>CM060966.1:67546920-67711920 GCA_030765045.1 Tenodera sinensis | reverse complement strand
GATGGACGGACGGACGGACGGCGGCCGGAGGGACGGAGGGACAAACAAACGGAGGGACGGACGGATGGATGGGTGGATGGATGAATGGAACTTTATCTACACAAAACCAAAAGCGAAATTTCCTCAGACTTTGAAATTATTTGTCCCATGGTCCCCATCTATGTACGGTGATTATTAACAGAAATGCTATTTTGGATAAATTTTTAAAACTGGGTGCAAAAGCACTAAAGTGCTTCTGTCAGCAGGAGGGGAGATATGTTAATTTAGAAACGACACTTTTGGCATGGTTTGAGCAGAAACGGGCTGCAACTCTACTAATCAGTGGTGATATGCTGAACACAAAAGAATGGATTTAACTAAAATTATGAACATTATGGTTCATTTGATGGCTTTGTTAGGATTGTGGAAAGGATTTAAAGAGCGTCATTAAATCAGAGGTAAAACAATTTGCGGCGAGTTGAATGCTGTGGAAACCTCACGGTGCAACACTGGAAAGAAGTGATTTTACCAGGAATCATAAGCCATTATCAGTCTCAGAACATCTACAACTGTGATGAGGCTGGACTACTCTTCGATCACCTTCCGAGCAAGACATTAGCTGAGAAGGGTGACTTGTTCCATGGAAGAAAGAGAAGTAAATGGTCGCGTATATGTTTTGCTACCAATGCAAACGGATCAGACAAACTTCTCCCACTTGTGATAGGAAAATGCCAGAATCCGAGATATTTTAAGGGTGTGATAACAAACCTACAGAATATGAATCCAACGGACAGTCTTAAATGTGTATGTTCTTAATGGAACGTGGTTAAAGGAACTGGTCATTAGAAATAAGGAGAAACAGAAAAAGATCATTCTTTTTATGGATCGATGTGCAGCACATCCGGCTCAAATACTTTTGAAAAATTTTCGAGTGGAAATTTGTCTCTGCTAACTGTACCAGTCGTCTACAGCCACTTGACTTGTACATCATTGCATACTTCATAGTTCATTATAGAAGCATGTTGGTTCAACATCTAATAACACACACTAATGCAGTGAGTCATTAACTTACTGCAAGCCATAGCATTTGTTTCGGCTGCCTGGAAGCAGAGGTCATCCTCCATTATCAAACACTTTCGTCAAATCTGGTATCTTACAGAAAGACGCTCTCTCTGATGATGGTGATGGTACTGGTAGTGATGACGTTGTGCCTACAATTTCGATACATTTATACATTTTGCCGACAGTGTAGCTGTTTGAGGAGATTATTACTGATATGTGCCAGAAAAACGGTGGTGATCAATAAAGTGGGCTAACTTCAAGCGACACTGACAGTATGAGGATGATGGCTCAGTTCTTGAAATACCTAAAGTGAAGAAGTGTTAAGTGCAATTAATGTGTGTAGGACTTACATCAGTACGAAAAGTTGCAGTGAAACAGCTATAAGTTCATTAATAGGTTTGCAAACTGAGGTGCATGCACTTAATGCAAGAAAAGTGAAACAGGCCAAACTAACCGATTTCTTTAAAACAGGGCCAAGTTCAAAATAATATTTTCTTCATACATATTTTTGTTGTTTGTAAAATTTTACACATATAGGCACATTTAAACAAAATCTCATTTGTAAGTAATTCTGAGCTATAAGTAATCTTCCTCTTCCCCTTGATATACGCATAAATCAGGTTGAACTGTAAATATCTTATACGACATATGGAATCGTGATTTAAATGGTTAAAACCATTTTTGAGAAAATTGGAAATGAAAATTTTATCCATGTAAAGATCAATTTTTGGTGGGGAGATTTTCTTTAAAATCTGCGTGAAGACTTTTTGGAAGGTACTGAAACTTTATCAAGTTTGGTATTTATGAGTATTTTCTTTTTGAGTTATCCTGTTGACATACACAAACACACACGTACGCAGCGGACTTTTTTTTTTTTTTTTTTTTTTTTTTTGACAAATGCTTGCATTTTGACATTGATATCTTTAGAACACTATTTCCGTTGATATTTTCCTACAAAACCTCTTAGTGGAACGCCATACTTCCTTTACTTACTATAACTCACTATTCTAGAAAGTAAAAATAAATGGAAGCATATCGCTGAAATATTTATTGATATTGATTGAAGGATTACACTTTGAGTATGGGAATACATATGATCATCAAAGCAGAAACATATAATGAAGTTGTTTAATCTAAGAGTCCGAAAGTTATGATACAA
Organism: Tenodera sinensis; assembly: GCA_030765045.1. NCBI lineage: Eukaryota > Metazoa > Arthropoda > Insecta > Mantodea > Mantidae > Tenodera > Tenodera sinensis. The sequence continues at coordinate 67,709,720 of CM060966.1, read as the reverse complement.
TCATTATTTAAATATATCGTTGCAACAGTCTAATATTACTTATTGCATTTTCTTAGCATTTCAATTAATCACTTGGATGTAGTTGCGCATCTTTTCACGAGAGACATAGTGTGTTCTAACTTACATTGTGGTACCTCAGGTGTGCAGATAGTGGTTGATCAGCTTTGAGTGGAACGGGCTTCGTGTTTCTTTGCCGGCCGGGGATTCTGCTTGCCGAGCGGATGTTAGAATGTCCGCAGTAAATATACTATGGTTCATTGCATAAGTTATTTCTACCAAAGTTCTACTAAGTTTCTAAAATAAAAGTACTTAGATATATCAAGTCAGAAGATGTTAAAAGTGCTTCCCTTCGTTGTTTAAGCATTTCTGGTACCTTATCGGAAAATTGATTATTACACGCTGTAGTTATCTCTGAGAAATGGCAACTATTTCTTAACGAATGCTGTTTTCAAATTCCTCTAAAGTGTGTTTTTTGTTTTTTACACTTTCTCTTTTAAACGCTCCAGGATCAAAAATTGCAGTTGGCTTAAATCGGGGAACTATAACTCTATCTTGAAATACTTTCCTTTAACGAGAAGTTGGCTGTATGATTCTGTACGGATATATGAATCATAAATTAACATATTCTGTGGAACGGAATACCGGTACTCGAATAGAGCCATTACATTTATTAGGTAGTGCATTTTGTCAACTAATAAACACCTGTTACGTTTACAAGTGTTCAACTCGCAATGAAGCCTCGCGCTCCACCGCCGGTCGGCTGAGAGCGTATGAGAGCCTAGTCTATGTTGATCACCAAGTACAATGAAGTGATGACGATAAACGATAGTCAAGTGGGCTGGATAATACAGCTGATGGTTATTTGACGTATGTCTTGGCAAAATAGACAGAAACCCCTGGAAATATTTCATCCAAACAGCTCAGAGCAACAAGAATCGAACTCGAGCTCTGTTTCATGGTGAAGACATGCCACCTCCTGCATCGCAGAGGTTAATGCTTTCTTATGGTGGTCTCTAATTGTGCATAGGTTTCCTGCCCTCGGCGAACCTTGCCAGAGAAATGGTAGCTAACAGTAACCTATAAAGAACGCTATGAGAGTCTATGATGTTAAATTTCCCGTGGCGAGTGAAACTTCCAAAAAAAGGAGTAACAGAAACTTACAAAGAGTGCCCAGAGGCTTTGGGGATGAGTTCCCTGCTGGAGTAGTTCTTGAAAAATACATGGACTCCAGCAGTAGCCTAAAAGATATCTCAGATACCCTCGAAGACGAGGATCTTGTAGTGAGTGGTCCTTGAAAAAGACATGAACACTAACAGAAACTTATAAAGAGCACCTAAAGTCTTCAGGGATGGATGTCTTTCTGTCAGCATAAACTTGACACTGGCAGTAATTTCAAATATCTGTTAGATGCTTAGAAGATGAGTTTCTTGCGGTAAGTGAATCTTGCAAAAGACATGTACAGTAACAACTACCAGAAAGGGCACTCAGAGCTTTGAAGATAAGTTTCCTCAGTTAGTGGTTATTGAAAGAGAGAGAGACGCTGGTAGTAACTTATAAGGAATGTCCACAATCTTCGAAGATAAGTTTCCTACGATCAGTAGCCTTTTTAAGAGATGGCAGTAGCCCAGAAGCTTCGAGAATGACTAGTCTAAAGACAGCAGTTCTTGTAAGGGAAGATCACTAACAGTAGCAGAAAAAGAGGGCCCAGGAACTTCGAAAGTCACTTTTCTATAGTCAAAGGTCCTTGAAAGAGACATGTATGCTATCCATAGCGTATGATCTTTAAAGATGAGTTTTCTGTGGCCAGCAGTTTTTGCAAAACACATGGACGTAAGCAGTAACTTATAAAGAGCATTAGGACTCATAGGGTTGGAAGATCAAATTCGCACTGCAAGAGTCATTGACTCTATTAGCAGCTTATGAAGAGCGCTCAGAGATTTTGATGATGACATTCTCATGGTGAGGACCCTTACAAAGGTCATGAACACTAGTAACTTTAAAGAGTGCTCAGAGCTTCCGAAGATGAGTTTTCTCTGACCAGCGGTCCTTGCAAGAGATATGGACACTAACTGGAACCATTAAGAGCGTCCAGAAGACTTGGGAGTGCGTTTCCAGTGATCAGCAGTTCTAGAAGGATACCTGGGTAATAAGAGTGGCCTATAAAGGACGTTCAGAATGAGTGAGTGCGTGAGTGATGAGTGAGTGAGTGAGTGAGTGGGTGAGTGAGTGACTGACTGAGTAAGTGAATGAGAGAAACAGTGAGTAAGTGAGTGAGTGGGTTTGTGAATGAGTGAGTAAGTGAATGAGAGAAAGAGTGAGTGAGTGAATGAGTGGATGAGTACGTGAGCGGGTGAATGAGAGAAAGAGTGAGTGAGTGAATGAGTGGGTTTGTGAGTGAGTGAGTAACTGAGTGCGTGAATGAGTAACTGAGTGAGTGAGTAACTGAATGAGTGGGGTTTAAGGGGCCGTCAACGAGGTCGTTGGGGCCAGAAGTCATAAGGTAAAAACAGTAAAACAAACAATACTTCTGAGCAGAGCGATTAACACAGCTAAAAGTTAAGAAAAAGGAAAGCTAAAAAAGTGAATAGTTAAAACCTAAAAACAACTGACTGTAGGATGTTAGAAACTCTAACTTCAAGCGTTGTAGGTTAAAAACAGGTGAAATTTGAAATAATTAAAAGAGTGAAAAAGTGAAAGTGAGAACACTAGATAGTTAAAACGTTAAATATAAATGAAACGTCACGCACTAAAAGTCTGCAAAGCTCCTTAAGATAAAATACAAATTAAACTTGCCTCTTGAACCCAATTTCGACAACAAACCGCAGCACCTTATTTACAGGTATAGGGTCATCGCCGAAAATTGAGCGCACTGTAATACCCAGGCCAAGGGACTGGCGCTCACAAGCGTATCGTGGACAATAATAAGGATGTGTGCTACGGAGAGTCGAACGCCGCACGTAGGACAGACAGGTGCCGGGTCGCCATGCACTTCAAAATAAGTACTCTTATAAATGTCCGTTGTTGAATGTTTCCGTTCGCGCGTTCTCTCTCGCTTTCACTCTCTCTCTCTCTCTCTCTCACTCACTCTCTGAGTACAGCAACACACATACGAACCTTTTTCTGATTATTTTGCTGTAAAGAGCTTCAGTATGTGAAAACTCAATTGTATATATTTGTGTTCAATGCATTATCGTGCTATTCAAAATGTACTGTTAATATGTATAACTTGCAGGACTATTGTCGCACAAAAGAACCACTTAACATTGATGAAACCTTTAAAACTAGTCTTAAAAAATGGGTATTTGTAAAAAGGATTTGTGCTTTTGAGATAATAATAACCGACTATACACAATTATATTATTGAACGTTGTAACATAAATTTTTAAATCTCGGGCGCGATATCATTAATTTAATGAAGGAATTCTTTATAGATTTTTTTACAATAATATAGATGTTTTCAAAGGTAAACCTCCCAATAACCAATATAACTACTTTAATACAGCACATTCGTAACGATCAGGTTGATGAATATGATATTGAAACAACTGGCATGAAACATCGGCGGAATTTTCAGTTTCTGATTTCCTTAAGCTCTTCCCGAGTCATTTGTGTTTTGGAGTTATTGCATAGCGTATAAGTACCCTTCAGTGGTGAAGTAATTATAGGAATGGCTAAGCTCTATAAACAATAAAAATAAACAATAAATGAGGATTTCAAATTATATTTTAATTTACGCTGAATTATATTGCTAATTGCGTATTAGGATTGCCTTTAAATCACTTTTTTCTGGGGAGTAATTTCTAATTCGGATATTCTGGTCTTGGAGCAGGTAAAAATATCCGATATTCAATGTCTCTAATATCCTGAGAACCTAGTTAGTTAAATTCACTCTCCCGGTTTCTGTTAGATTTTTAAGGCTTATTAGAGAGGATGATAACAAACTTGAGATGAGTGTTTCCATTGTAAATAATTTCAGACCTAAATTATCTTGAACACCCGAAGGAAGACAACGAGAAAGAAAACACATAAGCAATAAAGTTCTCAGAAAAGCAAAGACAGAAAATCCAATCCTAGACCGGAATGAATAAAGCACAACTGCGAAGAAATTACGCTTGAAGGAAGGAAGGGAGAAAGAGATAGGGGGGGGGGGGCAGGAATACCAATCATTTAATTAATTAAAATGAACTTCGTAAAGTTCTGTGTGGCTGCTTGAATATGACTATGGAGAGAGTCATAGTCATAGTCTTAGTGATGGAATTCGCATTGAGCATGTTAAATGTTCGGTGAGCGGGTGTCCTGTATGACGACAATGAATGTCATGTGGCCTTTGCAACAGCGGTGATATTACTTAAGACGAAGAAAAATGAGACAAATGCAATTGTTTGAAGACTTTTAGTTTGATATCTTTATTGAGAATACAGAACCGAAATTCAAGCCCTACAATTGAAGGCGTGTTACGAGCAAAGCTCGTCTTCCAAAAGGCAAATATGCTAGAAACAATCGCTGAACGTACTTAAGTGTATGTGCATCTGAGAAAACACATTTAATAGAATGGACTGGCATTAACCTTTCAAAGGTAGTTGTTACAGACAGAGAGATTTTATAAGCAATCTCTATACGAAGTGACCAACCAGTCTTATCAAAATAAAAAAAAAAAATAAAAAATAATCTTAAAAGCGAATTAGAAGAGGAAGCAGTGCACGATGAGGATAATCTATCAATGTCTATATGAATTTGGTGATGACTCGTTTCCAGAACATGAAAGGAGAGTAAGAAATAGAAGAATAAAATCTTTTAGAAGAAAACATTGATACCGAAATTAGGGATTCAGAAGAAAAAAACATTTACAATGTAACTAATAAAGCAAGGAATTAAAATAATAATTATTGATACAAATTGTTAGGAAAACAAGTAAATAGAATCACTTTAAATATTATCACAGAAATGCGCTATATAACATTAGAATGGATAAAGTTTGTCACACAGGAGATTAGTTGGTGGTTACCAGATGGTTAAGTAGGTCATTAGCAAAGAGCTAGATTTTGTGAGCCAGGTGGTGGATTTCACCGAGAGATTAGCTGCGAGGAATGAACGGAGTAAAACCGAGTTGCCAAATGCATTACCATGCTTAGACTAGAGCATCGAGCGGATTTCCGAGAATTCTATGCACAAAGATAGGGTGAAAATCAAGGGGTCTTGAACGGTGTAGAAATTATATTACAACATGGCACTGACAGATATGAGTGAAGAGGTTAAAGCGAGCATGGGAGAAAAGGGGAAGATTAGGAGCATCAGTTTTGTGCTTGGATGTGCTTCTTCTTGGTTCGTCAGAGCGTCTGGGTGCAATTGTCGCTTGGAACAGACTGGAAGCAGCTGCCGCGATTTGCAATGCCGTCGTGAAGTATATTCCTCAACTCTTTTCATACGATTACAGTTATAAATAACTAATGAATTATTTCATAGTTTTTTCATCGGTCGGCAAGTCTCATTTCTAATTATTGGAAACATTTATTAAACATTTTATAGCAAGAATCGTATTATTCTGGGATAGGAATCTCAGAGCTCGAGCAACTACCAGAAAAAGGAACCAGCTGAGGAATTTGAGACATGGTGAGGGTACAAACTTCCTGGCGCCCAAAATAAATCAACATCGCATCATTTGCGCTTAGACAAAAAGAAAATTTTTTGTGCATATTTGGAAAAACAGAAACGCTTAATGCTAAACTGCTGATGTAAAGAGTGAGAAAAACAACTGGAGAATTCCAAATGTTGATATGGAGAAGAATGGAACGTGAAAATGAGGTTGTAAAATAAATATCGAAGCTTTTTTGAAATAGTGTTTAAGGTAACCACATGCAAATTAAAGGAAAGGAAGTAGTTGACACTCCAGATGCATCTTAATCACTTGGTAAGAAATGTATTAATAAAAGGAAAGAGTGCAAGAAGCTATTTTACAGTAAAGACATTTCTAAGGCGATAAACAAATTGATCAAAGACAGTTTTTGATGCCTAAAGCACACTTCGCAGTTTTAAAGCTCTTCAGAAATTTAACCGATTCTTACAGTGCATACACGGGAATTATTTTAGTTTGGTTTTATTTTAAATAAATTAATTTTGATATTTTTAAAATTCTGTCACTATTTGAAACAATGGCAAAAGAATTGTGTCAAAAAGATGATTCGGATTAGGTACTGATTCCTTTCGACCGGCAGTTTGCATCATTTCCATTTCTGTTTTACCTATTGCTAGGTGGTGTCATGTTTGTGGGATATTACAGTGACTCAGCGAACGATTGTATCGCATATGCCTACGGTATGTGTGTATGTGTGTGTGTGTGTGCGAGCGAGTGAGAATGCATGCGTATGTGTGCATGTGTATGTGATAGGTAGAGAGGGGTTGAACGAATGAACGTGAGAGAGATTAAATAAATGTATGACTGAAGGAACGGACAACAGAATGAGCAAATTATGAGCAAGTGCGTGTGATGGGTGTGCACGCAGTTAGAATAAATGATACTTGTGGTGTGTCTGTATGTGTATGGTGTGCGTCTATGTATGTGAGGAAGAGATCTTATTAATAAATGTGAGCAAGTATTTTGGTTTGGTTTGGTTTGGTTTAAGGGCGCTCAACTTCTAGGTCATCAGCGCCCTTAAAAGATTCCTGGCAATAGCCAGACATAAATTTCATTCAAAAAATAAAAATACTAGCAACAAGAAAAGTTTACAAAGGCAAAAGGCAGTGACAATAGCCAGATATGAAACAAGGGGATAAATGCGTCCAAAAGCAGAAACAGATAATTAAAAAAAAAATTTAAATCCTCAAATTGATATTGCACTCCGCTAAAAAATTAAAAACTCTATCAACCGCTGTTTTGTCGTCCGCTAGGACCTCTGCAAGTCTGGCAGGCAGCTGCAGAGAATCCCGAAGGTGCGCTAGAGAGCAACACTCTAGCAGCACGTGGCGAACCGACAAAAGGTTGTCACACAGCGGACATAGAATGTGAGCAAGTATGTGTGTGTATGTGAGAGAGAGAGAAACAGCAAGGGAGAGAGTGAGACAACCGAATGAATGAACGAACCAACCAATTACTAGTGAATGCGTATGGCGCGAGTACGCGCGAGTGAACATACGGGAACGTATGTGGATCAGAGAGAGAGAGAATTAATGAACTAAGTGAATGAATGAATAAATGAACGAATGAAAGTAAATTATGTGTTAATGCATGTGGTGTGTGTTACGGAGAGAGAGAGAGAGAGAGAGAGAGAGAGAGAAAGAGAGGGAGAGAGAGAGTATGTTTGTGAGTAGCTGAGTGAGGGTGAGTCAGTGAGTAACCAGGTATGAATGCGTTAGCGAATGAGTTGAGTGTTCAGTGAGAGAGTAGATGAGTGAGTGAGTTAAATCTAAACGCTTGCGTGACCTGAAATTCTGTTGTTTTGTTGTCAGAATTCTGACAAAAACACGTAAACTATTTAAAGTCAAAGTAAAATTAGAGGGGAAGTGCAGTTTAGCGTCCCATTTGTGAACAAAAAGAGTACTGCTTTAGTGGCCAGGATCACATTAACTGCCGGTTCCAGACCTTAGCGGCGTTTAATCACGTTTCAACCTTTCGGAAACAAAATGTCGACGGGAAGGTAAAAGGTGGGACGAGCCTCATTTAAAAAACAATAACTTTGGGATAGAGAACTCCCCGCAGTTCTGACACCACCTCATTAGGGGCTACAGGAAACAAAAAATAAAATAAAAGGTAGGTATATTCCATGTTTCCACACAAACCGTTTACCTGCTTGTCCTGAGCTTCTTTCATTAAGAAGATAAGATTGCTTAAAAACGCTCAAGGCTGAACGCAGTACGATTTATTTGCTAATTTTTTATAACTAACTGACCCCAGCGTAACAGCCCTGACAGACCAAGGCTTACATCTCGGCCGCTGCGTCCTCCACCTCTGTCCACTACAGACGTCATGAGTGGGTGCAGTACTGTAGGGTGGGACTTGGTCAGCGCCCCGTGCCCTCCCAGCCAGTTATGCGGCCTTCGCAACCTGGGGTCGCTACTTCTTTATCAAGTAACTTCTCAATTGGCCTCTTCGGGACGTAACGAGGCTGAGTGCACCCCACACCAGAGCTCCTAGCGGGAGAAAATCCCCCCATGCCGGTACCGGGGATCGAGCCCGGGTCCTCCGTGGCAGAGGCGGACTAATTTTTATACGCATATATATGCCGCTTGTACCAAAAGAGCTGAAAATAAACCCTTTTAACAGGAGGGGAAAATACGGAAATACAGCACTAAAAGTTTTACACGCGCGCGCGCGCGCGCACACACACACACACTCACACACACACACACACACACACACACACACACAGGGTGCCCCATATAGTGTTACAGGTGAATATCTCTTAAACGAACAGAAAAAAACAAAATTCCAAATCTTATTGGAACAAGGTGCCTTCCAAATTGTGATTAGGGAAAACATTTTCATGGGGTCCAACCTTAGAACTTTAAATGAAACCGTGGTAGAATTTTGTATATTCTGGTTCACCACAATAAACCAAGCAATTTTTACTGTAACATTTTCTCTGATGTTAAGCTGTTGTAGAATGTTTTGATTGAAAACACCTCCCTCATGAACTCGGGAGAAAATAAAGTATAAAATGAAAGAACATGGGCATTGTGGTTTTAAAGCCTCCTGAACTCCTAAAATACAACGCTCTAGTAGTTAGCCATGTTGATTATTTACTGTGGCTCTTCAAAATTGTCATTGGCCCTTGCTTCTTTGAAGGGACAATTACTGGTGAATCATATTGCCATTTCCTCAACCATGAATCTCCCTTATTGTAAAACATGTCCTTCAGTGTGGGAAGGAATATATGGTACCACCATCACATTTTGCAATATGCACATATCAACTTCTAAATGAGAAATTTGGTGATAGGTAGATTGGACGTGCTGGACCTATCATCTGACCTCCATGTTCACCCGACTTAACACTATTAGACTATATTTATAGGTATATATATATATATATATATATATAAAACAGAAACTCATGCTTAAAGGACCTACATCCAAAGAGAATATCAGATATCGAATAGATGAGGCTTATCGCACTCTTAGTGCCTGTATGTTGTTTACAGTTTGAGAGAGCAGTTCCGAAGGAATTGCCAAATGTTTAGGTTTTAATGGAGGCAATTTGAGCATTTAACACAGCATTTTAAAGTAATCCCCTGAGTAATTATTACATTATTTGTTTAGTACTATTTTCTATTAATTACTTCAAAGAAAACATTTTATAATAAGTCAACAGCTGCTAATCAACCTGACATACGCTGCACTCTTACCTCCTCAAGCGTAAATCCGTGCCAAAAGAAGAGCGTTCGTCTGTACTATATGTATGTCTAACAACCTTCATTAGTTATGCGAAATAACAACAGCAATACCAGGGAATTAAATGGTAGCAAAGATGCAGTTCAGTTTTAAGAATTATATAGATATAAAGACTAGATATACTGTAACAGACGAATATTGAATACACACTCAAAATTAGATTAAAAACCGCAGTCAATAACGGAAACGGTTTTAATAGAGAACTAAAAAAATTAAGGAAGATCACGTTCAGAGTAAATAGTTCATCAGGTTGTAAACATGATGCGAGAGTAGATACACCAAACGAGTACGGCGTCCATTGATTGTGCAAAAATGTTCGACAGCTCTGGTCGATACCAAAAAGGTTGAGCATTCCAAAATGCTTAATATTGTCATGGACCATGTTTTAACATCACGTACTAATCTGTATGATATACTCTAAAACACTGACACAGGAGCTTTGTAAGTGTACGCGGGTAATCGACAGTGAACAAAAGTAAAGGGAACTTCATGGGCTATAGTCAGAAAATTCAAAATATATATTTCATTTGGCCAAAAATATATTAAACATATGGCATTTTAATCAAAATCACTTTTAAGAACATCAAATTTTCGAAAAATTGTCTACGTAAGGGGTAGTATAGGTTGGGGGAAGTTTCTTCAAAATCTTTTGTCACATCTCTGGTAGATATTAAACTTATGGTTTTAAGCGAATTTTCGTTTGTGTTACTCTTCACAACACACACACACACACACACACACACACACACACACACACACACACACACACACATATATATATATATATATATATATATATATATATATATATACACACACACACACACACACACGAACACACACACAAACCTTTTTCTAAAACTGCTTATATTTCCGCTGAAATCTGGACATCGAAATGTTGGGTCGAATACAATGCTTCCCCTACCTGCTATGTGTAGTAGGGAAAGTAAAAAGTACTTAGGTGAACTCAATAATGAATAACATATTAAGAAAATGACTTCAAAAGTTATTATTCCGGAGATTCGTGAGAAAAAAGTAAATGTCAATTCTTTTTTCCCCTGGTCTTAACATCTGTGAAACACCTGCTACGTAGGCAGCGAATGAGTAAAATGTGATAAGAAAGACGCCAAGGGCTTGCAGCCCCGCCATATTGCACACGACGGGTGACGATGGCAGCCTGGTCATACGTACCTATACTCCCTCCTACCTATCTCTAGCCCCGAGCAGGACCGGTTATAAATATAATATTATACACAATGTGCTGTTATTATAGCCCTCGCTTCAAAGAAGTTTCTAAGTGGTATCAATAAATAATAGCATCATTACTATTCCAAACATTGTTAGTCCACGCTGCTCTTTTTTTGTTCTCTCTCTCTTTCCTTTTTTCTCTTTTTCTTTTTTCCTTTTTAATCTGCATCAGCTTCACGGCAACGATTAGTTAACCATTAGGCCTATTGATTTATGGCTAAGTTAATATTTCAAATAGGTTAATTCACTTCTATACATCGCTCGCTGCCCCTTTATCGCTCCCATTCATCTTGCTTTCCTCTTCTTTCCTCTGTGTTTGCTTATTACTCCATACTTGGTGAAGTGGTGTGATTTATTCTTAATTGAAGGGGCCCTTTCCTGAACGCAGTTTAAAAACTTGCTTGGCCAACCTACAGGTACAGTCAACACTAATTCAAGTGGATCCCGGTGCTCCATCTGTTGGTAACACCTACCTACCCACACAGAACGCCTAACAAAATCTCACAGCACCTCGCGTCTACGTCACATTATTTATCGTTATACGTAGCCTTGACCATTTCATTAGTTGTTTCAGGCCACGATGCAAGGATATGTCACTTATTTTGCCAAATAACACTAACCAAGGAATATCAAGGGCGTAGAAACGAAATACATGTTAACGCTTTTGACCATATCGACTAAAAGAGAAAGAAGGAGTGAGTGTATTCAGTTTGTCCTGCAGACCTCTCATCATGATTATTAGCCACATGTTATGGCTAGTGTAGGACAAACGTTTGAAGGGGCTGAAATCTACGGGGAAAAACTTGATGAGCACTCAAGTTAATGTGTATGTGTGAGAAAATTATCAGGGGGTGCAAATTAAAGCTTGAATGCTATTCATTAAATGCATAGCAAGACAGCATTATAAGAGAAAAGTAAACAGAACAGTATCTCACAGTGATATCAATGTTTGTTGCTGTATATTTTCCCTCCAACTTAAATTATAATTGGTGAATTTACCTTTACTAACCTATTGCTGATCATAGGAATACAGCAGAAATATAGACAAAAATATAACACAATTTGTCGCCACAATATATTGTCATATTCGTGCAAAGCATCTTGTAAATATATTTACTTCCAGTTTCTAAATATAATTAACCAATGATAACAAAAGAGTAATTTATTTAACCAAGAGATCTTTATTCTCACAAATTTATCACATAAATCATTAATCACTATGTACAAACATATATAATATATTCCTCCAATTCTACTTAACATTGCTGCTTCCATTTGACTTCAATCACCAGTTTTAAGCACGTGCAAAATGCAACAAGGTTTCCTCGCCTTTTGTTTGTGTTTGTGTGTGTGTGTGTGTGTGTGTGTGTGTGTGTGTGTGTGTGTGTGTGTGTGTGTGTGTGTGTGTGTGTGTGTGTGTGTGAGAGAGTGTGTGTGTGTGTCTGTGAGTATCTGATTCTAAATATGGATTACTGGATCTTTTCAAAACGGGCCCTGATGACTTAGTTGTCGACGGGCCCTTAAAACAACCTCACTCACTCTTTTCAAAAAAGCAAATCCATCAATCTGCCCTCTTATTGCTGTCTCATCAAGTCACCACGCTCAATAGGTTGGATGAAAAACACTCCTCAAAAGACCCGGGAAACGATACAAAATCCAGATTTTCTTTGGAGCTGCGTGTACAAGACCGAAAAGCGCAAAAACATAAGAACGCAAATCTACATCCATCCATATGAAGCGCTCTTTTTGCGTCTTTCATGTGAAAATAGTATACTAAGGCTGAACTACCACGTGTGAAACAAGGTGCACTAATGAGCTGCCCGACATGGCGTCGTTTGCAATCATAATATTTGTTGCTACACAAGGAGTTGTAAGAATGTGTGGCAAATATAACAATTGTAAAACACAGTCGTACCCACAGACAAGATGATCATTCCTTCAAGTAGGTATTATACTTGAGCTTTCCTTGTTTATGATCACATGTTGTTTTAAATTCATAACTCAAAATTGTTTTGTTTTGTTCGAATTTCAATAAATATTTGCCTATTATACTGAAACATTTGCCAGTTTCAGCTAAGAGTATTCAAACGTTCAATTCAAAACTTGAAAATTAAGATAGAAAAATGTTTTAATACCCATTGTTTTGGATAATAGCAAGTCATTTTTTGAAGGAGGAACTAAATGTTTTATACTATTTTGTATGTTAATATGTAGCACAGAGTTTAAATTGTGGAACTTGGAACAGTTTTAACATACATCGCATAGGTAATGAACTTCCAAACGAAATTCGGAAGTTTTAAGTGAATCACGGTATTGCTGTTCTCTGATTTTCAATCAATGAAAATCAAACATCTACTTTACATCCAAAGAAAGAAGGTGATTTCATACACATACACCTTGATAGCTGCAGCAGCACTAACAGTACCTTGAAACAATCTCTCTGTGTCAAACAAACTCTCCGTAAAATACCCAAGTATTTGATATAATGAGCCACAAACTGTTAACAGCAACATATAATGGTGGTAAGCATACAGATGTGTTAAATTCGCATGGTCGTCTTTACTCACTATCATTTATTGTATATACCTTTTACAAACAGCTTTTATACAAATTTCTTCTTCTGTTTACTTCAGACTAATTAAAGTAAATATACACACAAATAGTATCATTACACGTTCCACGTTTTATTGAAGATATTAAGGTAAAGTACCCAAATGGGAGATAATCTCCTGATACGAGAGACGCTGGTGTATCCCACTAATGACATGCTGTTATCTGCTGGAGATAGTTATAACATAAGGATGTTGCTTAGATAGCACGTTGTTGTTTGTGTGGTGCCAGTAACATAAGTATTTACAGTCTGAGAACGAGAAAACTTTGTTGCACGAGTTGGAAATTTAATTTCCATACTCCTTGAAGCCACGAGGCTCTACGAAGGCGAGTTTTAAATACAATTAAATTATTCTTGCTAATATAGGATCCATTGAGTTTGTTATAAGCGGATTTGCTACTTGTCTACAATGACGTCATTGAACATGAGCAGCCACGAAAATTCAGTGTATCTTGGATCCTAAGACACCACGTGGTTCGTCTGCCTCTCGTTCAAGAGGTCGCGAGTTCGAATCTCGCTTAGGGTAAGTTATCCGGGTAAGGGTTTTTTCCGAGGTTTTCCCTACCCTGAGAAGACGAATGTCGGGTAACTTAAAGCTCCATGGGCCTCGGGCTCATTTGAGCATCATTTCACCCATTTCATTTCATTCATTCGTCCGATATGACACAATGTTGCAGGACGTTAATTAAAAAAAAAAAAAAAAAAAAAAAACCACACGTGGTTCCAAATAAGAGACACTAATCGATGCAGTGATGATAGAAATGAATGTTTATTCTGCTCTGTATTACATTCCGAGGACTTATGAAGGCACAATTTGTGACATGCAATCGAAAGGTACATTCCTTTTTCTTCTAAGAACGATTCCTGAGTCACTATTATTTGAAGCGAGAATAATTGATTAGTTGTAAAATATTAGTTTTCAGTAATATAATTATTCTTTCCTTACTCATCCATCATCCATTAGAACACTTTTTGTGCTAATCAATAAAAATAGGAACGTCGAACGATGGTATCTCTTATTTTAAAATCTGCGTTTTTCTAACCTATCATTTGAAATGAATTTGCGTAAATGTCAGATAATTATGGGTCATTAAGGGTATAAAATCTTAAAATAGGTAATTTTAGAGATGCAAAGTACCATCCAGACCTAAAAATAGTATAGGTACTGATAGATTTGAAAGTCGAATTTGAAAACGTATCTCTTATTTGGGTACTTTACCTAGGAATAGCAATAACCAAATGTTTAGCATTGGTTGTTTTGAAGTGTCATGCATTTTCTATGACATTGGGAAAATAACTGAAGGTTAGCGGTAGTTTAGAAGCTGAAATAAATATTGAGATGCTCAAAATAATACCGTACAATAATAGTTCGAAAATGCCTGATGACACAAGAAAGTTATTTCAAAGTCTACGTTTTTATGCAGACCTACATTTTTTACTTCACTGTTTATTCAAAACTACACAGGAAGAAAGAGGATGCCAGAAAATTCGAAACATTTATTTATTTGTCCTGTAAATGTATATGGCGTATAAACTTATTTTAGAATTAAATCTCAGAAATAAGCAATGACTGAAAACCAAACCTATTACAACCTGAATTCCAGCACGATTGTTTAACCCAACTCTACGTGCTTCTGCAAACTGTTAAAAAGTTAGACAATTTACGAGATTTTATTAACCTTTAGTAATATCTAGAACAATTTGAACATTTTAGAAAGTGATACAATTCCTTGCCAAAGCTTGTTTTGATTCTTTGGGCACTCTCTCGCAGCACCCTGTCCATCTATACTCAAGATCTATGAGAAACTGGGTAAATTAAAACAAATAATCCCCAGAGTTACACTTATACATTTTGAACTCCGTGAATGTCTTTGTAAATGGTACAGATACAAATAAAACGGTCAACTGCAATCAATGCATACATGCTGTATTATAGGTACTATCTAGTGTACATTTAAAACACACTTATGTTTCTAAAGTTACAAGAGATTAAGATCACTAACAATGACGACAAAATGGCGTAAATAATCAACAATTTAACTTATCGATATTTGTTGATTTATATTGTTTCACTACCAATAGCCTCGGGTTTTCCTTGTTCTTCCTTAACATGGATTAAGCCTTTAGACCTGTTTCGAGGCTAATCAAACTGCTCTCTCCACCTCATTAGGGTCGTCCGATGTCTCTTCGTCCTAATGGTTTGTAAAATAATGCTTGCCGTGGCAATCTAGAGCGTTCCATCCAGGTTAATTTGTTAACCAATGTTTTGTTCCTCTAGTTCCATTATATTTACATTCCAGAGTCCATTTTTTCTAGTAATACTCAATAAAGACCTTTAAAATCTCATTTGAGATGCTTCTAGTCTTGATCTTACCTTGACTTTAATTAACCATGTCTCACATGCATATTTTAACAAGGGTTTGGATACTATTCTATGTAATTTTAATTTAAGATTCTTCCTCATATTCCTGTCAAAATAGCTTTTATACACCTATTAATTTTTTATATGCTTTGATATTTTCTTTCGTTTCTGCCTTTCTATCAATTACTCATACATTTGATCCCAAATGTTTTAGGTAGACACCTGCTCAATTATTTGTCCTCCTATTACAATCTTCACCCGAAATTATTTTCCTATCATATCCATTGGCTTTGTTTCGTAATTATATTCTCTTATTATTCCATTCCTGTAATAACTCATTTCTGCTTATCTTCCCCATCCTCTGCCAATAACAACTGATCATCTGCAAGTATAACGATATCAAGATTATTAATATTTAATATGATTCCTATAGGTTTACATTTGGTTCTCCATTCTTCTATTATTTTATTCACGTATAAATCAAACAAAATGGGAGACAAACCACATTATTGTCGCAATCCTAAGTATTAACTTCAAGTTTTTGTTTTCCATTATCCATTATTATCTTGGCATCGTAATATAATGACTTGATTGAGTTGATCAAATCCAGAGGGATCTTATACCTATGCTTCCAATTTACGA
The DNA here is from genome assembly GCA_030765045.1 of Tenodera sinensis. Lineage (NCBI taxonomy): Eukaryota > Metazoa > Arthropoda > Insecta > Mantodea > Mantidae > Tenodera > Tenodera sinensis. Next base: position 67,693,473 of record CM060966.1, on the reverse strand, counting down.
TAGCTTCCAACGCTTTACACTTTCGTATGCTCTTACGCAGTCCAGGTTTTTCTCAGTTGCGTAATTAATGTTACACACAACCCTTTCCTTATCACTCTCTTTAGATAGAAATCACGTCCACTTTTGTACACAATATTTTCAGTACACCTGCAAGGAGACTACTGTCGATGTAAATGTATTGTTTTTAAAATTGTACTACAGAAAAGTAATAGTTGAGATTCACTTTCGTTCACGTATAACAAGGTCCTCCTAAGTAAACAATGAAGTAGTATTTCCTAATAGTAGCAGAGCTTTCAAAATGTGTTCCATGAGGCGAGTAAATGTTCTGCGATGGCATTACAATAGAAATTAAGTTTAGATATATTTTGTTAGGAGGTCATCGTGAGCCAATTTTCATTTCGTAAACAACTTGAGTGTACTTCTAAAATTACAACAAAATTTAAATTGTCGCAAAGAAAGCTCTGATTTTTTACTTTCTCTACTACGTATAGTAATTAGGGGAAGTGTATTCAACTCATAATTTCGATGTATATATTCCACCGATAAAATATGTTTTGAGGCCCTCTGAATAAAAAAAGCGCTTTTAGAAAAAGGTCTGTGTGTGTCTGCTTGTCAGCAGCCTAACTCAAAAACGAAAAGGCGATTAAAGCCAAAGTTGGTATTTAAGTTGAATATATTTCAAGGATGCAACACGAAGACTTAAAAGAACATCCATACACCCTAAGGTACCCTTTACATGGAATAATTTTTGGAAAAGTTTAATGTTCTCAAAATTGGCCTTAACGATTTTGATTAAAATGTCATATGTCTAAGATATTTTATGACATGTAACGAAATGTATATTTTGAATTTTCTGGCTATAGCCTTTGTAGTTCTGTTTGCTCTTGATGACTTTGGCGTAACTGGTAAACCGTAAGTCTCTTTGTCGTGCAAACAGGATAACATTTCAAACCCTTCATATAGCGACCAGCTTTTAAAAGATTTGACTATCCTCAAAGTCTACTGTATTCCCATATTCCCCTTGCACCTACAAGAAAATTAGCAATAAGATAATTTCTCCAAATGTTCATCTTGACGAGCATGAAGAGTGAGTGAATGAGTGAGTGAGTATATCGGGTTTAAGGGCCCGTCGACAACTTGGTCATTAGGACCCGAGCATGAAGAAGATAGAGGAATAACAGTTGGTAAGAATAGTTAATACAAGAGTAGAGAAAGTCATGTGAGTAAAACATCAGATTTTTATTATTAGAGTGTGCCATATTATACCTACAGGATGTATCTTTGTTGGTGTAAGATATGTTGGAGAAGTCCTCCTGAAATTCTTAAAGAAAAAGTACAGTGAAATGGGTCTGAAAATCGCTTGTTGGAGAGTTATTGAATAATTTGTTCTAGTATTATCACCAACAATAATTCATTGAAGTACTTTTCTGGCTGTTGATTGATTTCTTTTGTTTAGTTGGTTGCTGTAGAAAACAGAAGCCAGAGGAAAGTGTATTCTTTGAGTAAACAGATAATCACTATATGTATGGCCTTAGATGGCAATGCACACGTGCACGTGAACTTTAAGCAGGCTTGTTGTCGAACATTCTCACAAATTCATCAACGCTTGAGAGAGATAAAAAGAGAGAGAGAGAGAGAGAGAGAGAGAGAGAGAGAGAGAGAGAAAGAGAGGTTGGAAAGAGAGAGTGCTCATCTGGAAGGAATGTTTCGGATACTGGGAGACCAAGCGGGGTGCGAAGCATTGGCCGAAAAGAACTCATTTCAAGGTTTTAATCTTGAATTTCGTTTCAAGTACTTAATCTTACTCTTCACATTTGTTGAGATCACCTGGATATGTCACTGATGTTTATAAGCATGTTTTGCCTCTTTGGACGTCACGTTCTGTAATAACTTTCTTTCATGGATTTTCTGAAATATATTTTATGCAATCCTACTATTCTATTCTTCGTCACCGCATTACCCTCCCTCCCCCCATGTAGGACTGACACCCCCTAGGACTTACAAGCCAGTGCCCAGGGTTAGACGCCTGTCGGGAAGCACAGGAACCTAGTACTCGAAAAAAAAAACCCATCCAGACGCCGCTTCGTCCACCACGAATACCACATACGAATCCCTGGGATTGAACCCGAGCCGCCTAGGTGGTAGGCGAACGATCTAACCGCTTGGCCATGACACCGCCAATTCTAGTATTAAAACGCTTATTATGACAGCAAAAATCATGCGAAATTACCGTACTTTTGGCATTAATCCCAGAAAATGAATAACGTAATTGCAATGGAAACAAGACAGTAATGACGTCATCACCACACGACAACTTTCTCCAATGTGCCTGTAAACAAACTGAAACTGTCACTTCCGCTAGTGCAGCAACATTTACACACAAGAATAACCTCATTAAACTTATTTTAAAACCAAAAGCTACAACAATATGCATATAATCAGACCCTACGTTAGTTGGTATACTTATTTTCCTTGGTGAATATTAGCAGTGCAACAGCACTCTTAGCGTCATTGAAAATGTCAAGCGGAGTACATTACATATTTTCAATAGTTTTATCATTTGCATTTTCTTCTGTAAGTATTGAAACTAATGAAGCAGCATTGCTTAGCAACTATATGACGTTATACATCTGTGATCTCTGATACATACAGTTTTTCATTTGGCAAATTTATTAATTATTTTTACTAATTAATTAATCTTAAAATTGCACAAAACATTGTATGTAACACGTGTATACACTAGTTACATAGATAATTATTAAGCTCGTCATTACATTTAGTCGTTCTTAAATTCCAGCTACTAAGTCTTACTAGCTGGAATTTTCCATTGTGTACGAACAATTTGGTGTTGTCTATGGAGAATTTTGATAAGTTTTATTTAGTTGAAAAGAAAACGCTGCATTTTGAAGTAGAATGTTAAATTGTGCCTACGATGCTAATTTATAGCTAAAAGTTTGATTAGAGTGGCGATTTAAAATGTCTAGGTTATTGATGTCTCAGGTCGTAATGACGGGAGCTTTTTATGGCAATCAATGTTATGAATGCTTTTTTAAGAATGTGTGTTTGCACACAGAAAGTAGCTATAATTCTCATGCGGTTGTAGTTCGTTACTTTTAATCTAATAGTTTCCTATTATACCTCCACTTTGTTTGTGCTAGAACATATTAACACATATGTAGCGTTTACTTTCAATTGTGTACACGATTTTAAGTTTTCGCGATTTTTAAAACTTTCTTTAATCTTGATGTTCTCATTCTTTGACCTATCCAGGCTGTTAGGTATACAAGTGCAGATATATGTACTGGTAATTAAGGTAACTGTAATGAGCAATATTACGAAATATTTGGTTCATGTTTTGGATTTATAATTTTACTTATTAAGAATAGTATGTTTTCAGCTTGGTTAGTACCTTCAAGTAGGCGTGGCGCATAGTGACGCAGTGACTTCGAATGCTTTTTGCAAGACCAATGTCCTTGCACTACCTAGGCCAGTAAGTCACGCATTGAGGTGTGAAGCAAGTGGATAGTCTATGCTGAAAGGCGTTGTTTATTTTTCGACGCAGTCACAACCATTCAAAAAATATAAGGTATGTGATTATTTTGGGGGAAACCTGTTAGACGAGAAGAGGAAGAAACAACTAACACACCGAAATGGATACATATAAAGTACCATTTATAAAAATATCTCCTCATATATCCCTAACAGCTTGTTTGCCTCCTTCCATCATTTACCTGTACGTTAACTAGTAAACAATGCTGTACATTGGTAATAAGGCTGTTCATGAGATAATATTTATGTAACGTGTGTACAATCTGACTGAGAGTGACACGAGTATATGTTCAGCGCCTGAATGATCGCTCAGTGCTAATTTTTACCAGTGTCACAGTCAGATTATGCACGTCTTACATACAATGTTTTATGCAATTTTAGCATTAAAATACGTAAAAATAATAAATTTGCTAAATGAAAAATGATAATGTATCAGAGATCACAGATGGAAAACGTAACATGGTGGCTAAGCAGATGTTTCAGTTTGTTTCAAGAGGAAAATGGAGATTGAAAATATAGGTTATATTCCGCTTGACATTTTGAACGAAGCCAAAAGTACTGAGAGTTAATTAATTTCTGTTTGCGAAAAAAAAAAAAAAAAAAAAAAAAAAAATAATAATAATAATAATAATAATAATAATAATAATAATAATAATAATAATAATAATAATAATAATAATAATAATAATAATAATAATAATAATAATAATAATAATAATAATAATAATAATAATAATAATAATAATAATAATAATATGAAAAGTTATGTGGATAGAGGAAGGAAGATTGCCTTATTTTGACTAATGAAACCACATTACTGGCATACTTTTCAGAGCTGGTAATTATGCAGGTTTTCTTATAGGCATATTGGAGAAAAACTGATAATTTTGTGCGATTTATAACATCATAATAAGACGTTTTAATGCTAAGATTGAATAAAGAAATGTTGCGTTACATTGTAATGATATAATAACATCGTCAACCTAAGGAAAACGCACACATTCAAAATGTGTGGTTAATATGGTGCTCTTCTACATTTCCAAATGAAACGCTTAACAATATTGTTGTAAGGTATTGGATATTGAGTGTACATCGAACCAACGAGTGTGAGATCTACTGCCTGTGAGCTGCTACTACTCCTCAGCTACTACTCACAGAAGGCTACAGGTTGCAGGCATACGGAGCACAGAGATACGCGGACGTCCCTGAGAGTTCCTAGCTTCAAGAACTTTCTACCTACCCACCGCATAAGACACAGCAGAAGCACACCTGGAACTTCAGAAGAAATTTGAATAAAAGGGAAGTGATGGAAAAGGAATCTGGTAGATGAGAAACCATCCCGACATTCCCTAACGATCAGGGAAAATCTTGAAATCTCAACGAATATGATAAAGAAAAAAATATTAGGTCTAGTTTCTGTGATGCACAATGAAAATATTTTGTCTTAGCACATAATAAATATATTATTATTTTCGAATATGATAAGGCATTTATTGGTTTTCTTTTTCAACCGAAAATTAGTAAAATTTTACTTTTATATGTCTTTTGTTGGTTGTCAGTGTTATATCTATGTACTAAAACAAAAACATACAGAAATTAACATTTATAACAAAATTTTAAAGGTTATACAAAAAAGAATAAAATCTCATAAGCCACTTCAACAATTCTGAAGATATTTGTTGCTGAAAACATCGTTGACTAGCCTGCAAGATGGGAGTACAATTTATTAAGATATATACAAGCATAAAATATGCTCCAGGTAGTCTTAAAGTGGCTGATCATCTCGTGATTTTACTAGGTACGCTAATACATTGGTAGTATAATTTCTTCCTTCTCTTATTTTCCATGTATATGCGGAGGTATGCACTCCTATTTTCTTTTGTAAAATTTACAGCGGAAAGCACTTTCTTCTCTCGTCATTGCATTATATGCGAACATAGTTCTTTTGTCTCCATTGTGTTTCACTCTTTCTTTCCCTAACTCTGTCCCACCCTCCCCCCCCTCTCTCTCTCTCTCTCTCTCTCTCTCTCTCACACACACACACACACACACACACACTAAATTATCTATCCTCCCATATTTCTCTTTTTGCTATATTCCCATCTATATGCCTCAGTTTTTCTTGCTCTCCTAATTCATTCTTACTCATACATTCCTCCTCCACTGTCCTCTATCCGCTCTCCTCTGTGCAACTTCAATGTCATGTGATGTTTTAAAAATAACCTTTCCTGGTTGTTAATAAAAGCTAAACATAGGAAAAATTTAACGCTAGACGTGATCTCACGCTCTACGTGATCTCACACTCTGCGTGATCTTCTGTTCAGAAATACTACCCTTCGTGCTAACCAGCTTACAGACGGCAAGATAAGTTTTGTGACACCGGCCGTGGCGCACAACAAAGAACGGTCTCGGGACCAAGCTACTTCACACCACATAACATGGGCGGCGCGTTTCAAAGATGCGAAAGGTCAAGCTGCTCCACACAACTCACGCAAGCAAACACATGGTAACAATCAGCGGCAAAACCAAAAGGGTTTTTAGAGATTATTACCGAAATATCTGGCGGCCGGCGTATTTGTAGAGGTTCCAGAAAAGGCGAAGTTCGAGAAGCGTCCATGTTACGTCATCCTTGCTATACAAGGAGACGAGGCGACGAGAGAAGTAGTAGTAGTAGTTATAGTGCAACAGTCAGTTTTAGTGAGTATGTGCACGCGCGCGTATGTGTGTGGGTGTGTGTCAGCTGCGTGTGTACAGTCGTCGTGAGAGAAGCATCATGTTGAAGGCAGGACGACGAAGCAGTTAATGAGTTTTGAGTGATAGTATCCTCAAAGTCAGCTGTTTGAGAGACAGAGAAAGTGAAGAAAGACAGAAAGGAGTGAGTCCAGGTTATGAGAAGAAAGCAGTTATGAATTGCAATATCACAAAGGACTGAAGACTGTGTTAACGTCAGTAAAACTGAGCCTTCTATTTATGCAAAAGTTTCGAAGGAAAATAAAGTGAGAAAAATAATTGTATTGGACTTTTTTCGGTTTTGCCACAGTATCAAAAAGTAGTATAAACTCCCTTGTGTTCTATATTGTAAATGAATCACAAATATGCACCAACTTATTCTTTATGGAAAACCAATTTTTATCGAATATAACATTTAATAGCAAACATGAGTCTTAGAAAACATCGAACGAGTGAATGGTACTTGAAATAAAATGTTTAATGACTCAAAATATTCCAAAAGCATTGAACGTTGTGTCGATGTTAAATACAAAATTCTTAGTTAATTTAAAAGAGTCTTCAATTTGTTTTAATCTACTGAACTTTATTCATTAAAATTCAGTAGCATAGTTATTTTGTGAAACAAACCTAAAAATTCTAAACTTACATTAATTTTGTCCTGATTTCTGTCAGATCTAAAATGTGTCGATAAACCTCTTTACTCTCTTAATGTGAGCTGTTTCATGCGTGCATACAAACGCAGATAAGGACAGATCGCAAACTTATATAGAAAACAGCTTTTTGTAATACCCCAAAAACCAACAGTGACATTCCCCCCCATTATGGTGCAGTCTGGTTATATTTGGTGTTACTGCATGTGTTAGATTGCATTAGTACCACCAACTTTTCGTGAAATATAACCATGGTAAAGCTACGGCCATAGTTGGTGTTATTGCATCCGTTATGTTGCCACATGTCTATACTTTTGAACCTGTTGCAGGGATGCCAACACATAGATTTAAAACAAGATTCTGTTTAGGCTTAAGTAATATGTGGGCGCCATTTTATTACTCATGTGTGCGTGATTTTGTCTTGAATTGTTTTACAGCATTATGTACAGTTATAGTTACTGCTGTTATTATTGTGTTCGTAACACAGTTGTGCATTAAATAGGTATATATTACGATAGCATTTGGAAGGGATATTTTTTCTTCCAGAACAAGATTTGTTGAAGGTGAGTAGGTGTTGTGTGGTAAGAATGTTCAAGCATTATTATCCTTTTAAAGCAAGTTAATTTAATTCTGTGATACTTGAGGTTAGAAATAATGCTTTTATTTGTAGGTTGACAATACTGCTTTTCGGTGTAATGTCCACTGCTGTTTAGTGTAATGTCGGCCATACTGAATTCCTGGGAACTGCCGATAAGCTGTTTCCTCTATAATAGGTGCTATGCATTAGCGAACGCACCTAGTGGGTCCATGAAATAAGCCTGAAGGAGGAACACTTAAAGGATTTGAAATCTTTAAATATATGTCTAGTCTAACCTTGGGTAAGTATGCCTTGGCATGTACTTCCCAGCCATAAAGTCTTCATTTCCGATATCAAGACTGCAAAGCAAACAGCTTGTCCAAGGCGTACTACATGTTGTTAACATATTGTTTTAGAGGACGTAGGAATGCGGTCTCAATGTATACAATCTCCCGTCTGTACTTGAAGGCAGAAAGTTGATTTATACCAAATTGGTTCCTTCCTTTGGAACAGCTTGGAGGTGTTAGGGTCTCTCTGCGGGGGTGCACACGCTAGCCACTGAGCCACCTTTCTCACTCTATTTGACTCAGTTAACAAGGAAAGCAAAACATTAGAACATACAACAAAAAATAAAAAGATCAGCCTATGCGAACGTGACTAAAAAATTTCGCAACCCATACCTGCCTATAAACTATGAGCAATGACTGGTGGGATTTCTGTGCCTTAAAGTGAAACTAAAGCGCCACACCATCACTAAAATAGAGAACTATCTCCCTTGCTATGTGTAATGACTGAGTCCTAGGTTGCATAAATTCCTTCCCCACCCCTTCCTTTTATTGTTTTGTTTTCTTTGTATAGTTTCGTGTCCCTTATAACATCTGAATCTCAGACATACACAGGCGATAATTTTATGTTAAGAATTATCAACTAAACGCATTCATTTTATAGTACACACATTTTTAATATTTAAAACTACAACAGAATAGATATATCACATTCGAGAAATCTGACGAGTTGCACTTACATGACCTTCTTTACTCTAGTACTATCTATTCTAACAAACTCATATTTCCTACCTTCGTCATATTAGTCGAGATAAACATTTGCAGAAATTATCTTATAGCTAATTTTCTTGTAAGTACAAGGGGGATATGGGAATACAGTAAGCTTCAAGTAATAGTCACATGTTTTAAAGCTTTGAAATTCGGTTCTCTTTGCACGGCCAATAGATAAAGAAAGAAGTTAATAACGACCTTACATTTGAGAAAAGCTTAAGTATTGTAAAACTTGCACAAATAACAAGGAGTATCTCCGAAATGGTACACTCCACAAAAAATTCATTTGTACATAACTTGTGTGTTTAAACGAAATCTACATTTTATGTATAGTATGACTTAGTCCATGTCTTACTGTTTAGCAGTTATGCAAAGTCATCAAGAGCAAACAGGTCTACGTGGGCTATATCCAGAAAATTCAAAATATACATTTCATTTGCCATAAAAATCTCTTAAACATTTTAATCAAAATGGAGACTCATTTTTGATAAAATCAAAATTTTCGGAATTTGTTCCATGTAAAAAGTAGCTTAGGGTGTAAGAATTTTCTTTTAAGTCTTCGGATTGCATCCTTGGAATATATTAAACTTAAATACCTACTTTAGCTTTTAACCGACTTTTCACTTTTGAGTTATGCTGTTCTCAGACAGACAGACAGACAGACAGACAGACAGGAAGACAGACAGACAAACAAACAGGCAGACAGACAAACAAACAGACAGACAGACAGACAGACACACGCGCGCGCGCGCCAATATTTTTATCCCAAAAATGCTTTTTTTTTTTTAGATTTAGGTGGCCTCAGAACATATATTTCAATGAAATCTCGACATTGCAATTTTGGGTGGAACACAATACTTCCCCTACTTATATACGTTGCAGAGAAAGTAAAAGTACAGTACCTACCCAAAGCTATAAGTCTCAGATGTTTGTGAGGATGCCCTTCGCTTGAACCGCCGTAAAGTGATATTTGAAGGCATGTTAAAGATTCTCATCCGGTTCATTACTCTCCATGGCTTGCTTGGAGATATCACCTCAAAGTGACTGTTATTAGGTCATCTCATGATGCCTAAGATACGTGGTTCGACTCTCAGTCTTGTCAATGACTTTTCAAATTTGATTCATATTTCGCATCTTAGGCACACAAAACCAGTGTGACAGACCTTATTAACGTAAATTACCTTAATTGCGAGGATAAGCAGAAGCTCAGATATTTAAAACAATTATAGCATTACAAGTTGATTTATGATTTCTGGGAGTAATCTAGATCGCCTAATCTTTCTAGAAGCATTAGTTGGGGACTCAGACGGTTATGCAAATTTGTGCACATAACTCGAATGTACTTATATACTGCCCTTCAACAACTTTTATGGAACACTTTTGTGCAAAATCGTTCTCTGTGTAATGCAGTATTTGCATGATTTTCACTAGTAAATTACAATCTAACATAAATTAGCAAACACACAATCAAATTAAATAATAAAAACATTCCTCAAGTTGCATGTGTTAAATACTTAGGACTAACATTAGACAAAAGAATTGACGTTTCTCTCTAGTTTCAAAACTGTTGTTGTTGTTGTTGTTGTTTTCTAGTGCCTTGCATCTGGCAATGAAGCCATTAGCATTCGTGCTTTCCAATACTTTTCAACTGTAGTTTCTTCTGATCTTAATGCTTCACAGGTCTTCAAGTGGTCTTCGTTCATTTCTGCTGGATCGTTACACAGGACACATATTGGTGAGGCTGAGATACCTATTCTGTAGAGATGACTTGCTAAGCAGTCGTGATTTGTCAATAGCCGGAAGGCTGCAACCGTTGTTTTCCTTGGTCGCTGGGGGATTATATCTGGGTTGGAAAGTAGTGTAATCCATTTTTTATCTTTGGCATTTGTTTCTATTTCTTGTAGGTATGAATGAGAAAAATTTTTAATGATCAAGCGTTTTATTGAGCAATATGAGAAATTGAATTTAGACTTTTGTTTTATTATTGTGCCTTTCTTTGCAAGTGAGTCTGCAGCTTCGTTCCCCATGACTCCACAGTGTGCTGGAATCCATTGGAGATGAACAGTCTTATTAAGTTTTTGGAGTTGTGTTAACATTTTGTAGCATTCTCTAATTTTTGTTGACTTCTTTGTAGTATTTGAACATATTCCCTGAATTGCAGCTTTAGAATCTGAAAGAATTACTGCCTTGTTAAATTTATTTAAGGGAAGATTTAATAATTGTTGGAGAGCAATGTGTATAGCCTCTATTTCTCCATCATAATTTGTTGTGTCTCTGCCAACAGAATGATAAAAGGAAAAATGTGAACACGTAACTCCAGCTCCAGTAAGGTTTTCCTTGGAGGATCCATCGGTATATATGTGCAGCCATTCTTCTGTGGGATACTTAGTACTGATTGTTTCCAGAGCTAGAAGTTTTTGTATTTCTTTTGGTGTGTCTGATTTACTTATTTCCTCTATTAATTCCAAATTGAAGGTAGGTTGCAATAATTCCAATGGATTTTCTCTTATAAGTAGATTTTCTCTGGTGTTAGGAATGTTCAATTTGGATTTAATCTGTGTTACCTTTTCTAGGAAACTACTATGAGTTTTAAGGATTGAAGGAGGGAGGTTCTCTTCTGTCCATTTAGAGTTTGGCAGTCGTAACATTTTCTCGTGTTGGAGCAATGCTTGTTCTTCTATTTTTGTTATTATTGATGGGGTCCGTGTTAAGGCAAGCATGGCATCAATAGGTGTGGATTTAACTGCTCCAGTGATTAGGCGAAGAGCCTGATTTTGTATTTGTTCAAGTTTATTGATGTTAGCATTTGCTGCTGTTATTAAAGCTTCAGAACAGTACAAGAGGTTTGGTTTAATATACATTTTGTATGTTGTATTAAGGACTCTCCTTGAGCAGCCCCATTTAGCACCAGCTAACCTTTTCAGGATTTGCAATTTCTTTTCAACCTTTTCTGAGATGTTTGTTATATGTTTTTTCCAACTTAGCTTTCTGTCGAAAGTGATGCCTAAGTATTTGGCATCATCAACTGCTTTGAGTGGTTTACCATTATAATTTATGTTAATATTAACTGGTTTGTATTTTAGTGTGAATAATTCATAATTTGTTTTTTCCACATTGATAGTCATGAGGTTTTTGGAGCTCCATTCATGTACTTTGTTTAGGGCTGTTTCTATTCTGTCTTTAATTAATTCAGGTTTTTTTGAAGAGCCTGAAGTCCAAATGACTACATCGTCAGCAAATAAAGCAATTTTGGTTTCTAAAGTTTTTATTATTGATGGAAGGTCATTTATATATATGTTAAAGAGTGTTGTGCTCAGAACAGCACCTTGTGGAAGTCCTAGGTGTGTTTGTTTATATTTGGAAATGTATGTATTATATTTTGTGGCACAAAATCTTTGTGAAATAAACTGAGTTATCCACTTAAGCATGTTACTTTTCACACCTATTGATTGCAACTTCTCAACTAATTTATTTCTCCAGACTGTTTCATATGCTGATTTAAAATCAATGAATACTGCCAAGGTATCCTCCTTTCTATTGAAAGCTTCCTTGATAGTTTTAAAACTAAGGCACAGACTTCAGCAACACAAATACATCATGAGGCAGTTCACCTCTACCAGTGCATTTCAAACGGCTCATATACTTCAGTCTAATCAAACTTATGCTGGTGTATGAAATTGGCACTCAGTTTCAAGTTCACTACTCAAAAGAATACAGACTTCCCAAAATCGGATTCTTCGGATCATTCCGCAATTCGGCACTTCGTAAAGATCTTCGCACTCCTATAGTTCAATCTACATTCCAGTCCTCGTAGGTATACTTGGCTACCCACATCATTCATCCATCAAAAGAGCCCTTTACTGAGCCAAATTACTCAGAACATGCCAAAAGAATGACCGTCGCGGGGACTAAGAAAAAACGCCATGCAGATCTTCGCTTATAAAATATTGTAGTGTTGTCATTTTCTTGTAAATATCAGTGTAAATTCTTACTTTATATTTTGTATCCTCAATACTAGTGTTGTAATTCTTTGAATCATTTTATATTTTATTATCAAACTGTAAAATACAAATATTGTATAATCAAATTAAAACAAAATACAGCCTGGAAGGTATTTCCCAGGTAGGTCACAAGGAAGGGTCAACAAGGCTAACTTATTGACAAGTAACTGTTCTTATTTAACAACGATAACTATTTACATAAGAGGGTGAATCAGAAATTGAAAGATTCAATGCCATAGCCACGATTTGAACCACGGATCTTCCGCTTATCGAGCGGCTGCTCTAACCATTAAGCTACCAACTTGCCAGTACGACATTAAATTCCCCAGCTGATTCGTATACTTTTTCCCGGTTAACCACAAGGGAATCTCACATCAGAGATAAATACCCCGAGGGTGACTTACAATTGTAAGTACTTTATGTCCCGGGTTTAAGTAACCTTTAGATGGTAATTATTATTTATTTATGCCAACAAGCTTACTGCTGGTGTTGTTAAACACACAATCCGTGTGTGGGCAATGTTTAAGAGGTTGAATCAGAAACTGAAAAATTCAATTTTGTGTTTAAAAACACCAGCAGTAAGCTTGTTTTGAAATAAATAAATATAATTACTAATTATACATTTTACAAAATAATAAAAACAATAATTTGAAAAGGCAACAAAGATTTATTTTTATGCTTCTCGTTCAATATTGCAATTAAATGTTCTCTAGCATATTGAAAAGTACGATATGTGGCCATTAATTCGCACTCTAACACAATAACAGTATTAGGGTAAGCTGGTAGTAACATTGCTAATGAATCTACCTATAAGGAGCTACACCCTTTGAACTGACGGACGAGGTTATAGGTACTCTTAAAGCCTACCATTTCAAAAGCACGGCGTAAATCAGAATTCATCAAAACATCTTAATATCCTATAATATTACTTGACAATTTGTTTAACAATAGCCTGCACCGCCAAGAATTAAATTAAGTTGAATCAGAATAGACACGAATAGTTAATATTTCAGAACATTACCCTTATAAGCTACTCCCAGTAATAATCACAAGTTCCCTTGCGAACCAGCAAAACTCGCAAGTTAACCTCAGTACCAGACACACTAGCCCTATCAAATCAAACAAAAGACGAACATGCAGTGTTCATATCCCGCACACACCTTCAGCTAATGTTAGATAACACGGATAACAAAAACTGGTGGAATCTGAAAGGCATATATATGTATCCCAAAAGTCATAAGTTAGATTTTATGGTTCCATACAGGACATCTTTGCGTGACTGCTATAAACAACTGCAGGCATTTCATTTTTACTTTAAAAATCAAGATTTTCCACTCATAAATTCAATAATGGGATTTAACCAGAAATGCATCTTTTGAAGACCTTTTAGAAACAGGTACGTATGAGTGTGCGTGCGCGCGTGCGTGCGCGCGTGTCTGTGTGTTTCAGATGTTTCACTGTCTACATTCAGATAATTGCAAATGTTACACATAGTATGTAAGATACCATTTAAGGATGTCAGCCAAGATTTCAAAGATTTTACCACTCATTCCAAACAAAACTTCATATAACAGTGTTCCTTATTGTTTATATTCCCAGAAATATTCGCAACGATTTTCCTTTAAAATATTGCGTGTTTGAGATTTCAGCATGGCTAATGAAATTTTTATCTCAAACTTGTTCTGAAGAGCCCAGAAAGTACTCTTTTAATTTTTATCTGAAGATAAGCTAAAACTTATCACAGAAACAGTATATAACAACGATGTCCAACGTTAGCGAAAGAGGGGAGTTTGGGTGTACCTCTTTCCACTGTACCTCGACTCTCTTTAACCCCCAGTCATGCATTGCGTTGCAGTGGCGGTTTGTTTACATGTACGTTGCGTTTGATTTACAAAAATACTTTCAAATCTTATACACTGAATATCTGTTTATTAGTGACTGTTACTGCTTACATCCATATTTGGCGACAAAGTCGAAGTGTATAGCCTCAGAAGATACACCAAGTGATCGCCGGGTAACCTATTGCGATTCAAACTTTTAATACAGTTCAGTTTGGAGAAACTGTTCGCAAACATAATGTAGAGTTATACTCACTCTTATACACGCTATTCTTGCAAATGTTTATTTCTGTATCTACTACATTTTAGTCAACATAAGCATTTTAACAAAGTAACTTATTGCTAATTGTCTTCTAGGTACAAGGGTAATATGGGAATACAGTAGACTTTAAGCGATAGTCAAGTGTTTTAAGAGCTGTTTCCCATGCGATGCCTTTGAAATTCCTCAAGCCCAACAGATAAAACAAAGGAATAACACATTCCTATTTGAAAAAAAAAGTATAAGCTTAGGCAGATTCAAGCAAATAAGAAAGAACATCTCCGAAATAGTTCACCCAAAAGAAAAACGAAGTGGTTGACATAAATTGTGTATTTTAACCAGATCCATATTTTTTGTTCAGCAAACATTTGTCTGTCTCTTACTATTTACCATTTGTCCAAAACTAATCTAGAATGAAGAGGTTTTCTGAGGACATTCCCAGAAAATTCAAAGTATGACTTAGAAATGGGTAATTAGCTAAAGAAGAAGAAGAAGAAGAAGAAGAAGAAGAAGAAGAAGATTATGTCTATCCAGTTACGTAAAAGTCATCCAGAGTAAACAGGACTTCATAGGCTATACCCAGAAAATTCAAGATATACATTTCATTTGTCACAAGAATATCTCAAACATATGGAATTTTAATCAAAATCGTTAGAGCCATTTTCAAGAAAATCAAAATTTTCGAAGAATTTTCATGTAAAATTTAGTTTAGAGTGGAGCAATTTTCTTCAAAATCTTCGTGTCGCATCCTTGAAAGACTTAAACTTAACTTAAATACAAACTTTGGTTCTTAACCGACTTTTCGTTTTTGGGTTATGCTGTCCACAGATTGACAGACACATAAACAGACACACATACGCGTGGATTTCTTCTAAAAATGTTTTTCTTTCTTTGATGCGGGGGACCTCAAAACATATATTTCCGGTAAAATCTCGACATCCAATTTTAGATGGAACACAATACTTCCTCTACTTTACTATACTTAGTAGAGAGAGTAAAACTGCGTCAGTCACCACTTGTTTTGTAGTAAACAGAATCGTTTATGGTCCCAACTTTGTAGCGTTTTGCATCGCCCGCTTATTTCTCATCCGTGAAACTAACTTGTTTTGATAAGAGCAAGTATCTGTAGTTACACGAAATTGTAAAGTTTAAAAACATAGAAATTGATTTATGCTTAAATGAACGCACATTTTAATGAACCTAAATTGCCTCGGTTAAAAAAAGTAAATATATGAATTGCCTCCAAGACCATGAGTTACGACACGGCAGCTATAGACTGCAGTACGATTGCGGCCTATCTGCTTGACAGAAGTGTATGTATTGCATCTAGAAATTCAAGTTCAGTCTATTAGCATTGCACTGCTTAGTAGGAAGAGTAGACGATGGTTGACAAGTCTCACAACATTTCGAAGCATCGGGTACCAAACCTGCTAACTTTGTCAGTAGCTTCTCACGGTTAAACTGTTATAGATTAATCAACAAAGCAATCAACAAGTTTCGGATTTTAAACTGCCAGTCCAAAAAGCAGTTGGGGGATCGGTCGGATACTGAATACAACAAACACATACACCAGGACTAGCCACTTAGTCCTGTAATTTTATATTGTCCCAACACAGTTGTCTTAAGTGGAACTGACAACTCCTAGTTATGCCACAGGCCCCAATCGTGGATTATTCGTTCAATAATCTCAGGTGGAGAAATGCAAGATGCAATCCATCGGTGCCTTCGACAATAGGCGCCACAATAAAAGATGTCAACAGTTGCGCAAAAGTATTAAGATTTGTTTGCTTTTGTAGTTTTTTTTTTTTTTTTTTTTTTTTTTTGCACTTATTAGTTGGAATTTGCTTTTTAATTTTATTTATATTTTATAATCCTAGACCTTATATTTCAATACATTTTTAAAAATGATATTCTATCTTGCTACTTTGTACTGCAGTTCTCCACCAGTTCTCCTGCACACTTTAAAGTAGACAGCACAGCGCTGTCCAATGGGTGCCCGTGATGTATTTTTCTGACGCCCGTAATAAGCAAATTGTTACTTCGATGATTTGTAATAGGTATTAGTTAAAATTTCAAGACAAAACTATTTCCTTCCGAATATCCTCCTCGTTCATACCCAAGAAGTATATTTTTGTGCACCTAAAGCTCTATTCATTACTTTCCTAACCAGTGCTTTCCCTTTTTCCTCTGAAAAGAAGGGTGCTTGCCTTAACGGTGGTCGCGATGGCGCCCGCGCCTCCTTAGGCATGAGTTAAACGTGCCCGAGCACATGAGAAAGTTGGACAGCACTGCTTTAGCCCATTTTAGGGGAGGTTTGCTCGATAGATTGGTACTACTGTAAAATATGGCAGCTTCTGTATGCTTAAGCCACGTGACTCCTTTTTTGCAGATATATACGACTTCGTTTTCCCTACTTTTGCCTTGAAGAGCTTTTCCTGTGGGGTATCTTGTGGTATATGGTTCCCGTTTTCTGAGAACATTTTGAAGCTAAATTCAGTTTTAGAGAGATAAAACAAATACTTATGATCTGTAGTGCTAATTATTTAGCTGATAAATTATTTTTCAAAACAAATGCTGATCATTTTCATCAAAAGATGACGCAAAAGTACTATCGTCCATGATAAAAACTTATTTGGTAAAAGCAGACCAACGAAATAAGGATTCAGATATGTCATGGCATCACTAAAAGATAGTATATACCTATAAATCCAACCTGCATATACATATATCCTGAAAATTTTCAGTCGGATATCCGAAATAGTTTGTGAGATAATATGTCATAAACTTAGAATATTTAACCACTGAGCTGCAACTCACTTCCAGGAAAAAACCAATAGCTTTGTTGTTTCTTTTCATTCTTACGCCGTTGGAAGAAAATCCGTCTTTTAATAATTATTAGATGCGTAATATCAAACAGAACACACTATATTAAAAAATGTGTTGAGTTACACCTATATTGAACAGTGCAAAGATTGCTGAATATTTTATATTACCAACTGTTTGGTCCTTTTTCAACAATATTTACGCATATGATATAGAAATCACAAGTGTAACAGACCACATTAAGAGTTGGAGACCTGGGCCAGAAAAATCCTTCTCACATTATTATTATTATTATTATTATTATTATTATTATTATTATTATTATTATTATTATTATTATTATTATTATTATTATTATTATTATTATTATTATTATTATTATTATTATTATTATTATTATTATTATTATTATTATTATTATTATTATTATTATTATTATTAATATTATTATTATTATTATTATTATTATTATTATTATTATTATTATTATTAACATCCAGTATCTTGAAAGCCATCTACAAGGATCTTTGTTCTCCCACAGTTTGTAACTAACGGAGATTTGCGGGTTTTGTTAGGCTGAGAAATCATTAGAAAAAGGACTTTTGACCTGCAGTACTTGACACATTATTGTTATTTGACTTGAGATGCCAGTAATCGGATTATGTCTCTACTGGAACGCGCTCACAGTAGCGCACTTAATCGCAATAAACAAACAATGGAAGCACACATTGTGTGTAAGTAAGCACTGGCAGCAGGCAACGTTCAAACTTCCTATTGATGTCTCGAGGAATTAATGGCGTCATTCCTTTCAGACTCTTTTTATTTATGCCTTCCCAACAGGGAGCCTTTGCTGAGAGTTGCTGCACCAGGTTTTCCTAACGTCGTCATGCTACCTGGCTCAGGAGTAGGCCCTCCAACTTCGTCACTGTGTAATCCTGCCTCATCCAAAACCAATGGGTACTCATAGGTTTGTGTTCCGAATTTATTTTCTTCACTGAAGTGTCCTATTCCACGCAATAAATGGCTGAAGCTGCGTTACAAGAAGTTTGCACAATTGTTTTTATGTGCTAAAATAACGAACTAAGGAGGTGAATAGCCTCTTCCGTAATAACGCTGCTAAGGCGTTTCGTTTTAGTGCTTCATGGTGTGGGGAACTGCGCTTCTCCACATTGTTGTTCGTGCATGTGCAACACGTCGTGTGTGTATGTAAGAGAGAGAGGAGGGGGGAGGAGGGCAGAATAAAGAAATACGTAAATAAATAAATAAATAAATAAATTAAGAAGAAATGGAAGAAATGAGATG
Organism: Tenodera sinensis; assembly: GCA_030765045.1. NCBI lineage: Eukaryota > Metazoa > Arthropoda > Insecta > Mantodea > Mantidae > Tenodera > Tenodera sinensis. The sequence continues at coordinate 67,674,689 of CM060966.1, read as the reverse complement.
AAAGAAACGATAGTGAGAAATTGTGTGGGTGTAAAGATAAACGTGGCGCCGTGGTCGAGCGGTTAGACCGTTCGCCTACCACCAAGGTGGACCAAGGGTTCGATCCCAGGGACCCGCATATGGGATTCGTGGTAGACGAAGGGACATCTGGATGGGTTTGCTCGGGGTTCTCCGGTTTCCCCCATCATTCATTTCACCAATTGCTCCATCATCACCTTTCTCTGCATCCATTTCGCCTGCATTTCATATCTTCTTCACTCTCATAGCTGATGCTTGACTGAACAACGGCTTCCAGGTCTCACTCTGTCCGGTCCATAGGTTTGTCTGCTTCCCGAGAGGCATATGAAAAGTACAGGCTTGGAAGTTCCCATGCAGGGAGGGTAATCACATCAAGAAGAAGAAGAAGAAGTAAATATACAACAGGCACAAGAAATTGCGCTTGGGGAACATTTTAAACGATGGTAATCCATATACCAAGGATTAAACAAAAAAATGAAAATCTGGACAGAAAACGAAATAAAATTGAAATAATCCAATGTGTTACATTTACAGAATTTATATAGACACTATCGTTCGTTTTATATAGCTCTTAGAACCTACGTGTCTTCAAAAAGCTATTTTTTATCTACTTAGTGTTAAACAAGGTAAATGTTTGCAGCAGTAGTTTCATCACCATTGCGTTGTACAAAAGGGGATACAGAGGCTGAAGCGAAAGCAAATATTTAAAAGCGGCTCGCTATAATCTGACCTGTGTATGATATCGCGATAAATAGTTGAATGATGAACGGCGCCTCAAATAGGAATAGTGGTATTGAACATTTCAGCAGCAACAAATGTTTCCAAAAAGAAAAGCCACCGCAAATTATTGTTAATAAATTGTGTGGTTTAAGAAGATATACAATTTTTGTGTTAGTATTTGTTTGTCTCTTTTGGTTTGCCGGTTTTACAAAATTAATTATGAATGAAGAGGACATTGCACAGGAAGTTCCCAGAACTTCAATATACCTACACATTACTTAACTCATATTAAGGTCTTAAATGCATAGTGTTTAATAGAAATCGTTACAGCCAATTTTGAAAAAGTTAAACGTATTGAAAGTATTCTATGTAAAAAGTAGTTAGGAAGATGCTGAACTTAATTACCAGCTTTTATATTAAACAAATTCTCTTCTAATTATGCTTTTCACATACAGAGAGGGAGAGAGAGAGAGAGAGAGAGAGAGAGGGGAGAGAGAGCACTGCACTCAGGGACCTTTGCCTAAAACTGTCCAGAGAATCTAATGCAATTCTTCCTCTACCCAATATAAGTACCTGCTAGAGAAAACTGCCACAATTTTTCTACTTTCGCATATAACGGCCGTGTCTGCCGACCAGTATGTGCCAAGCAAGTTATGTATTTGCATGTTCTTACTGATTAGGCACATCACAAATAAGCATGTACTGTCTTACTGATATTCTGTACATATTAGTCAATCAGTTTCCCTCCATTGTTACCTGATTTCCGACTTCTCTGAGTTCACGTTTGAATAATCTGGTATCTTAAACTGCCCTAAACATTTTGCCATTCATCACTCCTTCCACCGCATCTCACCTTTGAGTTGGGGTATTTTTCTCTGTCGGATCATAAGATTTCCGTACTATACATTATCATATTACAGAGAGAGCATTTTGCTAATCCCATCGGGACTTTTTGTTTGTGTCTAACAGACATTTTCTTTTTACTTTCTCTCTTACGTATAGTAAGTAGGGGAAGTATTGTATTCGACCCAAAATTTCGATGTCGAGATTTCACCGGAAACATGTGGTTTGAGGCTCCCTGAATCCAAAAACAGAATTTTTAGAAAAAGGCCCGCGCGCGCGCGCGCGCGGTGTGTGTGTGTGTGTGTGTGTGTGTGTGTGCCTGTGTGTGTTTGTGTGTCTGTGTGTGAGTCTGCGAACAGCATAGCTCAAAAACAAAAGTCTGTTAACAACTAAAGTTAGCATTTAAGTTTAATACCTTTGAAGGAAGCTATTGGAAGATTTTGAAGATTATTTTTCTACCCTAAGCTATACCGTTTACATAGAAAATTATTCGAGCAGTTTTATTTTCTCAAAAATGGCCCTAACGATTTTGGTTAAAGTTCCTTATGTTTAGAATATGACTATGGGAAATGAAATGTTTATTTTCAATTTTCTGGCTATATCCCATGTATTCACGTCTTTTGACTTTTGCACAACTGGCAAACCCTAAGAGATAGACCAAATCTTACTGTAAGAAAACTGTAGATCTCGTTAAACCACACAATTTATATCAGTAGTCATAATGTGTTCCTTCTGCCCCCATTAGCATAAATTCCCCATTAATCAAATCCTGTCACGCCCCCCTCCCCCCTCCCCACCTCCCCCTCCTCCTCCCCCCTCCCCCTCCACCCCACACGTGGGAATTTCCAAAAGGCAGTATGTTCCTTCTGCCCCACTTAGCATAAATTCCCCATTAATCAAATCCTGTCACGCCCACCCTCCCCCCTCCCCCTCCCCCCCTCCCCCCTCCCCCCACATGTGGGAATTTCCAAAAAGGTATGAGCTTTCTGCCCCACTTAACATAAATTCCCCATTAATAATCCACCCCCTCACACTCCTCTCCCTCCCCCCCCTTAAGTGACATTGGTATTTCTTTGGACACGTGCGAATTCCGAAAAGAGAGGGTGGATGATCTGTCGCGTTCAGGATAACAAAGGAAGGGTAATTAATGACCCCCGTCCCCCCTGACCCTCCTATTCTAGTGTCTGCGTGTGTTTTCGAAAAAAGAACGTGAGGGTAAGAAACCCTAAATGAATGGCCCCCTTTCAGATCTTGATATATATATGTGACAGTTGGAAATGTTTCCCTATGACAGTTTTGAAAAGAACAAGCTTCAACTTGCAACGGCGAGCATAGAGGATGACAAAGGAAGGGTAATTAATGACCCCCGTCCCCCCTGACCCTCCTATTCTAGTGTCTGCATGTGTTTTCGAAAAAAGAACGTGAGGGTAAGAAACCCTAAATTAATGGCCCCCTTTCAGATCTTGATATATTTATGTGACAGTTGGAAATGTTCCCCTCTGACAGTTTTGAAAAGAACAAGCTTCAACTTGGAACGGTGAGCATAGACATCCGCATTTTTCCTGTCTGAACAGGCCTAGTGTTTTTCTCTTAACATAACAGCCAAAGATCACCCACCTGCAGGAAGAAATCTTTTCACTAGCGAAAGAATACTTCTGCATTGACACGAGGACCACCCATGTGGTCCCCCACTGCGAGGGTTCCCTGCCTTCCCTCATAATGACCGTATTGTGTTGAATGTCCGTCGAAACCCCAAACACTTCAATGGTTCCCACACAGTGGGGACTATCTCTCACGCTTTACATTCACATGACATTCCCTACTCAGTCTTCTTTCACAAGGATTCTCTACTCAACTACCCCTCACGTTTTACATTCACATGACATTCCCTACTCAGTCTTCTTTCACAAGGATTCTCTACTCAGTTTTCTTTTGAAATATCCGGGGTGTTTAAGAGGACCCTTATTTATATATTTATTTTCTTATTTATAGTATCTTACAGATTACTATGCTTGTTTAATCCTAGCAAGTAATATTTTTTAAATCGCACCAAAGAATAACGGTACCACAATGCAGGAACAGTAAGCACCCGACGAACGTAGCTGAATCATTGAACCATCAGCAATACAGGTTATTATTGTTGTTACATCATAAAATAGAAGCAAAATTGCATAAGGGCGCATTTTCAAAGTAATGGACAAATTTCAGACACTAAGTAATATCTCGCCTTATTATTAGTTTCTTTATTGACAAATTCGAGAGTTCTGGTCAAAGTAATTACTGCAATAACACATGTTAACATATATAATAACCCCATTCAATCATACAGAAAATTCTTTTGACTTCATTTCTACATAAACACAAATATTAAAAATCTGATGTTACACTCACGTGACTTTCTCCCCTGTTGTACTTCCCATTCTTACAAAATCTTATTCCTATATCTTCTTCGTGTTAGTTGAGATAAACATTTGTACAAATTATCTTATTGCTTATTTCCTTGTAGGTGCAAGGAGAATGTTAGAATACTGTAGGCTTTTCTGCCATAGTCTAATGTTTAAAAGCTTTGAGATTCTGTTGTCTTTGCACACTTAAGATATAAAAAAATGAACAACGATGATCCATTTCACGAAAGTTCTAAGTTTTTCCGAAACTCACACACATAACAAGGAATATCTCCGAAATGATTCACACTACAAGAAAATTTATTCAGTCAAAAATTGTGTATTTTAGCAAGATCTATATTCTCTATAGTATGATTTGGTCTATCTCTAACGGTTTACCAGTTATGCAAAAGTCATCCGGAGTAAATGCGACTACAGGGGCTACACCCAGAAAATTCAAGATATACATTTCATTTGTCAAAAAAATATCTCAAACATATGACATTTTAATCAAATCGTTAGAGCAATTTCCAAGAAAGTCAAAATTTTCGAAAAATGTTCGATGTAAAGGGTAGTTAAGGGGGGATATTTTCTTTTCAAATTCTTCGTGGCGCATCCTTGAAAGACATTAAACTTAAAAACTGACTTTGGTTTAACCGAATTTTCGTTTTGAGTTATGCTGACCTCAGACTGATACACACACACACATGCCTACACATACACACACACACACCAATTTTCAGCAAACACACCTACACTCACACACACACATTTAGACATACACACACGCACACATACACACACGAGCACACACACACTCACACACGCGCAGACACCCACACTTACACATATACACTCATACACATGCACCCAATGACACACAGGCCTACACATACACACACACAAATTTTCAGCAAACACTCACACACACATTTAGACATACACACACTCACACACCCACCCACACTTACACACACATACACACACACACTCATACGCACACGTACACACACGAGCACACACACACTCACACACTCGCAGACATCCACACTTACACATATACACTCATACACATGCACCCAATCACACACAGGCCTACACATACACGCACACACAAATTTTCAGCAAACACGTCTACACTCACACACACACTTAGACATACACACACACACCCACACACACATACACACTCACACACCCACCCACACTTACACACACATATACACACATACACACACTCACACACGCGCAGACACCACACTTACACACATACACACATACACATGCACCCAATCACACACAGGCCTACACATACACGCACACACAAATTTTCAGCAAACACGTCTACACTCACACACACACACTTAGACATACACACACGCACACATACACACACACTCACACACCCACCCACACTTACACACATACACACATACACACACTCACACACGCGCATACACCCAAACTTACACACATACACTCATACACATGCACCCAAGCACACACATACACACATACACGCACCTTTTTGTAAACCTGCTTTTTTTGGATTCAGGGGGCCTCGAACATATATTTCCGGTGAAATCTTGACTTCGAATGTTTGGGTGGAGTACGATACTTTCCCTACTGACCAATAGAGAAAGTAAAAATAGAGGTTGCGACAACTGAGCATAAAAAAATACACAACGCTAATTTCATTTCAATATATGAAACTCCTGATATTATTCTTTGTTATCAAATGATTAAAAATTGAAGAGACAGAATAATGAAAATTTCATTCATCTTACCCTTGCTATTGAATAAAGTTAGTGAATGAGACCTGATGCTCTGAAAGTATTTATTTTTTCTCAAGTAGTAATAGATAAGGGGTTAATAAAATCTCAACAGGAACTTTTTGTCACTAGATGTAAGTTTATTTAATAAGTTTGCCAGTTTATAGCAGGTTTGTATAAAACAATTGTACTATTAAATCTTACAATCCAGAGGCTTTTAAGGGGAGAATATGTTTGGAAACAACGCAAAGAATGAGTGAAAACTGCGTACCAATATTCATTACAACTACAAACCAAAACGGATAAGTGGGGCTTGTAGACAGAATACAAGACGAGCTCTATGGTGTTAAAGGAAATTAAAGGCGCAAAACTCCTTATGTGACTTAATCCCTGGGAATGGCTGATGGTAGCATGGAGATGGGAACAATAACAATGATAATGAATAGGAATCCCGCCAGCCTATATTTTAAACATTTTGTTCGGTGTTATTCATCTTTAATTTTTTATTGAAGCATAACATTTCTTGTCATTTCTTACTGAACCTTCAGCATTCAGTTCATTGAATAAGAAAAGAGAATAAAGACATCTTTCAGATGTTCATACATTCATTTTAAATTACATTAAAGGTTGGCTTTGTCACTTTCATTATAAAACAAGCTATTATGTATATCATTTCACAGTATCCAAATATTGGAAAGAAAGCTAACTTCTTAGTTTAGCCAATGGAAACAAAGTTCGGTGGGGTGGGGGTAGCTGTTTCTACTGCACAGCTGCACCGGTGTGGTAAGGGGGGGGGGAAAGCATTCTAACCTATAAAAGGGTACACCGTCCGCAGGAGTGAACGGACTCACAAGACACACAGGTGTGATTGCAGTTCTAGAGGACGAAACATCAGTTGGCATTTACACATCACTGCAACAATAACATACATTCCATAATGGCAGGTAAGCCCATTTTATTATACTTTAAAGAAACATTTTGGTGTCTTTCTACGAGTGAAAGTCATTAAATAGGAACAAAATACGCAGGAAAAAGGTTTTTACATTTTAAATGGCATGTATTTCCTTACAATGGACTTGAAATTATCAGCTCATCATTCATTGCCTTTACACATTGAAAGATTAAGTCAAAGTGGAAATCCGAACTAACGATGAAATTGCCAAATGTAGGAAAACACGATAACTTTTTGTCCCCACTATTCATTAAATGTTTTCTTTTGTTGTTATTTTTATTATTATTCTTTTATTCTTTTGTAGGAAACATCGACAGGGCAAATGAATCTAACACGAGCATCAATGGCTCGCCCCTGGACGTTGCACAACACGACTTGACAGAGTTACAACGCCAGTTAGGCCCAATAAATGCAGTTGTGATAGTTGTAAAAATATTTCATCACTGAAAAGTCTACTGGGGGAAATTCAAGGTAAGAATTATTAAATATTGAAATGCTAGTTTATATTGTTCCTTATTTGTCTCATTGTAGGAATTCCATCGTAAGCAATTTTTGTGTACATTCTGTCTTCTAGCGTTAGCATTACAGCTCCAAACCATATGTTCAATCGAAATATCATATATGATATTTTGTTTTTCATCATTCATCTGACTTATAATATCCCTTTTAATACTCTCTCTTGTACATATCAAAGTGACTTAACTCAAATAATCTGTCTCTAAGCCAAAAACATTTTCTTTTATACCTGAATTAAATATAGTCTTGTATTCAATCTTTAATAAATGTTCACTTGATGAATATGAATATCCACTTCAAATATTATAACACCATTAATTAATTTTATTGTTTCATCTTACTTCAGGCCCATATGAACCAATGGACCTTTCATTGAATCGCCAGCCTAAGGAGCAGCACAACATGAGACCTTCACAAACAGCTTTACACAGAGAGTCAGCGCAAAAGAGGGAATTATACCATAAATCACTTTGCGATTGCAAGGTCGCTAATCAAGCTGGGAAGAGCACATCTTCTTCAATATCGCAGAGTTATAAGCAGCCGCATGAAAACATCCATCAGATTACAGATGAACAATTATATCAACAACGCAAGTACAGGTGGGAACCTTCAAATAAAAGATGTCATAGGCATACTCATACAAGGGAGCAATTCAACAGCCCGCAGCAAAGAAGTCAACAAAACTTAAAGGACTTGATCGAAAACAAGACAAGAATATGTATTCATACCTGTGAAACTATGAAATGTGATACTTTGAAAATTGCCATAGAACTTATTTTATAATTCAATAAGATTTCTTAGAACAGATAACCAGCTCTTATACAGATACGTTATTGACTTTGGCAGGGACTCTAGGTCATATCTAACGACAGTAACAATCATTCGTCATGTAATTCATGCTTAGCCTGCAGAGTCGCAGTTATCAGAAGTAACAGGTATTCTATTTTATTCCAAGGGCGGAAAAACAGCGTGATAGACACACAGAGAGAGAGAGAGAGAGAGAGAGAGAGAGAGAGACTGACTGTTATGTGCAGGTGTTTTACCCATATTTATGAATTGTGAATAATATCCACAGGCATTTAGCCTGAAGCAGTATCTACTTATATTGTGAAATCATCAATTATGTTGAAATGTAAAAACGATTTTGATTCATTTAATAAAATTTATGAAGAGAAATATCAGCGTTATCATTTAACCTGTCGTAACCTATCCTAGCCTAAGCAAGCCTACCCTATCCAAATTTAGCCTATCTTAACTAGGAATGCATGCAGGAATAACATAATGTATGATATAAATTAACAAAAGAACATAATTACAATCAGATAATTTTATTTAACTTATAAAGATGAATACACTACCATTACCATTCAGAAAGCAAGCATATACTATTGAAAGACAATACATATATATTCATTTCATTTCTTAATCATTCAATGATGCCAGTCGATTTCAGTTCATTGATAATTCCTTGAATTTCCTTATTGTGATTCTGTCCGGTCGATTCTTGTGACATGATTAATAATCTTAAACGTTTTACTAATTCATTTGGATCGAACCAAGGATATTCCAGACGAAAAGCAGCATTTGATGAAGGAGCATCTTGCATGTTATTGGATACTTGGAGATTATTACTTTCTTCCAATGATGTCATGTTTCCAGATGTTTTTACAAGGACGCTTAGCGTTGATTTTCCATCTTCATTATTAGATGATTCATCAAATCCAGATTTTTCACTCTCTTGCAACGGAAATGCCCCTGATTCAGAATTAGCTATATTGTTCACAGGAGCATTAGAAACCTCTTTCTTGCATATTTTATTATGGCGTTGAAGCCTACTCGTTGTCCTATTCTTTAAAGTTTGCCCACACTCACAGCATTTGAGGAAACGATCCTTTCCAAGACTAATATATGAAAAATTAAGTCTTGCGTATTTTGAGCAATACAACCTTTTACTGTGATCACTCAATGTGAAAATGCAACTGAAGCTGACAATAACCGTTTAAGCAAAAGTTAGAGATGCTCGATATTTTATACATTGATTGTTCATATGTCAAATATAAACTCGCAACAATGCAAAACAATTTAGTGTAAGCAGACACCCTAAGTAACCACAGGTGAGCAGATGAGGTGACCATGGGTGACCAGATGAGGTGACCATGGGTGACCAGATGAGGTGACCATGGGTGACCAGATGAGGTGACCATGGGTGACCATGGGTGACCAGATGAGGTGACCATGGGTGACCATGGGTGACCATGGGTGACCAAGGGTGACCAAGGGTGACCAGATTAGGTGACCATGGGTGACCAGATGAGGTGACCATGGGTGACCAAGGGTGACCAGATTAGGTGACCATGGGTGACCAGATGAGGTGACCAGGGGTGACCATGGGTGACCAAGGGTGACCATGGGTGACCAGATGAGGTGACCATGGGTGACCAGATAAGGTGACCAAGGGTGACCAGATGAGGTGACCATGGGTGACCAGCTGAGGTGACCATGGGTGACGAGATTAGGTGACCAAATAGGTGGCCCGTGACCCAAGCATGTACGTGAGCAAAATAAGTGCAAGCTAATGTGAGACTATCAAACATTCAAGATATATAACCTAAACCTAACCTAAGCTAACATAATGTTACCTGAACCTGTTTGCTTGAATCTACACACTAACTATTTTTAATTGAGGATTTCATTCTGCTTGCACCAACAAATATAACATTACCTAAGCTGAATTCTTCTATTTCAAACTTTTATTCTCGTAGCACATGCACTAAGTCATCCCATCCCATACAAATATTCAATTTCCGTATAACATAGCCTAATCTACTCTTAATGTGTTTCATGTCACTTAAGACACGCTTCAACATTCAGAGAACAATGTCTCAGGTCGATTCTATAGACACAGTTAACAAATCTTTTCTGGAAAGTAATGTTATTCCACTATTCTTCCACACATCACCCATACAGGTTATTCACACCAATCAGATAAACATATATCCTACCCTCAACTAACTCTAATCTAAATTCAAGCAAACTATTAAGAGAATGCTATTGTATTGTAGATGCTCTGATGAAGTCAATGTGATCTTTTCCTCTCATATATAAGTATTCAATACTCTGAACACCAAACCTGGCTTAATATTCTTGTTAGCACATAAAATCAATCACTCCAGAAGATAATCGAAACAGCTTGCTCTCAAGATAATTAATTGTGATTTATTTTACGTGCTATCAAGAATATTAAGCCAGGTTTGGTGTTCAGAGTATTGAATACTTATATATGAGAGGAAAAGATCACATTGACTTCATCAGAGCATCTACAATACAATAGCATTCTCTTAATAGTTTGCTTGAATTTAGATTAGAGTTAGGTGAGGGTAGGATATATGTTTATCTGATTGGTGTGAATAACCTGTATGGGTGATGTGTGGAAGAATAGTGGAATAACATTACTTTCCAGAAAAGATTTGTTAACTGTGTCTATAGAATCGACCTGAGACATTGTTCTCTGAATGTTGAAGCGTGTCTTAAGTGACATGAAACACATTAAGAGTAGATTAGGCTATGTTATACGGAAATTGAATATTTGTATGGGATGGGATGACTTAGTGCATGTGCTACGAGAATAAAAGTTTGAAATAGAAGAATTCAGCTTAGGTAATGTTATATTTGTTGGTGCAAGCAGAATGAAATCCTCAATTAAAAATAGTTAGTGTGTAGATTCAAGCAAACAGGTTCAGGTAACATTATGTTAGCTTAGGTTAGGTTTAGGTTATATATCTTGAATGTTTGATAGTCTCACATTAGCTTGCACTTATTTTGCTCACGTACATGCTTGGGTCACGGGCCACCTATTTGGTCACCTAATCTCGTCACCCATGGTCACCTCAGCTGGTCACCCATGGTCACCTCATCTGGTCACCCTTGGTCACCTCATCTGGTCACCCTTGGTCACCTTATCTGGTCACCCATGGTCACCCATGGTCACCTCATCTGGTCACCCATGGTCACCCTTGGTCACCCATGGTCACCCCTGGTCACCTCATCTGGTCACCCATGGTCACCCTTGGTCACCCCATGGTCACCCTTGGTCACCCTTGGTCACCCATGGTCACCCCTGGTCACCTCATCTGGTCACCCATGGTCACCTAATCTGGTCACCCTTGGTCACCCATGGTCACCTCATCTGGTCACCCATGGTCACCTAATCTGGTCACCCTTGGTCACCCTTGGTCACCCATGGTCACCCATGGTCACCCATGGTCACCCATGGTCACCCATGGTCACCTCATCTGGTCACCCATGGTCACCTCATCTGGTCACCCATGGTCACCTCATCTGGTCACCCATGGTCACCTCATCTGCTCACCTGTGGTTACTTAGGGTGTCTGCTTACACTAAATTGTTTTGCATTGTTGCGAGTTTATATTTGACATATGAACAATCAATGTATAAAATATCGAGCATCTCTAACTTTTGCTTAAACGGTTATTGTCAGCTTCAGTTGCATTTTCACAATGAGTGATCACAGTAAAAGGTTGTATTGCTCAAAATACGCAAGACTTAATTTTTCATATATTAGTCTTGGAAAGGATCGTTTCCTCAAATGCTGTGAGTGTGGGCAAACTTTAAAGAATAGGACAACGAGTAGGCTTCAACGCCATAATAAAATATGCAAGAAAGAGGTTTCTAATGCTCCTGTGAACAATATAGCTAATTCTGAATCAGGGGCATTTCCGTTGCAAGAGAGTGAAAAATCTGGAATTGATGAATCATCTAATAATGAAGATGGAAAATCAACGCTAAGCGTCCTTGTAAAAACATCTGGAAACATGACATCATTGGAAGAAAGTAATAATCTCCAAGTATCCAATAACATGCAAGATGCTCCTTCATCAAATGCTGCTTTTCGTCTGGAATATCCTTGGTTCGATCCAAATGAATTAGTAAAACGTTTAAGATTATTAATCATGTCACAAGAATCGACCGGACAGAATCACAATAAGGAAATTCAAGGAATTATCAATGAACTGAAATCGACTGGCATCATTGAATGATTAAGAAATGAAATGAATATATATGTATTGTCTTTCAATAGTATATGCTTGCTTTCTGAATGGTAATGGTAGTGTATTCATCTTTATAAGTTAAATAAAATTATCTGATTGTAATTATGTTCTTTTGTTAATTTATATCATACATTATGTTATTCCTGCATGCATTCCTAGTTAAGATAGGCTAAATTTGGATAGGGTAGGCTTGCTTAGGCTAGGATAGGTTACGACAGGTTAAATGATAACGCTGATATTTCTCTTCATAAATTTTATTAAATGAATCAAAATCGTTTTTACATTTCAACATAATTGATGATTTCACAATATAAGTAGATACTGCTTCAGGCTAAATGCCTGTGGATATTATTCACAATTCATAAATATGGGTAAAACACCTGCACATAACAGTCAGTCTCTCTCTCTCTCTCTCTCTCTCTCTCTCTCTCTCTCTCTGTGTGTCTATCACGCTGTTTTTCCGCCCTTGGAATAAAATAGAATACCTGTTACTTCTGATAACTGCGACTCTGCAGGCTAAGCATGAATTACATGACGAATGATTGTTACTGTCGTTAGATATGACCTAGAGTCCCTGCCAAAGTCAATAACGTATCTGTATAAGAGCTGGTTATCTGTTCTAAGAAATCTTATTGAATTATAAAATAAGTTCTATGGCAATTTTCAAAGTATCACATTTCATAGTTTCACAGGTATGAATACATATTCTTGTCTTGTTTTCGATCAAGTCCTTTAAGTTTTGTTGACTTCTTTGCTGCGGGCTGTTGAATTGCTCCCTTGTATGAGTATGCCTATGACATCTTTTATTTGAAGGTTCCCACCTGTACTTGCGTTGTTGATATAATTGTTCATCTGTAATCTGATGGATGTTTTCATGCGGCTGCTTATAACTCTGCGATATTGAAGAAGATGTGCTCTTCCCAGCTTGATTAGCGACCTTGCAATCGCAAAGTGATTTATGGTATAATTCCCTCTTTTGCGCTGACTCTCTGTGTAAAGCTGTTTGTGAAGGTCTCATGTTGTGCTGCTCCTTAGGCTGGCGATTCAATGAAAGGTCCATTGGTTCATATGGGCCTGAAGTAAGATGAAACAATAAAATTAATTAATGGTGTTATAATATTTGAAGTGGATATTCATATTCATCAAGTGAACATTTATTAAAGATTGAATACAAGACTATATTTAATTCAGGTATAAAAGAAAATGTTTTTGGCTTAGAGACAGATTATTTGAGTTAAGTCACTTTGATATGAACAAGAGAGAGTATTAAAAGGGATATTATAAGTCAGATGAATGATGAAAAACAAAATATCATATATGATATTTCGATTGAACATATGGTTTGGAGCTGTAATGCTAACGCTAGAAGACAGAATGTACACAAAAATTGCTTACGATGGAATTCCTACAATGAGACAAATAAGGAACAATATAAACTAGCATTTCAATATTTAATAATTCTTACCTTGAATTTCCCCCAGTAGACTTTTCAGTGATGAAATATTTTTACAACTATCACAACTGCATTTATTGGGCCTAACTGGCGTTGTAACTCTGTCAAGTCGTGTTGTGCAACGTCCAGGGGCGAGCCATTGATGCTCGTGTTAGATTCATTTGCCCTGTCGATGTTTCCTACAAAAGAATAAAAGAATAATAATAAAAATAACAACAAAAGAAAACATTTAATGAATAGTGGGGAAAAAAAGTTATCGTGTTTTCCTACATTTGGCAATTTCATCGTTAGTTCGGATTTCCACTTTGACTTAATCTTTCAATGTGTAAAGGCAATGAATGATGAGCTGATAATTTCAAGTCCATTGTAAGGAAATACATGCCATTTAAAATGTAAAAACCTTTTTCCTGCGTATTTTGTTCCTATTTAATGACTTTCACTCGTAGAAAGACACCAAAATGTTTCTTTAAAGTATAATAAAATGGGCTTACCTGCCATTATGGAATGTATGTTATTGTTGCAGTGATGTGTAAATGCCAACTGATGTTTCGTCCTCTAGAACTGCAATCACACCTGTGTGTCTTGTGAGTCCGTTCACTCCTGCGGACGGTGTACCCTTTTATAGGTTAGAATGCTTTCCCCCCCCCCCTACCACACCTGTGCAGCTGTGCAGTAGAAACAGCTACCCCCACCCCACCGAACTTTGTTTCCATTGGCTAAACTAAGAAGTTAGCTTTCTTTCCAATATTTGGATACTGTGAAATGATATACATAATAGCTTGTTTTATAATGAAAGTGACAAAGCCAACCTTTAATGTAATTTAAAATGAATGTATGAACATCTGAAAGATGTCTTTATTCTCTTTTCTTATTCAATGAACTGAATGCTGAAGGTTCAGTAAGAAATGACAAGAAATGTTATGCTTCAATAAAAAATTAAAGATGAATAACACCGAACAAAATGTTTAAAATATAGGCTGGCGGGATTCCTATTCATTATCATTGTTATTGTTCCCATCTCCATGCTACCATCAGCCATTCCCAGGGATTAAGTCACATAAGGAGTTTTGCGCCTTTAATTTCCTTTAACACCATAGAGCTCGTCTTGTATTCTGTCTACAAGCCCCACTTATCCGTTTTGGTTTGTAGTTGTAATGAATATTGGTACGCAGTTTTCACTCATTCTTTGCGTTGTTTCCAAACATATTCTCCCCTTAAAAGCCTCTGGATTGTAAGATTTAATAGTACAATTGTTTTATACAAACCTGCTATAAACTGGCAAACTTATTAAATAAACTTACATCTAGTGACAAAAAGTTCCTGTTGAGATTTTATTAACCCCTTATCTATTACTACTTGAGAAAAAATAAATACTTTCAGAGCATCAGGTCTCATTCACTAACTTTATTCAATAGCAAGGGTAAGATGAATGAAATTTTCATTATTCTGTCTCTTCAATTTTTAATCATTTGATAACAAAGAATAATATCAGGAGTTTCATACATTGAAATGAAATTAGCGTTGTGTATTTTTTTATGCTCAGTTGTCGCAACCTCTATTTTTACTTTCTCTATTGGTCAGTAGGGAAAGTATCGTACTCCACCCAAACATTCGAAGTCAAGATTTCACCGGAAATATATGTTCGAGGCCCCCTGAATCCAAAAAAAGCAGGTTTACAAAAAGGTGCGTGTATGTGTGTATGTGTGTGCTTGGGTGCATGTGTATGAGTGTATGTGTGTAAGTTTGGGTGTATGCGCGTGTGTGAGTGTGTGTATGTGTGTGTATGTGTGTAAGTGTGGGTGGGTGTGTGAGTGTGTGTGTATGTGTGCGTGTGTGTATGTCTAAGTGTGTGTGTGTGAGTGTAGACGTGTTTGCTGAAAATTTGTGTGTGCGTGTATGTGTAGGCCTGTGTGTGATTGGGTGCATGTGTATGTGTGTATGTGTGTAAGTGTGGTGTCTGCGCGTGTGTGAGTGTGTGTATGTGTGTATATGTGTGTGTAAGTGTGGGTGGGTGTGTGAGTGTGTATGTGTGTGTGGGTGTGTGTGTGTGTATGTCTAAGTGTGTGTGTGAGTGTAGACGTGTTTGCTGAAAATTTGTGTGTGCGTGTATGTGTAGGCCTGTGTGTGATTGGGTGCATGTGTATGAGTGTATATGTGTAAGTGTGGATGTCTGCGGGTGTGTGAGTGTGTGTGTGCTCGTGTGTGTACGTGTGCGTATGAGTGTGTGTGTGTATGTGTGTGTAAGTGTGGGTGGGTGTGTGAGTGTGTGTATGTCTAAATGTGTGTGTGAGTGTTTGCTGAAAATTTGTGTGTGTGTATGTGTAGGCCTGTGTGTCATTGGGTGCATGTGTATGAGTGTATATGTGTAAGTGTGGGTGTCTGCGCGTGTGTGAGTGTGTGTGTGCTCGTGTGTGTATGTGTGCGTGTGTGTATGTCTAAATGTGTGTGTGTGTGAGTGTAGGTGTGTTTGCTGAAAATTGGTGTGTGTGTGTGTGTGTATGTGTAGGCATGTGTGTGTGTGTATCAGTCTGAGGTCAGCATAACTCAAAACGAAAATTCGGTTAAACCAAAGCCAGTTTTTAAGTTTAATGTCTTTCAAGGATGCGCCACGAAGAATTTGAAAAGAAAATATCCCCCCTTAACTACCCTTTACATCGAACATTTTTCGAAAATTTTGACTTTCTTGGAAATTGCTCTAACGATTTGATTAAAATGTCATATGTTTGAGATATTTTTTTGACAAATGAAATGTATATCTTGAATTTTCTGGGTGTAGCCCCTGTAGTCGCATTTACTCCGGATGACTTTTGCATAACTGGTAAACCGTTAGAGATAGACCAAATCATACTATAGAGAATATAGATCTTGCTAAAATACACAATTTTTGACTGAATAAATTTTCTTGTAGTGTGAATCATTTCGGAGATATTCCTTGTTATGTGTGTGAGTTTCGGAAAAACTTAGAACTTTCGTGAAATGGATCATCGTTGTTCATTTTTTTATATCTTAAGTGTGCAAAGACAACAGAATCTCAAAGCTTTTAAACATTAGACTATGGCAGAAAAGCCTACAGTATTCTAACATTCTCCTTGCACCTACAAGGAAATAAGCAATAAGATAATTTGTACAAATGTTTATCTCAACTAACACGAAGAAGATATAGGAATAAGATTTTGTAAGAATGGGAAGTACAACAGGGGAGAAAGTCACGTGAGTGTAACATCAGATTTTTAATATTTGTGTTTATGTAGAAATGAAGTCAAAAGAATTTTCTGTATGATTGAATGGGGTTATTATATATGTTAACATGTGTTATTGCAGTAATTACTTTGACCAGAACTCTCGAATTTGTCAATAAAGAAACTAATAATAAGGCGAGATATTACTTAGTGTCTGAAATTTGTCCATTACTTTGAAAATGCGCCCTTATGCAATTTTGCTTCTATTTTATGATGTAACAACAATAATAACCTGTATTGCTGATGGTTCAATGATTCAGCTACGTTCGTCGGGTGCTTACTGTTCCTGCATTGTGGTACCGTTATTCTTTGGTGCGATTTAAAAAATATTACTTGCTAGGATTAAACAAGCATAGTAATCTGTAAGATACTATAAATAAGAAAATAAATATATAAATAAGGGTCCTCTTAAACACCCCGGATATTTCAAAAGAAAACTGAGTAGAGAATCCTTGTGAAAGAAGACTGAGTAGGGAATGTCATGTGAATGTAAAACGTGAGGGGTAGTTGAGTAGAGAATCCTTGTGAAAGAAGACTGAGTAGGGAATGTCATGTGAATGTAAAGCGTGAGAGATAGTCCCCACTGTGTGGGAACCATTGAAGTGTTTGGGGTTTCGACGGACATTCAACACAATACGGTCATTATGAGGGAAGGCAGGGAACCCTCGCAGTGGGGGACCACATGGGTGGTCCTCGTGTCAATGCAGAAGTATTCTTTCGCTAGTGAAAAGATTTCTTCCTGCAGGTGGGTGATCTTTGGCTGTTATGTTAAGAGAAAAACACTAGGCCTGTTCAGACAGGAAAAATGCGGATGTCTATGCTCACCGTTCCAAGTTGAAGCTTGTTCTTTTCAAAACTGTCAGAGGGGAACATTTCCAACTGTCACATAAATATATCAAGATCTGAAAGGGGGCCATTAATTTAGGGTTTCTTACCCTCACGTTCTTTTTTCGAAAACACATGCAGACACTAGAATAGGAGGGTCAGGGGGGACGGGGGTCATTAATTACCCTTCCTTTGTCATCCTCTATGCTCGCCGTTGCAAGTTGAAGCTTGTTCTTTTCAAAACTGTCATAGGGAAACATTTCCAACTGTCACATAAATATATCAAGATCTGAAAGGGGGCCATTCATTTAGGGTTTCTTACCCTCACGTTCTTTTTTCGAAAACACACGCAGACACTAGAATAGGAGGGTCAGGGGGGACGGGGGTCATTAATTACCCTTCCTTTGTTATCCTGAACGCGACAGATCATCCACCCTCTCTTTTCGGAATTCGCACGTGTCCAAAGAAATACCAATGTCACTTAAGGGGGGGGGAGGGAGAGGAGTGTGAGGGGGTGGATTATTAATGGGGAATTTATGTTAAGTGGGGCAGAAAGCTCATACCTTTTTGGAAATTCCCACATGTGGGGGGGAGGAGGGAGGGGGGGGAGGGGGAGGGGGGAGGGGGGGCGTGACAGGATTTGATTAATGGGGAATTTATGCTAAGTGGGGCAGAAGGAACATACTGCCTTTTGGAAATTCCCACGTGTGGGGTGGAGGGGGAGGGGGGAGGAGGAGGGGGAGGTGGGGAGGGGGGGAGGGGGGCGTGACAGGATTTGATTAATGGGGAATTTATGCTAATGGGGGCAGAAGGAACACATTATGACTACTTATATCTGATTAACTTTTTTGTGAGTGAACCATTTTGGAGATAATACTTGTTATTTGTCAGAATTTTGTAATATTTATAGAACGTTCTCAAATGGGAGCTCGTTATTCACTTTTTAATCTCTTCATCATGCAACGGATTTCCAAATTCATCATATAGCGACCGCTCCTAAAATATTTGACTATCGTTTAAGCCTACTGTATTCCCCTTGCAGCTACAAGAAAATTAGCAATAAGATGATTTCTACAAATGTTTATCTCCATTAACATGAAGTAGATAGAAGAATAAGTTTCTGTAAGATTTGTGAAGGAGTAGAGAAAGTCATATAAATGCAATACATCACGTGATTTTTAAATGCTTCCATGGTCATTGCTATAGTCTGAAAATCATGTTTTATAGTGCAACTCAGTATTTAAAACGTATCTCTCCAATTTGTAAGCTTGTTTTTCTTCCAACACTAATATTGCCTCTTGTCTTTTTCAGTATTTTCATCCTTTACTCCTTAACTTATATCCGTTAATGTATTCCTTGCAATATTTTCTTCTTTAATAATATCCGTATATCATCAGCAGATTTTGTATGTTTTATTTTTGTTCCTCATATTATCACCATTTGTTACTAAGCAAACAGTAAGATACATAGAAATATATTACTTATTATGTACGTATCTGTTGTTGGTTGTTGTCTATTTGAGTATCTTACCTGGTACAGATGCTGAGCTACTTGTGCATTCGCTTACCTCTCCTTGGATAGGGAGAGTATCCATGTACTCGTCTGTCTTAGTGAAGGATTGGCACACATTTTGCGTGATAGCATAAAGTGTGAAGTGTATCGAGATTCAAATCATCGCTTTGGGTACATGTAAGAGTTAATGGAACAAAAATGTGTCCAAAATTAAAATTATTTTCTTGTTTAACGACGCTGTCCCATTTAACTTATGTAGGTATAAATAAATAGAGTGCTACGTAAAATTGCTACCTACGTTTAAGTGATTATACCTTCGTTATTAAAAAAAAGTAGGCAAAGTGCTGTTTAAATTATAATTCGTTAAAAGATCAAGGAATTTAAAAATATATTATTGAGATCAATTTTAAAGTTTTAATAACGGCCTGTATCTCTTGGCCGTGCAAAGAGAACGGAATTCCAAAGCCTTCATCGATCAGCTTTAAAATATCTGGCTTTCGTGCAAAACCTAGGGTATTCCCGTATTCCCCTTACACCTACAGAAAACTAGCAATTACATAATTTCAGCAAATATTTATCACGTTTAACATCATAAAGGAATTAGAGTTTGTAAGACTAGTACAAGAGTACAGAAAGTCGTGTAAGTGCAACACATCAGACTTTTTGTGCCTTTTAAGACAACCTTAACCCTTTGCTAAGTGTTTTAATATTATACTAATGGCACCAGCTATATGCATGTTATTTGGTACAAAGGAGGCGTAGATTACCCCAAAATATAAATAATTCCTGTTTAATAACCTGTGTGTCTTGATTGTACGGCGTCCCTGTAGATATAGGTGTGCCTCTAATTTGTCGTAGTGCATCCTTCTCTAATTACAAAATTAGAGAATTACAAAATTACATTTTGTTTTTAGCTGATTTTGATAGTGGACTCATACTATAGGTATCGAGTACGTTTACTGAATTGCGTGGCTGTAATGTAAACGTTTGTAAAATTGGCTGGAAACTCAGTTCTCAGTAAACCAGTGTAATGTTACTGAGTTGCACAGTTTTTGTCTCGTAATTCATGGAATAAAATAAAATTTTAAAACAGTTACAGATCATGTCGAAATAATGATTTACATCATATTTATTGAAATTAATTTCAGTTCCGTTTTCATTTAGAGAATATAGAGAACTGGTGTTGAAAATGAGATTCTATAATTTCAATATCAAGCTCCCTTGGACAATTTTCAGGATGTAATCCAAAATAATGCGAACAACAAAAAATTACAAGATTCAAGTTTCTACTCTACACCCTCGACAAGTCTCAAATAGTTAAGTCATCCTCCAGCAACTTCCCTGGATATTAATTGTAAACCCGGGATCAAAATTAAATTCAGAAAATTTGATATTATAACAAGCCGATAGTTTATAGACCATTGAACGCTATCAAAACTGCCCGAGCTGAAAAGATAAAGGCAACAGCAGTGAAAGCCCGAAAAGTTAAGAAGATGCTTCTCTGTGAGAAAGAGGATATCTGCAAAGAGTGCCAAAAGCGTTACAAGCAAGGCGAGAACCAGATGCAGTGTCTCAAATCTGCAAACTGGTGCCACGTTAAGTTTGTAGATCTATATTTCGTGTTGTAATTGTATGAGTGGTGACTGACTAAAAATATTGCAGCATATTTCAACTTTTGCTTTTCTTCACTCTTGTTTCAGAAGATTTAACTTTAAATTTGTTTAAATGAATGCTCAGTCTTCTATACAAAAATAATTTGTTGTTCTGCGATAATTAGGGTGGCCTTCGTTTTGAAAAATGCCCTTTAGCCTGTCCGCTTGCCCCAACTTTTCACTAATTAGAGCCAGGTAAAATATGAAAAAAATTTAGCAAAATATTAAAATATGAAGACAAAATTTAGAAGCATTGTGAAATGGATGCTTAAAAAAGTCCTAATCACACTTTAAGGTTTTGTAGCACGCTTACATCTTTAGTTTAAGGCAATGGGCTGTGTAGGCTTTTGTTCATATTTAATAACAAAATATCAACAAGTTACATGAAGTTTTAAATTTTAATCAGTGTAAACCCCTCAGGGTTAGAAGAAAAGCAAATACAAAATACTTGTTATTTTGTTCATGCTTCACATTAATTTCGACATGCCACTAAAAATCACCGTTTTGCGCAGTAAAATTTTTCAAGAACGTAGGACATTTAATTTTGAATGTGACGTCAGAGAATTTTCTTAATTGTACCTACCTGTTGGAAAGAGGGGTCTAGATATCATAACTGTATTTCAAGAAAACTGTCCAAATGGAATATGTGGCAAACTCTAGTTCATTGCTAATGCTAATATTTTAAAAGCTAAGAATCATTACTCTTACAAACTAGGGAGAAAAATATGGTTTTCATAAAACAGGAAAATATTATCACATATGAAAATGGTTGTCACATGCATTGAATTATACACCTGCTAAATGTAAGAATACTTGTTCCCATAATGATAGCACGTTTGGTTTAGAGAATGAAATATTATAATTTGCCTGCTTCTAGTCATAAATATTTTTGTTGCTAGAGCAACTGGCAAGTGTGAGCTTTGGATGTCATCGTCAGTGAATGGCGGCCTTTTAATAAGTGCGCGGAAACAGCAGGTAATTCTATGCGTAATAGAATAGCCAATAATGGATGGTCAAGGAAGGCGCATAACAAATATGTTGGAACCTGACTGTATATTCAGATGGACATTAAGTGGAATTGTATTTCCTGCCGCACTGTCGTAAAATATTTGATTCTAAACTTAAAAATAGTGTGGAAAATACAATCTCACACTTTTATGTGTACCTTTCATATAACATGATACTCCAGCGAAAATATAGTAATGGAATATTCCGGACACAATAGTATAATACTTCAACAATGAAGTTATTCTCTGTGGTCCATGGGTAACATGCTAGTCTCTGGTTCCCAAGTTCTCGGCTTCAAACCCGGCAGAGACAGGATACATTCCTTTCGGGCGTAAGAGTCCCCAATATGACTTACTTCGGAAGAGAATTAGGGGTATAGATTTACGGCACGTAAAAGGACCTCTAGCCCGATAAAGAGACCTCTGAGTAAATTTAAGTGTCTTTCACGTCTAACATCGAATGGGACACTGAAAATCATAGCAGTTAAAGAGTAGGTATTCACAAATAAAACTCAACTTAATTTGTTCAACAACAAGATAAAAACATAAAAACTACGGAACAACGCTTCTTCCATGTTTTACTGAGGCTCAAAATTTTGTGATGTTTTATTAGCTGCGTAGAATACAAATTTGTGAAAGAAGTTTTGATTTAACAAAACTTCTGTTGTATATATATATATATCTCCCTGTAATGAATCGATGTCTGCCGATAGCTTCTACATAAATTGTACTTCAAAATATTTTAATTTCCTCGCATGTATCATAAAACATAGGTGCTATGCACTATTAAAAATTGGGTATGTTGCACCCTAATAATAATAATAATAATAATAATAATAATAATAATAATAATAATAATAATAATAATAATAATAATAATAATAATAATAATAATAAAATACGGAGAATTATAAGGAGGGACTATGAATAGCAATATGAATAAACGTGATAGCAATAATATTCAGAAGTCATGCATCTGAAAAGTAGCGGAAGGCTGCGACAGCCGTGTAAATTGTATCACCACGGGAAAAGCGGCCATTAGTATACGGTCATTAAACAGTACAAACAAGTTTGCCAAAACCTTTAGAAATTATTGTTCGCCTTAACAAGGACGGTGTGTGCAATGAGCGTGAAAAACCCCTTAAAGGTGCAGAATGAGACAAGAAGTACTAATTGGTGGAAATCTGGAAATTAGGGATTAGTAGAGATCTCCACGACACAGAATACTCACCCCGACAGAATCTTCACGCGTCTCTCTCCGACAGAACATTACAAAGTATCACAGGCTCGGAAACTCACAAGGATGCATAAAATCACAACACATTTAGGACACACAATTACTAAAACAATCGGGAAAGTCAGTTTCGCGAATGAACAATATTCGCGAGGGTATATGGCTGCAACAGAGAAAACTAATCTGTACATAACAACAATAGGAGAAATTAATTCAGAGTTCATTATTTCACCAATGCTCTACAACCCACGAGATAAGAGCCGTAGCCGAGGCAAGCTAACAATTATCCAGCTGCAAACCTTTGAAATTCCATTTTCTTTGCACGGCCAAGATATAAGAAAGTGAATAAGACCTTCACTTTGCAAAACTCACACAAATAAATAGGAATATCTCGGAAATTGTACACTCCCCAAAAATGCATTTGGACATAACTTGTATGGATCAGGGCTTCACGGCTGATCACCCGTGAAGCCTTGATCCATAACGTTCGCCGTGAAAGCTTCAAATCTTACATAACTTGTATGTTTTAACGAGATCTACATTTTTTAGACAAGATTTGGTCTCTTTCTTACGCTTTACCAGTTATGCAAAAATCATCAAGAGTAAACAGGTCTGAATGGGCTATAGACAGAAAATTCAAAATATACCTACATTTCATTTACCGTAAAAATATCTTAAACATATGGTCAAATATAATATTTCCCCTAGTTATACTTAGTAGAGAAAGTAAAACGGTGTCACTTCCTTATATTGAAAGTTCGCTTCGACTAGGTTGAAGTATTTCACTTGTGTGGAAAGGCAGTTTTCACCAGCAATTAGGTAAATAACTGTATTCTAGGAGTAGGTAGGTATGTGTTTTCATCTATTACACATTACTACACATGCACGCTAAAAATGATATCAAACATTCTCTAGAGTTCCAAGCATCAAACGATGCTGCATTGTCTCCTTATTTTTCATGTAACTGCCGCCTTTATGTGCATTTTAATTGCCATGGCCTTCAAAACTACTCCATGTATCTGAATTCATCCTACTATTAGTTTTGTTCCAGCAAGGATCTCAGAATTACCCAGCACTCCTATTATACCAAATAAGCTCTGGCATTTCATTATTTTGTGTGTGCAATGTATAATATTATACAAAACGTTATAGAATGGGATTGAAACTTTTTTATTTATTATCCTCAATAGTTGTAATTAGTTATCTGCAAGTAAACAACTTAACCCTAGCAATACCAACCCTTATTACAAAACTTTATGACCACCACTGGTAACAAAATGTCTCAGCAAATTTTAGAAACAAATCATTGTAAAATGTGGCGTTATACCTTCCCATATTTATAAAGGTAATATTTAACATTGTTTAACTATTTCTTTTTTACTTTTTTAAATGAATCACATTATACCGACAGGAGGATGCTTTATGACAACCTTGACATTTCATTATTTCTTAAAAAAACCAACAATGAACACTTCGAAACAATTATGCGATTTAGTAATAGAAACAGTGATTAACTATAACTATTAACTACATGCCATTAAAAAAATTAAAAGAAAATTTAAAAAACTTTATGGCCCTTTTCTATGATTTTTTTAAATTCTGTATTTTAATTTTGGTATTGCTAGGGTTAGAGGTTGTAATACCAGCCTTTTCACATGGGGTAAGCAATGTTTACCTATTCATATTCAACTAAGCAACATCTTTATTTTCAAAATTTATAGATTTTATCTTGCACAATATCGGTTGTGCTTGGAAAATGTGTCTATACTTCCATATTCTATAGATTACCTGTCACGCTCTAAGCTACAGGATGTCCCTGAAACTGTATCATAATAACTAATAGGTGTTCTCTTATCGCACTGCCATTGAAGGAACCTAGTTTTGCCCAGATGAGTGCTGTTTTATTCTCATCCACTGCACTGACGTCACCAGGAATAATATTAGAATCCCATTATTTTTATGAATGCAGAAATATAATGCATACAAAATAAATCCTTCCTATTCCCTGTTAACAATGAAGTATGAAACTTACAACATATTTTTATTGATGAAGAACAAACATGCATCTTCGTGTGAATATTAGTAATAACAACGGTAAGCGAAAAGAAAGAAGCTAGACTCAGTCGAGGTTCGATGTTGTACTAGGTGGAAGAAGGCTACATTCCATTGGATATCTCAATTTGGTGTCTGGTGATATCAGAGCAGCATCAGCCAGGTCTCCCCGCTGCGCCATCATTGCTCATTGTTGCTGCTTAGCACCGCCAGGTGGCAGCACTTCACACTCTCGCGGAGGGCCCCCGTGTAACAACGATAATAATAATGATATCGGTTAAGCATTAACTTATTATAAAAACCCACGCCACGTCACACAACCCTCTGGGAGAAATATGACCACCACGCCTGCCACGACTACATGTGATTCGGAATCCCATTATGTACATCCACTGCCTGCACAAACTGGAGCCCTGCGCTACACAAAGTTGCATGGGACTTTTAGCTACAGTATGTTTGTATGCAAACCTTTACTACCACAATTAGGAAAAACACCTGACGTTCGTTTAGAGCAAAAACATTTATTTTCAAAACGATGAACATGTTTTTATTTATTAATAAAAATACAGAAGAAAGATAACTAAGCCACATTTCTTAACTGTCATGTCTTCTCTTAGGCTTACTCGCCAGACCTAATAACATAGAACTAAATAGAAAAATCCATTTGAGAAACTCATTATTCAATGACTAAATATTAAAGAAGCTTTTACCCTCAAGAACATAAAAGATGGTTGTGTTCTTAAAAAATTTACTTACCATCCTTGAGGTAATAAAAAATTTAAACAGATTTTAAAGAACCTGGTATAACTTTGGTTCCTTATAATAAATATAATATAAAATATTTTCTGAAGTTTTATAAAAAGGATAGAATGCCAAATTACACAAAATCTGGTATTTATCAATTTAGTTGTTTGGATTCTAACAGGTTTTATATTGGTAAAACCAAACGTCATTTGGAAAACAGAATAACGGAACATTTTAGAAATATTAAATATGAACAGATTGATAAATCAGCTGTGGCAGATCCTTTTTAGTCATATAATCATGAAATAAATCCTGTGGTTAAGTTATTAAAACAGTTAAATGGACCCATAGATTTGATGGTTTGGGAAAATATATTCGTTTTGAAAGGTAAGGACCGCATAATGAATTTTAATTTACCACCGATTAATTCTATTAACAAATTTGTTTTGTTTTCAGTGGTTGGTAACACATGGAAATATTAAGTGATTTAGCGTTTGTTACGATAGCGACAAATATAAAAAAAAATGGCACCGATGATGTGATAGAATTATCGCGAAACTACTTAGTCTGGTTTGAATTTCAAGAACTTGCAGCATTTATTAAAATAAATAAAGGATATAGTCACTAATATATTTATTATAATTGTAAAACTGTAGTGCAAACTTCTTTATTTGTGAGTATAAAACCAAAAGATCAAACAGACAGAAAGTTACATCATTGAAAGTTACAGATTTTAAAGCATACGTACCATAAATTCTCCTGTATTAACCATGAAATGTATGATGTGCATATTTAAATGTCTGCATCTTGAACACCAGCTGTCTAATGAACTCTGTTTTGGTGTACCTATCTGCGTATCACTTTTGTAAATGAGTGATCCTTTTCTTTCCCATTGCTAATGCAACCCACTTGTTTTGCAGGCAGTAATTGCCTCTTATCACGAACTTCTGTAATAAAGTTCATTTTAGAAACTAGCAGAAATTATTGAACTTAAAATACACTCTTATGATCAGACACACCTCTCTACTTCTCTCACTCTCACTCTCATTTTTTCTCTCTCGCCCTCTCTCCCTCCCTTTGTCTCTCCTTCTCTTCCTTCTATAACGCATCTATTCATAGTGTTTTCAAAACAAACATTAAAAAGTCTGCTTAGGTGCTGAAAAAAATTATAAAATAAACACTAGATCTTAATAGTACCTAATATTCACTAAATATATCAATATAAGAAATGAAACATTTGATATGACGCATTTACATGACATCCTCCACCCATCACAAATTCGCATTTAACTACTCGATAGCTATCACTATTCGTAGAAAAAGCGCTTTACTATCGAAGTTACTTTACTCAGGATACGTCTTGAGCTTGGATAATTTCAGATTAAGCATTGAGAGCGCAGATCAACGGGCAAAAAACAGCATCCAAACGTTTGTTCGTATTAACAAGGTCTTGTGATGCAGACAAAACACAGTGGGGAGGGGTGGAGGCAGGAATGTAAAACGTTCAAGCAAGCCTGTTAAATTATACCTAGTATGGAATATTTAAACATGGAATATTTAAAACAGGGCTAATGTTTTAATAAACTCTGTATGTTTCGCTTCAAAGGCTCCACATGTTACACATAGGGCTATTCACACATAGCCTAAAAACACTGAAATATGCATGCATATATGCTCTTAAAAACAGGAAAATATGCCAAGAAATAAGCACTATTAATTAAAACGATTGATGTCCCTTTGCAGTATACCAGACGAGTTAGTATAAATAATAAGTAAAGTTACCGTATTCCTTAGACGTTGAAGCAGAAGTGGTCCGGCTGCTAGTATTAACTGCTAAATTGCAGTTCACAACAAACACTTTGCAAAAATATTCAACTGTAAAACATCGTATGTTGTCTCGCAAAACACTTTTGTAACGTGAAAAACTTCTCTCCACGTCATAAGATGTTATCGGGCATATTTAAATGAAGTTAACTGCTTTACAGAGAGAGAGTCAAGTCTCTTGGCGTGACAGACGGTTTTCTTTCGAGGATGTCTCGAATATCACACATCTGGTTATAACCAGAATTTTTTGAAATTACATAATTCACTTTTTGTCCTGTGCTACCAGGAACCGAACTGTCACATATTGTTTTTTCAAAGACAGTAAGTGATTCATGCAAAGGAAATCCTACAGCTTCCAATGCCGTTATTGCTGTTGGTAAGAAAGAAAAATGGGCAGATATGAAACTAAGATCCTCTTTTAACCCAGTGTCTGACAGAGTATTTTGCAGTTTCCATTGATGAAGCATCTTTCGAGTCCAATGAATTAACCTCTTCGACTATTTCTATGTGCTCAGTATAATATAAAACTGCATCAACACATGTTCCCCATCGAGTTAACACTGGTGCAGGTGGAAGTCGGATATTAGGTGCTGTTGATCTAAACAACTTAACTCTTGTAGGAGATTTAACAAAAAGTTTCTTGGTACTGGACACAAATCTATCTACCAGCGGGAAAGGATCACGTATTGTCTCAGAAATGCGATGAAGAGCGTGTGCCAAACAAGTTATGTGAATTAAGTTAGGAAAAATACCTTTCAGAGTTTGTCCTGATTTTAGCATATAAGGACCTGCATCAGTAGCAAATAAAAGTACCCGGTCGTATTTGATTCCACATGACCATAGTAATTTCAAAGTAGCTCGCAATTACACTGTTAGTGGCCGACAATTCGCACACATTAAAAAGATAAGATGTAGTCTTTTGTTCATTATTTAAAGCACCCACGATTGTTTTAGCAATAGAACGGCGCTCAGAATCAGGGGTTTCATCAACAGACAACCACACAAACTGATCCACTAATTCATTTTTGTATATTTGACAATACGTTATTGTAACAATGTCCTGCATAAGTCTTACGCAGTGTACTTTCTTCAGGCACATGTTGTCTAGTGTACTTGGCAAGAAAGTTTTTAAATGTCGGATTATTAATTTTGAACAAGGGAATATCAGCAGCTAAAAATGCTTGACAGAAGTCATATAATTCGGTAACCCTACTTCCTAAACACTCTACTAGCTGTTTTTGAACACATTCTTTGTTTGCGAGTTTTCTGATTAAATTCTCCTTATGTTTTGCTGTGTTTATGTGCCCACCTATTTGAAATCCTTTCTCACTCCCTACATTTTTCTCACACGCTCCACAAAACAGTGCCCTATTATCTGTAGATATTAAATCACCCGAAAACTCGTTCTGTAAATTAATTAATGTAGCACTCGGAGTTGGTTTTATTTTCGACACGTTTGAAGACCACTACACAACTGCTGATGGGTAGGCAACCGTTGCTATAATCGTGCTGCTCAAAACGTTGACCTACACTTTATCTTTGCTACTATAAACCTCTCAGATAACGCACTGATTATTTTCTACGCACATACATATAATGAAAGGATGAAACAGGGGATTCACTGCATGACAATATGACTCAGCATTAGTTCTCGCCACCTCGCGAGTTGCATAATCATGTGCAACACTACCAATGTAAAAAAATATTATACAGATGGAAAAAATAATAAAAAAACATAAAAAGAATTAAAATATGCAATTGATGGGCTATAATATTGAAATCTTTGTGAGTTGTGTCATCATGTGCAATATTACCAATATGAAAAATATTATCCAGATGGAAAACAATAATAAAAAACCATAGAAATCATTAAAATATGCAATATAGGGGTAATAATATTGAAATAATATGCATTTATAAAAAATTAAAAAAATATGCAGTTATATGCACTATAAAATCATGTCCAAATAACTGAAAATTCCATAATTCGTACACATAATGTAAAAGCATACATTTTTAACCCCTATGAAAAAACTTCCTAGCCCTAATCATAACTCTAGATACATTTTGCTTCTTACGTCAATAAGTTACGCATATGGCACTTAAATCAACATTATTTGAGGCGTTCTTGAGAAACTTTTTTGCATGTGGAGAAATTTTGTTGAACATTTTCGTCAATTCCTTGAAAGGTTGATATTTATTCGACTTTTCGCCTTTGAGATATGCTATTTATATTGTAATGAGCGCGCAGACTCCACGCATACGAACTACTCGTATTTACAAAAATGCTTTATTCTGGGTTCAGTGGGCAATATGAGCATGTAATTTGTGGTGAAATACTGATGAACGATTTGTTGGTTAGGTGTAATAGTTCCTTTGATCTATTAAAAGCAGATGGTAGACAAGGTGCATGTCATGAATTAAAATGTTTTAATTTGGGGACTGCGAAGAACTTAAGTGCATCATTTGGATTAATAAAGTTGCAGTTTTAATGCAAAAAATGATAGATTTTAATTACTTCTGCAGGTGTTGTTTAATAGAAATGCATCGTATTACATTCTCATGGTTTTTCTCTTCTTACCCTTTAGCATATAATTCATACAATTTTCTACTATTGAAATAGAAAGGCAACTTATTACATTCACATGGATTTTTCTACTCATTTTTCTTTTACGAATCACAATCACATTTCTTTCTCCACTCGCCTCTCAACATACAGTTCATATGGTTTACTCCACTCACTTTTCTTTTTTGAAACACAATTACATTTCCTTCTACTCCCTCTTCTACGAAAAATTCATAAAATTTTCTGAATTATTGAAATAGAAATGCAACGTCTTTCATTCACGGAGCTTTCTCTTCTTGCATTTCTTCCTGTAGTACTTGGGATTGTTCAACAGCCCTTTCTAATACTGTCTTCCTGGTGTTTTTATTGATTTATTTTGTTTATAATATTCCAAGACTTTTAATTAACCCTTTGTTTAAGTGCATTAAGTATTTTTTTAAATGTTTCCAAAGAAACATAAGGCTATTGCACAAGGGCAATCTAAGTTTAAAAGTTTTTGGTATAGCTAAGTTGTCAAACCACAGACAACGCCGGGTATTTCAGGCAGTGGTATAGAAGTCTAATTAGTTGTGATGATTATTCAAATCGAGTTTTAGATGAGTTCAGGTGTTTATATGGGAAATACACTTAAGTATATTCGTAACCTCTCAACCAAACAGTTCTTATTTTTCTTTAAAAGGGGAGCATTTGGCATGTAATACAAAGCAACAGTTCGTTGTGATTGTGATTCATTTGAATTATTCTCCTGACTCACAAGTTTGTGAAAGAAAATTCATATGTCCTGCATTTTAAGATTCTTTTTAACGGGTGTCTTTCTACGTTAGTACCTACACAAGCTGCATTAAAGCCAGTGCAGATTAGGAAGATAGGCACATTATGAAAATATTTTGACATTTAACAATATGATTCTACCCGGGACATAAAGTACTTATAATTGTAAGTCGCCCTTGGGGTATTTATCTCTGATGTGAGATTCCTTTGTGGTTAACCGGGGAAAAGTACGAATCAGCTGGGGAATTTAATGTCGTACTGGCAAGTTGGTCATGGTAGCTTAATGGTTAGAGCAGCCGCTCGATAAGCGGAAGATCCGTGGTTCAAATCCCGGCTATGGCATTTAATTTTTCAGTTTCTGATTCAACCTCTTAAACATTGCCCACACACGGATTATGTATTTAAAAACGCCAGTAGTAAGCTTGTTGGCATAAATAAATAATAATGATTCTACTAGCTGAAATATACAAAATATTGGCGAGATAAATGTTATCTAGTAGCCGTCTTTACAAACACTATTACTGCAGACTGTGAAGAAAAATGGCTACATTTTGAATCATGTGTCGGCAGAAAAAAACAACAGAATTTTAATAATTATTCATACTAAATATTGCTGTTCTTGACATTGGAAATCACACTAAATGAAACGGACCAGAACAGTTGGTAAGAATTCAAGCAAGCTCACAACATCAATTTGCAGCTGTATAGCTGCTTGCTTAAAATTTTAGAGCTAGAGCAAGATGTATCTGGAATCCTTTAATGTAACAAAGTTTTAAAAGTGTTTATATACCATCTATGTGCGATCGGGAATAAAAAAGAAACGTTAGCGAGCATTATTGCGAAAGTTTAATCGGCTGGAAGAGTGAGTGAGTGAGTGAGTGAGTGAGTGAGTGAGTGAGTGAGTGAGTGTGAGTGAGTGAGTGAGTGAGTGTGAGTGAGTGAGTGAGTGAGTGAGTGAGTGAGTGAGTGAGTGAGTGAGTGAGTGAGTGAGTGAGTGAGTGAGTGAGTGAGTGAGTGGGGTTTAAGGGTCCGTCGACAGCTAGGTCATTAGGGCCCCTCAGCTTGTGGAGGGTAGTGGAAGCGAGACGGTACTATTTGAGTCAGACGGCCACACCGTAACCGAGTGGTTAGACCGTTTGCTTCTCACCAAAGCGGCGCGGGTTCGATCCCAGGCAACTGCATGTAGTTAAAGCGGGCATTAAACACTACAAAACTGATATTTGAGTGAGAAATCCGACGTATTATGGGAATAGAATATCCCATCTAAGGCAACTTCAGGACATGAAGCTACAATACCTATGAATGCTGGATCCGAGTGATAGCTAAATTGCATGGGCATGCCAAATGAATGCCCTTTGGTCAGGATAACTGAAGTGGTTTTAGAGCTAGCTGTTCCTGTCCTGAGGAATTCTATAATCCCACAGCAAGAGTAGTATCCCCCCTCAACCAGAACTCTAAACAAGAAGTTACAGTTTGAATAGGCAAATATATTCCTTAAAATTGCCATATTAAGTATTTATTTGCAAATCAGGACTAACGACATGCCTCATTGCGACTGATGAGCCAAAACAGCATATAAAATTTACAGTCTTCACTTCATCATGTATTTCCCTCCGGATACTAATGTACTTAATTTTGCAGAGTGGTATACATATTTTAGAAACTGAAATGTCTGTAAATAATTTCGATGTTTTTACTAAAACCATTGGTTTAAGAAAAAATCGCCATCTACAGTCTGCAACTAATTCTTGAACGTTGACAACCTTTGCAACAAATAATAATATTGATGATAAACTGCTGCGAGAGATAAAATTCCTGAATGTCTGATTGGAAATGATTTGACGTTACCGCATGAGCCTAGGTTTATTATTGGTTTACTACAGTTTTTATAATTCTCCATGTCTGTACAAATAATTTTTATGTAGAATTCATGTGTGAAAAGTTTTGATCAGGAATACGAAGACGATCTTCAAACAATGTCCAAGGTACCTGCTGCACATACAATTAATGAGTGAAAACTTACAGAAACTATTGTCCCTAAAGTGTAGCCTTATAGATAAGATAAGGAAGAAGCTAGTCGAAGAGCAAACCACCATACATATTCGGAAACGTTAGGCGAATAACCAAGACTTGTGAATGTAACAGGGTAACCTTTTCAATGTTCGCTTTACAATAGTACTACCTCTAATACTACTCGTACATACAACCCACTCTGAATGCCAAATCACCATCTGCAGTGAAAGGGACGTCATCAAGAGACTATTTTATGCGCAAGAAAATCGTGGATTGTAGTTGTGTTGCATAAGTAGATCTATCAAAACAGTAGTACAGATGTTCCCACATTTCTTCTTATGATGATATACTTCGATAAACCACTGACATGCAACAACCTTGTTTGCTGTCTATGTGTTAACAAAGGGACTTTATATGTAAAGACTGGAGATAAAAAAATAATACTTGTAAAATAATTCATATAAAGTCAGCATAGCGGGCGACAACATGACGTGTTAAACTAATATGTTACGAACAGCATCTAAGACCACTTATTTCAGCTAACCACTGCGCCCTAGAGGTTTACAAGTCCTTGGATACAAAGTAGAAAACGACTGGGGTAATAACTTTCTGTCTTCTAAATTAAAGTGCGTTTAATTAATCCAAAACACATCCAAGCTTGTCCTCCTCTAGTAAAAAAAGTAATCTATGTAGTTTACTTTAAAGATGCATCTTGGCTGGTCAGGAAAGACTTAATTGCTTTTTAAAATGTCAGTAATTATCGATGTTAGTTAATCATGGACTTAATGACCCAATCTGTTTGGCGAGGGGGGTGTATATCAAAATGACAAACAAATCATTCCACAATTGACAAGCAACCAAATTAACCATGGAGCTATTTTACGAGCCGCTA
Organism: Tenodera sinensis; assembly: GCA_030765045.1. Classification (NCBI taxonomy): domain Eukaryota; kingdom Metazoa; phylum Arthropoda; class Insecta; order Mantodea; family Mantidae; genus Tenodera; species Tenodera sinensis. Next base: position 67,640,631 of record CM060966.1, on the reverse strand, counting down.
ACAACTCAGCTAGCGAAGGGAGCCAGCTAATCAGGATTCTTACGTTGTAAATACTAATTTGACAGTCATCTAAGTCAACAATCTGGTGTTATAAGGTGGCAGGTGTGAGGCACAGCAGTGTTATAAGCTGCTTTATACTGCAGAACAACCTAGGCTTGCTGTCAGTGAGGACGTTATTCTGCAGTATATGCAAATGCAATTCTGTGAAAATGAATTTGTAACTACTTTCTTGGGTATTTAAATTATCATATAAGTTGTTTACCAAGAGTTAAAAAATAGGACAACTACTACCCACCGAGTGGGATGACCCGCGGACGACCTTCCTAAACTTGGACTCTTTTGGGAGTTTTTTTTTTTTTTTTTTCGGGTCATTCAGATGAATGCTGGGAAAAATATTTAACTATTTAATATTCAATATTTAGCTATTTAATTTAATATTTATTTGATCCCCGAATCACTCCCTTTCACTTCATTCTCTCCATATCTGGTTTTTTCAAGTTGTACGTGTCAGCAGGATCACCAGTAGAATGAGCTGCGGTCAAGCTTGATTTCTGGAAATATGTTGCTCGGCTGAGGATAGGCGCTATTGTCGGCTGGTCGCCCGTCAGGGAGACTGATTGATCAGTCAGACCTGGCTGGTGGCACGCTGTCTGCGGCGACCTGGAACTGTCTTCACCTCTTAGGGACCCACTGTAGTAGTTCTGCTTGCGTTGCGTTCTTGCCGCCTGCAGGGTACTCTCACGTCATCCTTCCTCCCGAGGTCCGACGCACAATAAACCATAGGCTGAAGCGCCGGAATCCCTACTGGGACAAACACGACACACGGGTGTTATCCTCATCTCCATCATCCTCAGTTTCTAATACCATTGCTATTAAACTAGTATGGAATTAAATACATTTATATTCTGATACAAATTCATAAATAAAACTCACTTCCGTTTCAGTCGAATTTGAAAATTGTCAATAAATTTTCTTTAAACTATTATACAAGGTCATCAAAATTAATAACACAAATGGAAACAATTGAATATAAATGATAAGAGAGAGTAAGGTGAACGAAAACATGGCTCCGAAAATTAGTCGATTGGGATGCAGTTACAGTAAATGTTTCTTCCTGAGCATGCTATGGAAATAGTCTGAAGTTTGCTCTTTATTTACAAATAAAATTAGCGTTACAGAAAATTGGAAATATAATTGAACCTCATCTACTATTAGTTGTATTGTGTTGTAGTCGAAATGGAACAACCTTGCTCCAATGTGGGGCAGCTCGTACCACACTGTGACGCCTGACGCGGTGCAAACCAAAGGACTGTCGGGGCTAAGCTACTTCATAACACATACCAGGCCAGCGAATAAGCAAACGCGCGCAAGGTCAGGCTGCCTCACGTGACGGTTTTTGTGTACGTGACTAACAACAGAGCGGCAGAACCACTTTGGGTTTTCTCCAGAGACTTCAAGAAAGATCTGGCTACGTCATCGCCGGCGTATTTCGAGAAGTTAGCGAAAGTTTCGTGTGACGTTATCCACGCTATATAAGGCGACAAGGAAGCAGCAAAAGTTACAGTTACGGATATGAGTCGGTCATTCTATCAGTGAGTGTGAGACAGCTGTGCATGTGTCGCGCGTCGTAAAGAAGATATAATCAGCGTCGAGTGATTGTATTCTAGATGAGAGACAGAGAAAGTGAACAAAATCTCTCAAAGAACTGAGTCAAGGTTACGAAAAGTAAGCAGTTGTGAGTTGTGATAGCACCAAAGACTAGACTGTGTTAACGACGAGAAGAAAACTGCGTATTTGTTCAAAAGTTTAAAAGACAATAAACTGATAGAAAAGTAACTGGACTGAATATTTTTCGACCTCCGTTAGACCTTAGGGTGAACAGGTAACTCCAGATCCCGAGAATGTTTGAGAACCTATTTCATACTTTTATCGATATGACCTCTCACACTTAAGGAAGTTAAAATAAAAGGAGAAGAAGATGCAGAAGATGAATTGTCAATGAAAATTATTAAGATACCAGCAAAAGCTGTTTCCACAGAACTTAAGCAGTTAAAGCCACCCATTATTACAAGAACTGAAAAGAACCAAACCAAAGGTGCGCAGCATCCCTGCATTGTGGCATAGGATTACAGGAAGCGTTATCACACAAACATTACAAATAATCACGAACTCGTTAGAAAAAATTCAAGTTAATTTTCGATATTCTCAATATGGGGACTTACAATTTATCCCTGATATTTTCAGAAGCACATAACCTATTTCAGAAAACACCTCATGTGTTACGGACATACGAGTTTGATTCATAAGCAATTCTTATATAGGACATTTCAATAGCAGCACTTAACGGAGAGGATTAAGTTTTCAAACAAAAATGAACAGAAAGAAGTACACAAACGCTAAAGGACATTAAAGATTGCATCTTTCACCACTTTATTTATTTTTAGCCAGTTTCTGAAAACTGGATTTCTTGCTAGGAGACCTAGCGAATTGAACAAGTGATCAAATAATAAATACAGATTGTGATTTAACTTAATTTCCATGATATTATTAGTTCATTCAACTATCATTGCAAACAGATTTTACTTTTCAAAATAAATTATACTAAAACATTTCATTCTGTGTTTCTATACCATTACTGCTGATTGTTATAATAGTAATAATAATAGTAATAATAATAATAATAATAATAATAATAATAATAATAATAATAATAATAATAATAATAATGATCATGATAATGATAATGATAATAATAATGATGATGATGATAATAATAATTATAATAATAATAATAATAATAATAATAATAATAATAATAATAATAATAATAATAATAATAGTAACAATAATAATAACAATAATAACAACAGTAACAGTAATAATAATAACAATAATAATAATAATAATGATAATAATAATAATAATAATAATAATAATAATAATAATAGTAGTAGTAATAATAATAATAATAATAATAATAATAATAATAATAATAATAATAATAATAATAATAATAATAATAATAATAATAATAATAAGAAGAAGAAGAAGAAGAAGAAGAAGAAGAAGAAGAAGAAGAATCTCAGTGTTCTTTCAATTAAAATTGCACGTTACCTTTGAAATCTATTTAATTTGAATATAACAAGTATTTTTGTAACCATAGTAACATTGGTTTCAAACGAAACGGCAAACTCCACCACAGTCAAGTAAAAACTGCATTCAGGTAACGCGCATTACGCCAGAGAATGTGCAAACTCCGGCATTAAAAATTAGAAAACTCCTCGGTTGTACACCAGCTCTGGATTTTTCTTCCCACGTAACTAGATTGAAATGTGTGAAATACCTATGTGAAATTGCATAGGTGTGGTTAAAAATGTTTCTTTAAGTCAACAATTAAAATTACAGTGTTTTAGTTATGGTTTTATTATACACGCAGTGTTATTTTAATTTAAAAACACCAACGTTGAGAAACCCTAAGGTTCAAAGAGTGTAAACTTCGCCAGTAGGTTGTTTCTCGAGTCGTAGAGCCACCGATGAGAGCACAGAAGTAAAAGAGGTAATGCAAAGTTTAAGAAAACGAGTCGTTCTTGTACTTTTTTCAGATAATGTCTAAATATTCAGAATTTTTTTGCCAATAAAATTGGTTCTGTATGAGAGAAATTGCATTGAAAGATTTGGATTCCTCTATAATCCGTTTTCTTCCCTTTCTTTCTTTCTTTCTTTCTTTCTTTCTTTCTTTCTTTCTTTCTTTCTTTCTTTCTTTCTTTCTTTCTTTCTTTCTTTATTTCTTTCTTTCTTTCTTTCTTTCTCTCTTTCTTTCGTTCTTTCTTGCTTTCTTTCTTTCTTTCTTCCTTCCTTCCTTCCTTCTTTATTTCTTTCTTTCTTCCTTCCTTTCTTTCTTTCCTTCTTTCTTTCTTTCTTTCTTTCGTTCTTTCTTTCTTTCTTTCTTTCTTATCAGGCTTCAAGTATATATGGTATATTGAAGTAGAATGAAGTAGAATAGAAAAATAATTTCAGAAATAAAAATGAACAATGTAACGTTGAAATGATGGTGGGTTGTGTCGCTTAACTTCTAATTAAGTCGATCCACTCTAGTTCAGTTAGAAAACTCCGCTGTCTGTTCGGTACACTGATAGTTTTATGGTTAATAAGTCTCTGTTTCCATAACGAAGACATAATTCAAGTGTCTGTAGATTTTCTCAAAGCAATATTTTCAGAAACGTAATTTACTGCCAAACGTGCAGTGAAAAAGTTCGTGATAACATAACAAATAAAAGAATTATAATAAACAGGTACAAAAGCGAAATTAAAGAAAATATAAGCCGTTTAAAGCAAAGTATAAGCTATGTCTAATGTTTTCAAAGTATTGTATGTTTTTAATGTTATGAGCTCACCGTACACACACATTCTCTCGTTAACCCTCTAATTGCTAATGACCACACCAGTTGTATCCTAGAGCCACCCCTCCGCCCCCCCCCCCCTTCCGTTAGACTTGATCTAGGTTGCAAGTTAGCAGATAGTTCGGTGATAAGCATGACATCTGTATGTATGGTTACAGTGTAAACTTCTGTTGCACATAGGTATGTCAATGTCTACAGACTGAATATGTCCTCCTAAAGATATGAATGTGCAGCACTTGAATGTATTAAGAAGCCTGTTTTCATACTAATTGAGTTGTGGATAAAAGTAAAATAAAATAAAAAACAAATACGTAAAGGAAACGTTTTTAAGAACTGGCTCATCGGGTGCAAGAAATATGTAAGATAGCTTTAAAAAGATCGTAGTATAATTTGAAAATGCAATCTGCATTTATATGGATATTTTATGTGAAAATAAACATTACCCTAACCGACTTATTTCTGTTCCGAAGTATGCTCTAGTTTAATGCTAGTACTAATCCCAGTTGTGCAGTAAAACGTCCTTATTAAAGAATTTTGCAATATCTGTATGTGGGGAGTGGGAGTTTTTTAATAAAGACATGCATTTGCAGTAACATCAACCACCAAAGGCGGTAAAGGCATAAACTGGTTTGCGCTTAGATAAATATTAATGCCTAAATTTCATTCGGCACCTATGAAAAAGAAATCGTCAACTTTTTTTCCTGTTTTTAATTCTAGTTTTCTTGGAGCAGGCGTTCTTTCGTACTTCAAAACTTCTTGGAATGAAAGAAAAACAAAAACAAAACTTTATCTGTTAAAGCAATTTGCATCTTGTTGAAAAGTTAATACACTCCTTCATTCCTCCCCGTTTTAAGCCATTGTATGTATACATACATAATGCTGCAGTCAGAACTAGACTGAGAGCTGAGGGAGATCATTCGTTTATAGGTACATTACTATTACTACTACTAGTAGTGCTACTATTATTATTGTCATTATTATTATTAATAATATTACTATTATTATTATTATTATTATTATTATTATTATTATTATTATTATTATTATTATTATTATTATTATTATTATTATTATTATTATTATTATTATTATTGTTATTATTATTATTATTATTATTATTATTATTATTATTATTATTATTATTATTATTATTATTATTATTATTATTATTATTATCATCATCATCATTATCATTATTATCATTATTATCACCATTATCATCGTTATCATCATTATCACTACTATCATCATTATCATCAATCATTATTATCATTATTATTATTATTATTATTATTATTATTATTATTATTATTATTATTATTATTATTATTATTATTATTATTATTATTATTATTATTATTATTATTATTATTATTATTATTATTATTATTATTATTATTATTATTATTATTATTATTATTATTATTATTATGTGGTATTCTAATAGCGTTCACCACTGCGCACTACATAGCTTTATACTGCCAAACTGTTTGAGTAGTAGGCAACAATGATAGACCGCTAGTTGTATTCCTGCAGTACAAAAGTTTCAACAATGCAGTAAATATGTCTGGGACGACACTCGAGTGCAGGGACGTGCATGGAATAACTTTAACACCTCACCTCACCTCCCCTTCCCTAGACGGGAGTTTTTAATTTGCCGAAGAACTGTTTAGTAATTTTAAAAATGTCTTATGGTTTTTACAGTGTACTAGGCAGTTAATGTAAATACATCTACATAATTGTGTAGACCCCCAATTATACGCCATACCAAGCTTTACATAATGTCGCCAGAGCCATAAATTGTACAACTAATAACACAGTGAATTAGCCGAGCCTTTTTTGGTTGTCCCTCTCCACCTTTCCTTTATTCTTTCTCATCTTTTCGCCAGTGGTTCCCTAACTCGTGTGTTCCTCACCTAAACGACTTGAATAATTTCGTTTTACACTTTTAAATGATGTGACCATTTTCTCCCTTCACTAAAATAATGAACGGCTGTGGGAACCCAGCTATATCCAACATAGTTTTTATTGCTTGAGTGAATGTCAAGAATAAAAATATTTATAACTATTTCCTTAACTCGGTGCGCCGACTAAGATATCAGTGGCGGCTTGTATGCCACTTCTAATAGAAATAGCCTTTATAATACAAACATTTCCCAAGTTGCTGTCCTCATCATTGTCATTCATCATCATTGTGAAAACCGAACTTGAAGTTCCTTTACTAAGTTAAGATTTAATAATGAATATTTTGTAAACAGGTATAATTGAAACTAGTACAAAATGAAAAATATCTGATATGTAGCACTCATGTGACCTTCTCTAATCTTGTAGTAACTATTCTTACAAACTCCTATTCATCTATCTTCTTCACGTTAGACAAGATAAACATTTGCAGAAAGTATCTCATTGGTAATTTTCTTGTAGGGTAAGGGTTAGGTACAACGGGAATACAGTAGACTTTAAGCAACAATCAAATCTTAAAACTGGCCGCTATATAACGGCTTTGAAATTGTGGTCTTTGCGCTGATAAAAAGGATAAAAAAAGTGATTGCGGCCTTCCATTTGAGAAAAGTATACGTAAGTGTTCCAAAGGTCATACAAATAACAAGGAATATTTACGAAACGCTTCACCCAAAAAATAAATAAACAAATGCATAAAAAGCATTTGGACATAAATTGCGTATTTTTGCATAGAAGAATTGGTCTATCTCTGAAGGTTTACCAGTTATACAAAAGTCATCAGGAGTAAACACGACTACATGGGCTATAACCAGAAAATTCCAAATACACATTACATTTGCCCTAAAAATATCTTAAATATTTGGAATTTTAATCAAAATCATCAGAGCTAGATTTGAGAAAATAAAAATGTCCAAACGTTTTCCATTTAAAAGGTAGTTTAGGATGAAGAAACTTTCTTCAAAATATTCGTGTCGCATCCTTGAAAGATCTTAAACTTAAATACCAACATCGGTATTTAAACAACTTTTCGTTTTTAAGTTATGATGTTCACAGACTCACACAGACACACACATACGCACAGACGGACCTTTTTTCTAAAAATTCTATTTTGTTGGATTCAGAGAGTTTCAAAACCTATATTTCCGGGGTGAAATCTCGACATCGAAATTTTGGGTCGAATGCAATACTTCCCTTCTTTACGTAGTAGAGGCAGTAATAACTGCATGCCTTTAATTTATACTTATATAATTTACTCGTGGTAAAAACTTTTTTACATTTTGAGATACTGGTGCATATTGAAGAAAAAAGCAATGCTTTTTTTTTTTTTTTTTTTTTTTTGTTATTCTTAATTAAGTTTTAATGCGGTAAACTCACATGAATGTTATGATCGGAAGCACTTAATTTTCAAATTTACTCTGTGCAAGTAATTATACACTCTTTTATTTTAAGTTCTTTGCCTTGAAACTCATTTCTTTAAACTGCTCTTTTGTTACAGATGGAACTTTTCTCAGATTTTACCTGTTGTGCTGGGAATCAGACAGTTTAGGTTTACGTGACTAGAGCTTCTATTACTTTGTTTTATTTATTTGAGATTTAGATTTATGCCCGTGAGAATCAAATTTTACAAAATTCAGTAAAATATTACAGCTTATAAGTAATAACTCACAAAGGTATTAATTCATACTTAATGCTACTTACAAAAGTGCAGTGGGTATATGTTCTTTTTCTTCTTCATCTGTTCACCCTCCTCGTATGTAGGACTTACAACCGCCCACACCTTACAAGCCAGTGCCTAGGGTCAGATACCTGTTGGAGCGCAGACGAACCTATGGACAGGACAGAGTGAAGACCGTGAAGCAGGCGGTCAGCTCTGCAGAATTATGAAGGTGAGGATGATTTAGTGGATGATATGAAATGCAGGCGAAATGGATGAATGGAAAGGAGACGTTGGAGCATTTGGTGGAATGAGTGGTGGGGAAACCGCAAAACACGGAGAAAATATTCCCAGACGCTCCTTCGTCCAACGCGAATACCGCATGCAGGTCCTTGGGTTCGAACTCGGCTCGAGTGATAGATGAACGGTCTAACCGCTTGGCTACGGCGCCGCCTATGGGTAAATATTCCTATACTAGGGTGGCTTGAAAAGTTCTCGAAACGGAGTAGAAAAAAGTACTTACGTCACTGAAAGTTTCTTCATTTTTCAATGTAGGTGAATGCACCTAGCGATGCTCCAATGTCTTGATCCCAACTTGAAAATGAGATTCCTCCAGGCCTGCAAAATAGTTGTCAGCTTCGGCTAACAATTCTTCGTTTGAAGTGAATCTTCGTCCACGAAGAAACATTTTCATCTTCGGGAAGAGATGAAAGTCTGACGGAGTCGTATCAGTCAAATAAGGTGGGTGTGGCAACAATTCATATCTTAGTTCGGTTAATTTTTCCATGGCGATGGTCATGTGCTGTAGGCGCGCATTGTCTTGATGGAAGATGACTTTCTTTCTTGCTAAACTTGGCCGTTTTTCACGTATCTTTTCTTGTAGTTGGTCCAGGAGGATATAGTATTCTCCAGTAATTGTTTGGACAGTGGAAAGATAATCTACAAAACGGAATCTCCTTTACATCCCAGAACACTCATGTCACGACCCTTCCGGCCGCCGAGAGAATTCTCTTTGTTTTCTTTGGCGTTGGAGTATCAGCATGTTCACTGTTGTTTTGTCTCTGGTTTATAGTACTGAACGCAAGTTTTGTCAATGATTATTTAGTATGCTGTTTTCACGAAATGCAAATGGTAGCAAGCAAGCGAAAAACATTAACATTAAGGAACATCTGAAAAAAATACCTACAACAAAGGTTTTTCTCGATCTGATGCCTCATTCACTTCTGATGTCTTTTTTTCTTCATTTCTTTATATTTCTACAATCTATGTACTTGTATAGCAAACATGGACTCTTTTAATGTTGAAGGAGCAGTTTCGCTATCTTTAAATTTTGCTCGTTCTAAAATTTTTTGAATGGCAGTCGTCTTAGACATTACAGGTATCTGAATTCCTTCTACGTTGTAGGAGTTCCTCTCATATATTTCTTGCATCGTTCCTGTAAGGCACAAATCATTTTAAAATTGAGATTAATGATATTATCTAAGATATTTCAAGATAGTGTCTCTGAATAAATACAGCCATGAATAAAATAATAGTTGTGAACCGCATTGCTAACTACCCAGTATTTGCACACGTTAGTATTATTTACTGGTGGATGTAACCACCATTTTTCCTAACTTCATTACTGCCCAAAGATGACCAAGAGCAAAAACAGGTCTCTCGGGTTTACCCGGGCGGGATGTATGCCCACGGTACCTATCCGTTTAGTACGGATTTACCCGTGAGGTATATTTTACAAGCTTTTTGTTAATTTCCGCTAATGGTGATGATTGGTAACTCTCTCACTCGGGGTATTTAATAACTTTCGTCCATAAGTAAGTGAACTAAAATGATGAAATGCATATTCAAATAAGCATATTAATTCTCAACGTAATTAAGGCAGAATTAGGTATACCAATAACAAAAACTTCAGAATAATAAAATACGGAAACACGTTTATGATGCACGCTTGGATCGCAATATTTCCAAGAAATCCTTCCAGACATAAGGAATTCGACATGTAGTGTAATCTTAATACAGATATAGAAAGCAAAAGTCCTGGAAAGACCATCACGATCACTGCAGTCAAGAGTTAAAGTAATACAGGTTCCCTTCTATGGAGAAATTAAATTAGGACTTGACCATCACTATCGTGACAATCGGGGATTGAAGGGGTATGTTCTCGAGACTGTACTGCGCAGCTGGAACATACACCTTCCTTGTGCACACATGCTGAAGCTTGGTAATAATGTGTTGCCCCTCTGTAATTGTCAGCAGTTCTTCACTCTTGAAGAACATGGAGTGGCCATGTTCATAGGCAAAGGTTTCCAATTACTCGTAGATGACTGCAGCAGCCTTTTTTTTTCCAGCAATAGCAACGACTAGAAAGCTTGTTCGGTTGCATGCGTCAAATCTGCTACTGGGCGCGCGAGGAAAATCACTGAGGTTATAAGTGCCGTAAGAGAAGCTTTTGCTACAAATCCTCATACCAGATGTAGAGCTGCTGCGGAGAAGTGGGATGGGTTTAATTTTCAACGTTTTATTTCAGTTTTCAGTATGTCAAAATAGAAGGCGATAGCTTAGTGCTCACTATCTATCTGAGCCACTCGGTAAGGGAGTGAATTGTGTATTTAAGGGCACTCAACTACAGAGTAGCTTTCTTATAAATCGGATAACGGAGTTGTAGACACAAATTAAGAACCTCACAAGAGTCACAAAGAAAGATTAATGTAAGACTTAAGAGATAAAGATGAGTTTACCAAGGCACAAAGCTAGGAAAGCTTGATATCTGTATCTCAAACAGAAATTTACCTTCGACAAAAATTGAAAATCCCATTCGATCCCTCAGTTATCGTCTGACGGAACTCTACAAGACTGGTCACGAATGGCAGTGTTCCATGCTAGAGAAATACACCCTGCAAGCCAAATGAACCGAGAGACCTTTGAAGAGGAATTGGGTCCCCCTTAAAAAGATAAGGCGCATAAAAATTACGGTGACCACCACAAAATTGAGCCAAAATCAACTCTTCGTGACCATATGTATGAGAGGAAGTTATCCAATTTATCGAAATGCTCGTTTCTGCTTTAAGCATATTTTCGCGGAGAGCTGGGCAGTACAACAGCACCGCTCTCCGCACAAACCTCTCTTCCAACATTCCACGAGATAGGTATTGCAACAGTGGGTTCTTTGGTTATTGACATTGCCACCAAATTCTTATTTCATTCCTCGGCAAGCCAACGTGGCTGGGAATCTAAGCATACACCACTTTAACGCCGAAAGAAGAACTGCATTCTGGTTGCGCTATCGCTATGTAATAAAATGGTAGCTGTACAGCTTAGGAGATTTCTGAAGTGCACTAAAGTAATTACTACAAAATATCTCGATATAATTGACAAAGTTTTGCACTATAAATTGTAATGGCTCCGGTTGGTCGCCCAATTTGGTGACGACTCACTTAGGGTTTGATGCCTCGGTAGCTCATCCGGTGCAGTAGCCGCCTCTGCGCTATACGTCACTACGTTGATTTTGTATGGGATTAGGTACTGGGATTTAGGTAGGCATGAGTCGGATACTTAAGTCTTCTCAGGCGCGAGGTTAGATGACAAAATACAGAGCACTGACGTTTCCTGATTTATTTTCTATCACATAAATGCCTCGAAGAACAGACCTGGGCGAGTTTCTGTTATTTTGCTTTAACCATCTAGTATCACCCCAGCTATTTACATCATCCTTTCGCTAATCTTGGTCACTTTTGACACTGCGACGCTTTTGGCTCGAAACTAAACATATGCTTATTACAGGTTCACCCTTGGTAGCAAGAACACGACAGACTCTGGGTCCTATTCAATTTCCCGTATTTATATATTTTTCACCCACGATGCTTTCTCTCGTCCCATTATGGGGGGGGGGGGATATTGTGTCCCCAGCTATGTCCTTGGACTTTTAAGGCCAAGCCGTTCCTTAGCGAAAAATGACAAAAGATGTTTGTCCTCTGTCGATATATAGCATTCAGAAGACCATCTAGGTTAACATGCGTTCAAGAGGCAACTTCACTTTACAAATTTCATCATACAAAAATTATACTTAAACCTATGTGTCTTATGTTTGCGTTATGGTTCAATAATTACAATTATAGACACATGGAAGTTCCCGTCTCAAAGTGGAGGAGCTGCTTTGAAAATCAAGTGTATTTGGTTCAGTTCTACAAACATAGGCATACTGAATACCGCCGATGTACGTAGAACCATGATGAAGCAACCTGAAAAACATTCAGAAATGTGCTGTTACTGGACATAGGCATCGTAGACCTCCGGTATGACGTCATCCCAAGATCTATATGGGATGTCACACGTAACTGAGGAGCGTGTTTTTTTAATGACTTCCAACATTGTGTCATATCGGACTGTGAATGAAATGGATGAAGTGATGCTCCAATGAGCCCATAGAACTCCATAGAACTTTAAGTTACCCGACATTCGTCTTCTCAGGACAAGGGAAACCTCTGAAGAAAGAAAGAAAGAAAGAAAGAAAAGAAAAAAAAACTTATTGGGGTAACTCACCCTAACCTAGATTCGAACTCGCGACCTCTTGGACGTGAGGCAGACATGCTACCACCACGCTACAGAGGCGAGCATAACTGTGAGCGGTACACATTCTCTGCCTGTAAGGAAACCTGAAATAGAGACCTGCACGTCTTGGACTAAATGAAGGATTTCTGTAATGTTTATCGACATTCTTAGAAAAGAAGCAAATATCAGGTGCGTGGGCGTACATTAAGCCCACAGCTATAATTAACTGTATATCACGCTGGTATTGCAGATGGGTCTTTACCTATTCGGCTTGAGGGCTCACAGTTGCGTTAGTTGGAAAAGCTCTGATAGTTATGCGAATGCCCCGACTATGGACTAATATTCTCAGCAGTGATGATCGTGCTGAAGAATAAACAATTCATCCGTTATTTAGATTGGATCAATGCGTGATACAGTGGCAACAACTGTACAATCGGTCTCCAAGATTTTCCACTTAATACTAAATGGTCACATCGCTCTTACGGCTGTGCCATATGCAATGAATCAACAATAGGAAACTCGTCTTATCTGCGAATGGAAATACAAGGGGCGAGTTTAGGAAATTCTACAATTTGTACGTTAGCAATACCAAATTTTAACCACGTCAATATAGTGTTCAGATATACAGTTGTGCAAAATTTGAAGCATGTAAGTCAAATAGCTTTTTAATTAAAAGCTTTTAATTGATTCTAAAGATAGTCTTATTAAAAATGCTCCTTGCGTAACAATTTTTATACTTTTGGCATGAAACTTGGTGATCTGATGCTTCATGCACTTGCAAGTCATAATTCCTCTGGATTTTGATTTTACACCAGTACTTTAGTATATGGAAATTTGTTAATATGTCTATTTACAGATTTCACGTTTTTTTAACTTTCCATCGGCATTTGAATGTGAACATATTGAATATTACTTGGCTGATATCAAAACCCAGAGCAATTTTGGAACCTTTTATGAATAAGAGCACATCCTGAAATTTTCAAAAGAATCCCTTAATAACTCTGTCGCAACGAGTTTTTCAGTTACTTGAAAATGCCGAGAAAAAAGAAAGTGAGAAAAACAGCATTAAACTTTTAAAACGTTCTAACCTCATCAGAGGTGTGTTGCAGCATAGGTTTCACTTCCTGACCTCTTATCCTCTCCTGTGCTGACAATGTCTGCAATTTATGGGTTCTCCTGACACCGTATTTGTTTCCAGGCACTGCATTTTCTACTCTGAATACATCTTCTAGCATTGCACTTCTGACAAATGCATATTGCTTCAACTGAAATGTTTTCATTCCTAAGACTATTCAACACTTGAATTGACTTCACATGCCCCATATTAAACTCCATTACAGTTTTCAGTAAGTCAAATTCAAGTTGATTCCTAGATACACACCTATTTTGAACAAATAGCTTCACGGAACATTGTGAAGAGATTAATTCGAGTTCTCTGTCGTACTCTTGGCATAGCGTTCTAGCAGCTGATCAGAACCAAATCACTGATCCGGAGGTTGAATTTTAGTTACCACTTCTGGAGACAACTTGTAGGACATTTTCTTGTGATTTTGTGGATGCAGATTGAGGATAATTTACATGAATGAGCTTCTGTGCCGTCGATATGCAGTCTCGGTGGGTGTGTACGCCTAACTACCAGCCATTTAATCACTATGCACCACTATTTAAAAATGGCCACCAGACCTTTAAAAATGACACTGACATAAAAATCTAAAAATCAACCTTTTTTACCAAATAGGCCAAATCTCACCCCTAACTCCCCTTAATACTAAATGGTCACATCGCGCTCACGGTTGTGCCATATGCAATGAATCAACACTAGGAAACTCGTCTTATCTGCGAATGGAAATACATCTGGATCAAAACGGAGCGAAGATAGCAGTCGTTTCCTGCCAGAAGTTAACGTGATTGACTTATAAGTTGAGAAATGCAGGCTCGTTCTTAAAGATTGTTTAAACATTAATGACGGTGCTTCAAAACCGGCGTTCACTGAAAATGCAATAGTTGGTGAAGTCGTCTAGGCATAAGCATGACGAAACCTCTGGAGAGATACATTTAGAAATCAAATTAATTGCTCTGGTAAGGCAATCAATCCCTGGGAAAATCCGTTCTCCTAAACAAAAGGGTTCGAAAGAACGAGCCGACTTTTACAAGGAAAACTCAGTCATTCATAAATTCCTAAATGAACATGCTCCTAATATGTAGGAACAAGTATCCCCGCGCCAAAGCTTTCTCGAGGTCCAGAAATATCCCTCGGTTCTTCATGAGTCCGTTCTTGTTCTGAGTCGATATTGACACACGGTAGTTCAAAATGGAACAGTGTCATCAAAAACCTCACTGGGTGTTGATCAGTAGGTTGTGAGTTTCCGGCTTCCTTGCACATACAGCTGATCAGGGAAATACATAGAAAGGTAGCTGGAAACAAGACGGTTCTTTCCAGCTTACAAAATGGTTATGATGATGGTCTTCCACCTTCTGTGGATGGAAAGACCCAGTTGATTTTAGGATTGTAACATGCAATGCCACTCCCCGGAAGTTAACTATGGTACAGGAGGCACTAGAATAATAAGTACATGTGAGGAAATTTGCAGAATAAGCACAAATGTCTCTGAAATGTTGGATATGAAGTATCAAAATGTTCTCGTCTCCACTGAATTCTTCACGTTCTTCCTATCCATATTCAATGTGTGAAGATGATATTTTATATGTATTGGTTCAATTATACGATATATACAATTAATTATATAATATAATTATAATTAATACAATTATACCATTATTAGTTATATTATCGTATGTGGATTCTAGCATCAGACGAAAACAAAAATAGTAAAGTCACAAGTGTGGTGCATTATTGAATTCCTTTAAATATTTTCTGCATATCTCGGGCTCACGATGACCTTTTAAGCTGCACAATGGAATTTTATAGTATGGAACTAGAAATGCTTGTTCAACAATAATTTCTAATATTAAAAAAAAATGTGTAATGTGTAGTTATGAATCTAAGCAATAGTCATATTTTTATTTGGCATTCGTTAAAAATGAATTTTGAAAAGTCAATAGACGCGAGCTCTATTTTGAAAATGTGCCTATTAAATTCATAAAATAATTTATATATCATAAACGAATTATCCAATTTAAATGAAATTTGGTGTACCTTCTATTCTCATATAAATACAAACAGTAAAAATTTCAGAAAAAACTATCAAGAAATGTGGAACTTTCAAATTTCACTCCCAGTGTCCCTTAAATGGGTATAACTATTTTGAAACATAAATCGAATATATGAAAGAAATATGACTCAAAAACAAAGGATGAAAGCCAAAGCTTATAGAATTCGCCGTCTCAAAGCACTCCTTTCATGGAAAGTTTTGCAAAGGTTTATTTTCTCAAAAATTGCTCAAACCATTCTGATTAAACTATCTTAATACATTTAAACATTTGATGCTAGATACAATACATTTTCTAAAGTTTTTGAAAATAATCGTAAGGCTCTAGATATTCTTATTGAATTGTATTTAAATGCGATTAAATTATACTCACAAACTTAGTGCAGGAAAGTGCTAAACTCATAAACGATTACCTTTTCTCAAATGTACAGTCCGGTGCACGGAAATTTTTCGATACTGTTAGTGTCTTTTGGTGTGTTACTTTATTTAATGTTGCCATAACCTTTTCACCAGTCATGTTCCACACAGTTCTGGCTGTGCCAATCTCTTATTGGTTTGCATCGAAGTCCAATAACAAAAGCATTCACCGAGGTGCGTAATGCAAGGGGAGGGGTAAGGAGGAATTTAACCCGAGTGGAACGATTGTCACCATAATCTCCTGGTTGTGCTCGTCGCTCATTGGTTTGATGTCATAACTCTGCGATTCTGTTTCGGGAACCGGGGAGAAGGACAAGGGGTGATCCCACGAAACAGCTTTGTTGAATATATTGTCCTCTATACTAAGCGTGCCATTTGAAGTGAGCAAACGATATGGATAACAAGCCGAAAGTAATTGCGCTTCTTGAACGAGGATATAGCCCTGCAAGGGCTGCGGAACTATATGGAATGAACTGCTTCAAACTGGTGGAGGAAATACCGAGAAGGGGGATACTGGACACGTGAATTAATTACTAGAACTTTATCCTCGTGTATTTTGCCCTTATGTTTGTATACGAGACGAAAACATGCTTTTGTATGCTCGGTATATTTTGTGTAGATAGAGCTTAAGTTACAGCTTTAAAGTATTTTATAATGAAATGATATGATTCGAAATAAATATGCACAATGTGGAGTTCAAGTTAATACACATATAATAAAACAGATAAATCTGCCTCATCCCCCATTCCCTTCCCAAGAAAACTACACAAACCTGAGAAGGTTTATTATTCGAAAAGGATTGGCAATCTGGCGTTTGCTCCTATCCTCAATAATCGCTGATAAAATAATCAAAGTCCAATAATACACGTTCTGAATTATGTATTTCAATGTATCTTAAACTGTCTGGGCTTCTGGTTCGCTGAACAAGAAACAA
Organism: Tenodera sinensis; assembly: GCA_030765045.1. Taxonomy (NCBI): domain Eukaryota; kingdom Metazoa; phylum Arthropoda; class Insecta; order Mantodea; family Mantidae; genus Tenodera; species Tenodera sinensis. The sequence continues at coordinate 67,623,546 of CM060966.1, read as the reverse complement.
AGGGCAGACGAACTCCTATTGCTGACAGGAGTTTGAACTGGGGGCGTGGTGCCACTCACTACCAACCCAAACAGCTGTTCCTCATATCGGAAGTTTCCGTGCACCAGACTGTACATGTTTACGTTGAATAGTAATTAAAAATATTCCAAAGTAAATACTTTTTAAGAAAAATTATGTTACGAACACTTTTTCATAATACATCTACATACCTAAGATGCTGTTCTAAATCCCCAAAAATGTGGTGGATATTTTCGCCATTATATTTCATTACAAAATTACCTGTTTGCACATTTTCGCATATTAATCCACCTCTGTGGTTTTCAAGTAATGCACGTGCATTTTAACTCGAGGTTCATTTGAAGTGAGTTGAATGGTCGAGGCTTTTTGTAGAGCTTTTGCTTATCCGGAGAGGACAAGATCCGTTTTGTGCATCCTAGGCCCACTTTTGTGTTCATTACATCGGTTGATTTCACTATTTTTGTAGACCTGGTTTGGTGTTGGAGACTTCCCTTCTATCCTAAAAAGAAAAAAAGAAGAAGCAAAAGAAAGGAAGAAACGAAGAAACATAATAATAGTAATAGTAGTAATAATAATAATAATAATAATAATAATAATAATAATAATAATAATAATAATACAAAAATATTGTTTCGCAGATTTGAAATATTAATGGATCGTATATTTGTTTCCCAAGAACTCTTGCTCGAGTTTCTAAAGGAAATTTGTATCATATAATTTGATTTTCAAAATTTTCTCTTTTGTGTTACTTTCTGTACCTACACCAAGTGTTTCAAACTTTCAACTTTCAACAAGAAGCATACAAAACTCAAATATATGTTAATATTTTCCATACAAGGATATGAAAATAAATGATGAAAGGAAAGAGGAGGCCTTCGGCTATTAGACATTAAGATGTCCTACGTTTCACGTTTAACAATTTACCCACGTCAGCTATGAATAATAAACGAAGAAATATCAAGGGGTAACTACCCTAATCGATGCAAGAAATCTGCATCTTAAATTCTCACTCTTCTTCTAACCTATTCATACTTTATCACCTTCAGATATATGTAATCACACAGGCTATATTTTATTTGAGTTATATTGCACTGGTTTTCATTTTCTCAAACACTTCTTTAAGGAATTTGCTAAAAAAATAGATTGCAGCATAAGTCCCGCACATTTCCTGCCCATGGTCAAATTTTAGCTCATTAATTCATATCCTCCACAATGAAATCTCGCGAAGTTTCCCTGTGCGAAGTGAAATTTGTTTAAAGAGTTATGGCAGAATTGGTTTCTTATTACCAAGTGACAATGTGAGCCTTGGCGTCATTTGTGAATTCAATGTTAGCGTGAAAAATGTACACTATGAATAGAAAATTGTCCCAGGGAGCAGCGCATGTTTGCGTTACAGATGTTATGGAAATTGCATCGAAATTATGAAGATGAAAGAGGATATTTCGTTGTAAAGTTCCCAAATACACAGCCATCAGGTAGGTAAGCTATCTTCAAGTTGAACGGAAATTTCCAGGTGACAGGTTCAGTAGCTGACTTACCAATGGTAGCACAAAGTTACTTAGTGCTTACTGAAGAAAAACTGTAGCTCGATGCACAATCATTTCATCACCCAAGAAACCTGGAAGAAGAGCTTCGATTTTATGACAAAAATTTAAAGAGAATGTCTTCACTACAAAGCCATCAGAATTACAACTTTTACGGGATTTTATTGAACAAGAATTAGAAAAAATGTTGGCAATAATAAAATTGGGAGTTGCATGACAGTGTTTAAACGAATAATGGAAGACATGTTGAACAATTTCAGTTAGACAAATTTCTCTGCGTAAACGATTAAATTTATATTAAAAAGAAAGAAAAAACTGAACTACATTTTTGGTTAACTGGCTTGCGACGGATCTGTATTATTGTTGGAAATAAGAAACTATTAATTTAAAAAATTTAAATTTAAGTATTTCATTTTCTGTAAAAAGCTCATCAAGTCCTGTTCACACGAATTGAACTTTGTGTGATTTTATACAATTGCAAGATATTAACGAAACAGATAAGCTGCTACACAACACTGGGTGTCCCAAAAAACAGCGACAAGGCTTAGTATACTGTGCAGGATGGCAAACTGATCGGTTTGCACATAGGAACCCCTGTCCGGAAATGTACGGTTTGGACGCTTGAGAGCGACGAAGTCTGACAACGAACGGTTGTAACAATTTGTTAACATTCGTTTTGGTACCTTAATAGGGAAGGTATGCAACCCTTTAGCCATCTGTGCATGCGCTAAATTCCTTCAGAGTCCTTGGTGCGCATCCTTCTGTGTTACATGTGTAGTTCTCAGTTCAGTAATGTTTTTTAACAGCAGTGTGACATGTACTAGTTCACAGCTGCTGAAATGGCCAACTTGAGCTCCAGCACACTTTGGTGTAAATGTGCGGAAGCAATTAAACTTCGCATGTTCAAATCGATGGATTGGTAGAGGTGGACCAATCCCGTGGCCAACACGGTCGGCAGATCTGACACCTCTCGACTATTTTCTGTGCAGTTGTATGATGAGTATGTTATATGACACTCCTGTAACGTCAGCGGAGTACCTTATGGTTCGAGTCCACGGAGCGATTGAAAATCTTCAAAGGCAACCGCATGTATTGGGTCATGTTCATGGGGCTCACTACCACCAATATAAGCTCTGCAATGACGTAAGAGCTACACAGTTCGTTTATAATGTAGACAGCTCAATGTTGGGTTTTTTGATGAAATGTGAATGTACGCCCATCTCACACTTTGATACGCCACAGCGTCCAAACCATGCATTTCCGGACAGGGGTTCCTATTTGAAAACCGGTCAGTTTGGCGTCCCGCATAACATACTAAGGTTGTCGGTGTTTTTTGGACACCTGTGTATATAAAATAAATACATAAATAAACAAACAAGCCCGTAAGAGCCCTATCGTCTCCTACTACCTATGGTAGGGTTAGCTCAATAGTACTCGCAGAGTGAGCTAGTCTGTGAGTTAAATTTCGCTTGGGCAGACACGCACGGGCGTATGTTTGTATGCATACGTAGATATGTCGGCGCCGTGGCCGAGTGGTTAGACCGCTCGCCTACCACCTGAGGCCGGGTTTGATCCCAGGGACCCGCATGTGGTATTCATGGTGGACGAAGCGGGTTGCCCTTTTTCACACGCCAAAGAGAAGAGGAGGAGGAGGAGGAGGTGGAGGAGGAGGAGAAAGCCGCTCTTAAGAGATCTGCCTATTGCTTTAGCCTACTGCATTCTCCTAATCACATTGTGCCTATAAGGAAATGTGTAATACAATCATTTCTATAAAGGTTTATTTGGATTAACTTGAATTAAATGAATAGGCATTTTGAGCAATAGTTTGTGCAATACTGAGTAGAGAAAGTAGTATGAATACACATATCGCATATGTTACATATTCCATTGCAGAAGTAAATCATACGACAGACTTGCTTCAAAGTTTGCTATTCTTCTTTAGTCATGGCAACAAATTATTGTGATGGAAAGATTGAAGATTGCTGTTTCGTTTGTTTAATTGAAACCTGGTGTTGAATTTGAAACCATTCTAGCCAAATACATATAGCCAGTAATTACATTTTATACATCATCTTATAAGAATAGCGTTACATTTTAGGTGCGTTCAGAATATCCTATGCCAAGCTTTACAGTGTTTATCAAATTATCAGACATGTTAGGAAGCAAAACTTCTAAAAATTATTATTCTACCATTCTCTCCATATAAACTACTCCTAAATTTGAATGGATTTCAAACAAAATTCATACATGGATATTTGTTTAGCATTTGTTAACATTCTTTATTTAGCTAGTATCTTCACCTGTTGCCCGTCGTAATAAAATATATATTAAGAAAAAGTATCACCTTAGGCGACAAGTCAAATGTGTGTGCAACATCTTAAACCGTGTATAATGCGTGGGGTTTTACCATTATGTTATTTGATAAGATGTTTTGGACATGACTTAGATTCTTAAGGCGCTATCTGCTTTATAATTGCTTAATATGTAGAAACGTATTAACGGGTGTCCACGAAAGCAGCATTTGCGGTCATATATACCGCATACTATACAGCTGAAATATTTTTTTTTTTTAAATCTCACATTTTGTAAATCATTTCAAAATTTAAAATTTAATAATTTCGTTTAGCCAAGGGGAAGTTGCAAATTGCAGATTAAACTCACACAAGGCTTATTAAAATAGAATAAAATATATAACCCGATTAGAAAATGGAGTGTTAATCTTCCTCTTAGACTAATCATTGCATTACGAATATCTTGATTAGACAGACAGTCTATAAATTTGACTTCGTTTCGACTAGTGCATTATTCTGCATTATACGTGCACCATTCAGTCAATTAAATATATCTGATTGCATCTTTTCATAAAAGTAGTTTCCTGTACTCAATTGCTTCAAAATGGGGCTTTCTGAGAGACGCTATCCAATTTTCGGGCCAGTTTCTTGTGCCCTAGATACCTGAGCTGAAGGAAAAGTAAAAGGGAGTAGAATAAAACGAAGTTGATAGAATGAGTATGATATACTACAATTCCTGTGTAGTGAATAGTCTGATGTATCTATTCACATTTGCTGTATCTATTTATAACCGGGAGTTGAAAACGTTAATTTTCTTCCTGTGTTTACCACATCTCGCATAAAAAGGCATATAAGTGTTTAAATAGAAGTGGCAGCTGCTACACATCACTGGTGTTGAGTGGATGAGATATCACATGAGAGTCTACCACTTAGCGCAACTGGTCTGTTATTTTTAGTAACATTAACATTAAACTGGCCTTGCGTTTTGCAGACGTTTCTACCAAACTCTTTTACTTACTATTTTAGGCAAGGAACACTTCCAGTCTCTTACAGCTGCAAAAATAATTGAGTTTTGCTTAGTAAATATGCAAATCTAGGCCACCCAGATAGATTATGGGGACCTTGACAAATAATGGTGGAGCCCCCTATATAAATTCGTGATATACGTGTGAATATACATATAAGAGGAAAATAATATGATACGTAATAGTAAAATTTATTGTATATCCCTGTTTTAATTTTGTATAGCGTAAGCTATACAAAAAATAAAAAATTAGCTTGATTTCTTGCCTCCATTTTGGCCGATTGCACTCCAAATGCTATTTGGAAATTAATTGACCTAATAGTTGGTTAAAATATGAAGCCTAGTACTTAAAGTACATATTTAAAACTTTCCAAGCGGCTATTGGGGTAAGTTATCTCAAATTAATTTGAGTTCTCGTTGCGGTTTACCGGGAAAAATGTGAGTCCAGGAAAAATGCGAGTCCGGGAAAAATGCGAGTCCGGGAAAAATGTGAGTCCGGGAAAAATACGAGTCTAGGAAAAATGCGAGTCCGGGAAAAATGCGGGTCCAGGTAAAATGTGAGTCCGGGAAAAATACGAGTCTAGGAAAAATGCGAGTCCGGGAAAAATACGAGTCCGGGAAAAATACGAGTCTAGGAAAAATGCGAGTCCGGGAAAAATGCGGGTCCAGGTGAAATGTGAGTCCGGGAAAAATATGAGTCTAGGAAAAATGCGAGTCCGGGAAAAATGTGAGTCCGGGAAAAATACGAGTCTAGGAAAAATGCGAGTCCGGGAAAAATACGAGTCTAGGAAAAATGTGAGTCCAGGAAAAATACGAGTCTAGGAAAAATGCGAGTCCGGGAAAAATGCGGGTCCAGGTAAAACGGAGAATTTAATGTCTGAATATTGCCAAGGTAGTTATTTCGTTACAGCAACCAAATAGAACTCGGAAAATCTGTGATTTAAATGGCAATAAACTGAAATAATCCCTAACGCATTTTATTTTAGCGATAAAAACCTGTAAATTTGTCTTCAGAAATTAAAACTCAAATGGAATTTCGGAAATTAACCTTCCGGCTGGCGTACTTAGTTCTGTTGCGCGACCAGATGTGCGTTGTAAAGTTGGACATTTGGACATGGACATTTTAAAGTAATAAGAAGACTGTTCTGGGGAATTTGGATAATTTTACAAACACATGCACACATTCTTAAGATAGTTCTTGATGATACTATTTTGTACCATTATTTTGAGAAGTGTTCACATTCGCCACATCTTTCACAGAAAACTTGTTTTAAGTGCTTTTTGCAAACAAAAACTTTTGCATGTGTCGCATTTAACTGAAATGGATGAATTTTCTCGATGTTCACATAAGACGAATGCTCCTTGTTTCTTTGCTGGAGATTCAGAGATCTGATCTGCAAAATCTGATGGTTCAACGTGAACTGTGTAAGAAATACTGTGAAACCTGCTGGCAAGGATTTGACCTGTCATCTAGATATAAGGTGTTCTTTCATAAGATCTCATGTTGGTTGCTGGAGATAAATAGGTACATCTTCTTAGAGTTGCTCCTGTTTCATTAAGGAAAATAATACTTGTGAATTGATGCCTGCAATGTTTAAAACTGTGAAAAACTGATGTGTGTCTCGCTGCCTATTTATATTTATACATATTCCTATAGCGTAGGAATATGTATAAATATAAATAGGATTTCAGCAATAATGTCAAGGTCCATTATTTTAATAGCAATATTCATTACACCCCTCTTCGCACCTGGGAAAGGTTTGGTAATGTTTTTCCTCTTTGTTTTGGAAGTTTTAGCACACACTTTTGCACCAACGTGCAACTGCCTTTTCCAATACAGAACTCTTGCACTTCTTTAAGCTGTCCAGGTTATTGCCATTCACTTCCTCCTGTTCAGATTCACTATTGTGGTGTTCTAATTCAATGTTCTCGTCACTCAAATCTTCATCACCTTTCTCCAGTTCTGTAAAATCTATATAGGTTTCATTAACACTTTCCTCAAGTAGTTTGTGAATCTCTTCGTACGACAAATCCTTTGACCTGAAAATGAATTATTAAAGTAATAAATAAATGTACACTGACATCACCACATTTAGAAATTAGAGAGTATACTACTCGGAAAACAGAAGTGTGTTTAAACGGTTAACACGCTTTCTTCTTCATATTCCTAACTGCAGAACTGAGCACGTATAGATCTCAAGAGCAGGTGTCCTTTTTACAACATTCAACATCTAGTTACTTAGAATGCACTGAGTCAACTGAGAACATTGAGGAAAGAAACAGTAACAGATATCACATTGTCGAACAAGCATCAAGAATAGAATACATTACACCCATGGCGGATTAGCTCACGGTAAAGTCATCGATAAAGCATAAATGCTGTTGGTGTACATTTTACAACGGCGCGCCTGTCGGAAGTTTAAAATTCAGATTTAATGAGGCAGTTTTACGAACAAAATGTTACAAATAATATATATATATATATATATTAAACCAACTCAATATATATGCACATATATTGTCAGTTTTAAGCGGAAGTTCTGCCGTTTAAAAACAAACGTCTAAGATGGTTAACAAAACGGCGGAAATCACAGGACACTAACCTCAACCATAAGTGAAAACTAAACTAACTAAACCCCGGCGCGACAGCCCACGAAGGGCTAACGCCTACCGCCCAGCCGCTGTGTCCCCCACCTCTGCCAACTACAGGCGTCATTGGTGAGGTGCAGTACAGGTGCAGTGGGACGTGGTCAGCACCCCGAGCCCTCCCGGCCAGTTATGTGGTCTTCTAGACCTGGGGCCGCTACTTCTCCATCAAGTAGCTCCTCAATTGGTTCCCCCGGGACCTAACGAGGCTGAGTGCAACCCGTGCCAGACCTCCCAGAGGGGATAAAATCTCCATGCTGGTACCGGGGATCGAACCCGGGTCCTCTGCGCCAGAGGCGAGTGCGCTACCAACTGCGCTACGGAGGCGGTCCAACCATAAGTGAAGCTAACAGGAATTCCAATGTATAGAAGTAAAATTAAATGAAACTCAATTTTAAAATGGAGCATTCTACTTTTGAAATGAATTTTGAATGAAGCTTATATTTACTATAATGCCATTTTATACTCAGGCTTTCCCTGTCTATTTATCCTAATGATAATTGGTTATAGATACGGCTGCCAAGCGTTTCGACTAAACAGGTAGGCTTCAGAAAAATATTTTCATTCCTCAGTTTTCATTAAAATTATAACTAAATTAATTATGCTAATGATGAGAGCAAATGGCCAGAAATGCTAAAGCTACATATGCGACATTATCGTAACTTGATAAGGGCTGATGAGAAAATCCTACGACAGCTTTATTCCTGTTCCGGTGATTTATACTCCCGTTGCTGGTCTTTGAATTCATCGTCTTGGTTTTCTGATTAATGGATGGCTATATCTGTCACCGTTAGCATACTACATGTGTATATTTAAGTAAATTAATGATATGAAAAGTAGCTGAACTGCGTGAAAATAGAATACAGCGTAGATATCTACTTACATCTGGACAGGTGTGAATGGAAATATCTACCAAAGCTTGAGGCAAGTCCTCTGGGCTGACAAATTACATAATTACAGCATTTTATTGCGCTTACGACAGCAATTTTAAACATAAATATAATGTACTCCATACTATGCCTGAGAAAATATTTATTTCCTCTGTACAATATTTGTGCACATAAGAAGTCAAATAAGCTCACACATGTACTATCATACTGCGACTTTGTATACATCTTTTCTTGAAAAAAAAAAAAAAACGAAAACAAACAAACAAACAAAAACAAAACAAACAAAAAAAAAAAGATATTTTCTAAAATGTTTGATGTTTTTGCATATTTATTGTGCTTACACTATTAATTTCAATTTACATCAGTGAGGCAAAAAATGTACTTTGTACTTCTATACTGGGTGATCAATATAGAGCAGAACAGATTTCCCGGCTCTCAGTCAACTCTGGCATGTGTCTGTTAGTCGACGCAATATAGTGCGTATTAAGTGAAATGACTTTATTCGGAAACCAGTATTATGTTCTAGCAAAAGTATTCATTTATGTTTCTTTCGATTTAACCCTTGTAATTTTTATCTGTCGGGGGATTAAGATATAAGGTTAAAAAACAAACCCATATGCTTCATGAATTAACGAACATTCGTCTAGAAATTACTGCCATTTCTGAGGGGAAACTGCAGCATCTGATGGGCCAATTACCTAAGCAGGTGCCAGAAATGCTTGAACAACGAAGGGAGGCACTTCCAAGGTAAACTTGCTTATAATTATATGTGAGTACTTTTATTCTTAAGTGTTAATTTCTTGTTCAACTGCTAGAAATATGTTACACAAAAATCAGTCACCACAGAGGTGCTGTCACCCGCATAGTGCGCGTAGTAAGCAGCACCTCCAATCAGTATAAAACCAGGAAACCTGTTCTGCTCTATGCTGATCACTAGGGCAGCGACGTTGGAGTCGTTGCGTTTGTGGAGAGATGCTCGCTAGCATATCGCCGCTCGGAGTTCTCACAGACACAATATCAAAAGAAAGGTTACAAAAGTCCACACGATCCACAAGGTTACAAAAGTATATATTGTAATATGGGAAATATGTTGTCTCACTTGTTCATGAAAACCTTTATTGCAAACTTTGCAATAAAGCAATTTCTTCTGCTTATAATAGATCGAGTAATATGCGAAGATGTCAGCACAGTGACACATAAGCGTGGTGTTGCAAACTGTGAGGATCCACCGCTACAACAAGGTTCACTTCCATCAAATCAAACATTTAATGAAGAGTTATGTGTGGATTTATTTCCGCTGATATTCCGTTACCTAAAATACAGGATGCAAAATTGCGTGCGTGCACTGGCAAACCAATGGCACATTGTCCGATGTTACGTAAGTACCATGTACAAAATTTTTATGATAAGGGATTGATGGTATGAGAATGAAAAATTATGGATGCCATAAACTACGTAACATTGCTGCGTAATTGTAAACCAAAATAGTCTTTTAAGATACCCAGATGTATATGGAAAGTATGACAGATTTTACACATGCACCTGTGACTTCAGCAGATGTAGAACGCAGCTTTTCTGCGTATTATTGGCAAGGAGACCATCATTTTCGTTCGAGACCTGAAAATCTGAGTTTAATCCACTACTATAAAGCGACAAAAGTTTATCCATGTACACAGTGTGAATTAACGTCCGCATTAATTATTTAATAAAGATGTTTCAGCTATATAAGTTAGCATAAATACAATAAACAGTATTGCAGAAATAAAATAAATATTCACGAAAAATGCGTAGTTCTTCTTGCATAGGCATTTGGACTCTACCGCGCGGTATCAGTGCCAGTCTTTATAGCTACATCCTGACCCATCTTATTCTATATGCTTTCCTTAGTTGCTACTCTGATGTTTCAGCCCTAATAATCACTCAGTAGTACTTTTACAGTAATACTGATAAGGTGCAGTAATACAGTGATTCATTTCTGTAGAAACTAAATGAACTACATATTATATGTGCCTTTTCTTCTGGAGAGAGGGACACCGCTACCGTCACTGCATCACTGATAATATGGAGCAGTTATTCCGTAGCATTCACAACAAAAGGGAAGGTCTCATATCACTTGCACTTGTCAGTAATAAATTTAGCAAATGCTAGAGCCAATGTTACCAAATGTTAAAGGACAGACTGCTTATGATCAAGCGGTAACAGTACTTTCTGTGGAGCGCGGAAAACGGGTCTTCGTGTTTTTTAATAATGTTCTAATGTTTCCATTCCATTACTGAATCCGCAGGATGTTCAAGAAACGCTCTCCGTTGAGACCACGATACGGCCCAATAACATGATCCTAAAATACTAAACCAGGCATTCAACTTCCACTATTCTGGGTATAATCCTCATGGAACCATTAGGGATTGTAATCTGCAAGTACATTATGTGCAGATTTGCATTGTCAAACTGTCGATGTTTTGGAGAGAGCGTAACATCGTACAGCAATAGCCGGTTCCGGTTTGAACATCATTTTCTGCTAATTCTTCCACCAACTGAAGTTTGTATGGGTGCCACTTCTGCCCTTGGAGTCTATTATCACGGACACAATAGTGGAACTACCTCTCATCTCTCGTCTTCACTAAGAGGCAGAAGGAAGCTCGCTCACGCTCGGGCCACTACCGTCTTCATGAATGGATTTACCCTGGTGCGTTTTGCAACTCTTTTAACGCACGAAGGGTTATCTACTTATTCCGATTCCGGATGAGATGGGCCACCTGATATAATGTATTTATGTGTAATATCTACAAATATTCTATTCAAGAAATTTGTGATCCATATTTTAGAGGTTTTCTGGAAAAATATGCTAAACAACGTACTCCAAGTGGGTCTGCAATTCGTACAAACATATTTAACTATCTGCTATAATGATACCATGGCCAAGAATAGGAAAAGTGTCAAATTAATATAATGTGGGTAACAATTGACGAAAGAACAGACGCTTCGGGCAGATATGCCAAATGTGACTGTAGCTATTGACATCTGAGACTCTCGTTAAATAAAGAATGAAACTGCTGAACGCATTTGTCATAATACAAAGTGTATTTTATGGTGAAATTAGATTACTTCTTTTTAATAATGCTACTGCATATGAAGTAAAAGAATACCTGAACTATATCAAAAAGACTAATTTATCTAACCTGTCATGTCCGTGGATTTCAAAGAGTGGCTGAACATATCCATGCGTTATTCAACTATCTGAAGAAAAAATGATTATCAACTGTTGAAATACGTGTTAAAGTCCCTTCGTGAATCGTAACATTCAGAGAAAGAGCACCAGAAATTCTTCTGCAGTATTCATACTGCACTGGGACGCTGGTAGTGAAATTTCAAACTTCCATAGCTTTGTATGGATATTTCTGAAAATGTTATTGGGGTACGTTGCTATCAAATTAATATGAGTACCAAATTTCATTCAAACTAGATGAATATTTCTGGAGCTATAAATTATTTCATAATTTTTCTTTTGTAAAAGTATCGCATATTCAAAATGTTGTACGTGCCTTAAAAGTTGAGAAAATGAGTTAGTATTTTTAATTGGAGCTTTGAGGCATAAACAAAAATTGTATGTCAGATTATTGCAATAAATTTTATGAGTGAATTTATTATAACTTTTTTAAAATATTCAAAACTTTAAAATAAAATTAATATTTTTTTAATGAAAAACATTTTTTTAAAATGTTTTTCATGAAAAACATTTTTTTTAAAAGTTATTAATGGTGTTAGCACATATTTTGGGACATAGAATATTACAATGGATACTTCTACTCATTTTGCGAAATTTTAGTTCCATTTAAACAAAAATTCAGACACGTAGTACATTTGGGATGTGTGAAAATGAAGTTTTGAGAAAAACACTGATTTAAAAACTGGAAAACTGGAAAACGGCAAATTAAATACATTGGGTATCAAACCCTCCTGATTTATAGTCCTCTGTGATTTTACTTTACTTTGTGTCCTGCGGTACTTTTGCGTCCTTTTAGCCACCTACAAACACCTTTCTTGTTTGTAGCAGTAGGTCTCCTGTTTTCGTCAAGTCGAGCTGTATCGCATTCCTGACTGATCTTTGAAGCAGTTGCTGAACATCCCTTGCCCCTTAACACTATCTCAGCTCCTGAGAAGCTGAAAACCCACATTAAGAGCAGAAAAAAAGCATTTAATGACCCAATTTCTAGCTGTTTCTTAGAAATAAACATTTCTTTCGGACAGTTTTTCCAAATGAGTGAACACTTTCATTTGTATTTTGTGTCCCCCACTAGCACAGTGCACTAGTTCAGAGCAAGCTAGTCTTCGATATAATAGGAACAATGCTTCTAACCATTCTATCACTGAACCGAACAGGCAATTTGTAATGGTTCTGCGGAGTCTCACTGTGAGCTATACCTCTATTATAGAAACATCAAATGTAAGTATCCTGGAATCCATGCAATACACTGACATATCCCTACGCAGAAACAAAAACACTTCGTCTGAGTCGAACAGAACAGGGTAAATCAAACCTTAAATCTCGAATGTAAATCTGTGACGATATTGATGATGATGATGATGATGAGGAGGAGGAGGAGGAGGAGGAGGAGGAGAAGGAGGAGGAGGATATTTATATTCATTGTAACGCATTCTTTTATCGTCCAGCCAATGGCAGATAACATATATATATATTAGTTTCTAAATCACTTTTAACGATTGAGTGAAGTTGCAATATATAGGTGTCAAATTAGACCGACAAACTTTGGGAGCTGATAGATAACATTATTTTAAGCACTTTTTGTGAAGAAAAGTTTTTTGCTACGGTGTTTCGTTTAAGCGCTAGACGAGTTAATGTCATAGATTACTACCTCCGATCCAGTTTTTCCAGTATTTACGGCAAAACCAACAATGCAAATTAGTATTACATTTATCTTAGTAAGGCACACAATCTAAATGCAAGAAACGAACACAGAACACATAAACAAAGCACATACTTCTCATTGTTTATAGTTAATCACCTGCTCCTCATTTCCTTCATCAATCATCATCATCATTATCATCATCATCATCATCATCATCATCGTCACCACCTGTTTCACGGTTGAAGGACGAAGGGACATTGTTAGGCATAGTGTGGCTATACCGTGGTGGTACTTTTTCTGAAGGTTTGTCCCTGGCGTCACTTGAACTGCTGACGGATCTGCCTTCTGTGAGCAGGCTTCCTCTTAAGTGCTTACCGGACGTGCGCAATTTGGAATTGTTACGCACCCCGTACTCGCTTGCGTACGTTCATCCTCCGGATTTGGTCGCCCTTTGGGTCTCTCCCTCATCCCTCCTTTCCCGTAGTATCATTCGAAGCACAAAGGGCTCTGGCCCTGTTTTGGGGGCCCCTCCAAGATGTGTACACGACTTTCACCCCTTCACTATGGCTCTGGCCATTAAGATTCCATCATACTCCTTTCTCTTAGCCCAGAACTTTGAGGGTAGCATCGTAGCACGTGCTTTTATACCGCTTTTCTATCTTTCTAATACAACCGCAACGCTGTTCTCGCAATTCCCTGCATGAGGAACTGTCAGAAATCCCTTCCTGATTAAACATTGCTGTAGCTACGGCCGAGTGACGTCACTCGAACATAGCTACGAAGAGCTTCTCTGATTAACCAAGAGAACCAGAAAGAGCCAACATGCCATGTCCAAGTGTCCGCTGTTAATACATGTGTGTATGTGTGTGTGGGTGTTTGTGTTTGTGTGTGTGTGGGTGTGGGTGTGTGTGTGGGTGTTTATAATTACAATGCGTCTTACTGTATTTATTTTTAGCATTTCTGTACCGATAGTAAAAGTTCAATTCAAAATATTAATTCTATCTTAGTTGTAAATATGAGGCTAATAAGAATAAATAAAAAGTGTGTCGCATTAATTCAGTGTTAATTGTCACTTATATAAAATGAACACCGTTATAAAAGTAAGTTACAATTAAGTGGCAATAGAAACCTTCTGTTCATGATCAGCGTCAAGGTCTACACGATGTCCGTAATGGCATACCATTAATCACGGCTCGCACTTGCCCTTGCCCAGATTACCTGCAGATCAAACGATAGTAAATTATTAATAGCCCTTTCTGACTCTGCTTGACAGCAAACTGTAAGAACGCAATACACAACAGACAGAGCTGTGCTTTGCACAAGTTTAGCATGTGCTTGTTTCACTCGCAGTTTAATCAGATTTAGAGAACTAATACTTTCTATAATTACCTAACGTAAGTTTATTTCCACTTGTGTTTTCAACAAGTAGCGACAAAAATCCACTATCTGATAAGTTGAGTCACTCAAATTTTATCACTTTTTTAAAGTGACAACCTGATGAAGAGTGAGTTCTAAGTTAAGTTCCTCTTTTCTGTTCAAATTCTTTCAAGATTTCGTTCTCAAAAAGTAAAAACGGTAAAACCTAAGTCGACCGGCATCGTTTTGTGTATCTTTTTCTAACGCTGTTCCAAATTTTTATACATTAAACTTAACATATCTGATACCCAGTTGATTCTTCCATTGCTAGTTCCTAAAAGGGTTGTCTGAGCATAATGAGACAAACCTCAAAGAATAGTTCACCTCTGTAGAAGCTTGCCACAACGAAAGCTTGCCACAGATAGGTTTGCGAAACTTTGGTACTCTCGGATAAATTCGGTTACCTCGCTTGATTGAAGGTCACACGCCATTTCCATGCATTGTACCTGCGACTCACACTCCCCAACTCATTCACTGCAATATGCACACCTCGAGACGTTGTTAGATCCTGGAGCCCCTAATAGGGATACTGTGGCCCTGCAACTGGCGTAATGCTAGCTTAACGGTACGTTTACGAAAATGGCCTTCTGCGCATTCTGCAAATTGGTGTGCTTTCGTTGCGTCAGTTCTACCCATACTATTCTTGTTGTTTAAATAATCGAGTGTCTTGGAATGGAGTGCTTGGCCATAGAGAACCACTGTGCTCGAATTTATACCCGTTCTAATGGTATGATACACCAATAGAACCTGCCAAAACTAACAGCATATCTAGTTTAATTTTGTATTCGCTACAAAAAGGATTAAAGCAGTTAAAGAAGAAATGAAGACTAAATACCACCGTGTGCATCAATCTTAAACGTACTCATTTACTTACTAGCTAAAATCCAATAATGCATATTACTTTTGTTCTATGCTTACAGCTGGAATCGAATTTTTCTGTAAGCCCCTGTGTGCGACCCTAGCACTCCCTCGTTAGTAGATTGTTTTGGTGCATGTGAGGGCGCTCCGGTAGCGTCTCGAAGGTTAGCGGGTTTTAAGAGATTATTATGCCTTAATGCCTTGCTTTGCAGGCTTTTGCCTGTGCGTATACTACAGAACCTGCCGGTGAGTTATCCTCAATTAGGTAACTTATTGGACAAGTATGTGCCGGCTTGGTCATTTTCTGATTAACTGCCTTTTTGGTATCTACCTCTCCTTATATTTTTGTGGGTTGTTGTATATAAGTGTATATTATAATTCAAGGCTATAATCTTGTATCTAGGTTAAATGCCAATCTCAGGGATTATTTAATTTAAGTTATTTAATGTTTTATTGTCGTCTTGCATTAAGATTTGTTTTAACATTGGGCATTTTAATGTATTTGTTACTAGGGGTTCCTGTTATTTAACATTCTGGCTCGTTAAAGAATGCCATTTTTAACTGTAACCTCGCGTAGCGCTTTTCATAAGGTGTATCGCCAGTATCTAGAATATGTATCCTTCATCCTCGAATGTGATAACCAGGATGCGTCATCGTCGTTAGCCACGCCGAGAACAACCGATAGATTGCTATGATTGGGAGTCCGTATGATGCTTTAAGTTCACTCCTGTGTGCATTAGAAGTAGTAATAAACTTATCACTGATAGCTCTTGTGTTTGCAAAACTATCTGACGTTCATGAACATTCTCAGTTGAATCATCGGCGTAATATGTGTGCATCCTTTCCAAAAATGTTCACGAGCATCTCTAGACGTCAGCAGCGTGATTCCCATCTGGGTCACTTAGCTCAACAACTTGAGGCAGATGTTGCCGTTCCTGCGTATTGCTTTCACGAGAGAATTTTGATGATTCATGCTGGGTATCACGGGAAATATGAAGTTGCTTTACCGCAATGATTTTTCAGTACATGATTTTCCAGTATTTTCATACTTTGGCTTTCGGTGGTCATCTTGGTAGGTATTCAAAATTTACGATATTGCTAGTAGTAGATCCCAGATTCAAGATACCTCTTGTTTCTTTGATTCCTGGTATATGTTCTTTTTATATACAATTTCTTGATATTTGAATTATTTTTACCAAATATAAGATCCAATGAGAGGTCTTAATTTTAAGATTCATTTATTTTACAGTGGCGTAAACTTGACTACGTATTATTATTATTATTATTATTATTATTATTATTATTATTATTATTATTATTATTATTATTATTATTATTATTATTATTATTATTATTAGTATTACTATTATTAGTATTGTTATTGTTATTGTTATGATTATTATTATTATTATTATTATTATTATTATTACTACTATTATTATTATTACTACTATTATTATTATTATTATTATTATTATTATTATTATTATTATTATTATTGTTGTTATTATTATTATTATTATTATTATTATTATTATTATTATTATTATTATTATTATTATTATTATTATTATTATTATTATTATTATTATTATTATTATTATTATTATTATTATTATTATTATTATTATTATTACGTGTTACAAATTCAAACTGGTACAGACTTGTCTTTCACTGTTTAAAACAGTTTTATGGAAAGAGACCTAAAGCTCTTTTATATTAACATTTATTTCCACCAAACATTTAATGCCAGATGAGAATTTCTTACCTTACAAATGTCTAAAAGCCCTAACATAAGGTTTAAAACATTATATGCTTCTTTTATAATACCATATTCCGCTCCGTACTTATTATATCAGGTGGAATGCACGCTTAGCTGTTGAGGAGAAAGAAGCAGAACTTTTAATTAACTACCACGTTCATCGATCTTTCCGGTTGCTGGTTACTGACACAAATGTTACGGAAAATTATTTGCACGTCAATTAGACCTTGTATATTGCGTTCTATGTTACCCTTCTGTATGAAGCAGAGATAATGACAGGTGAAAAATCATGTTGAATTACACTATAAATGAAGTTTATTAATGGTTGTGGTACTACCGTTAGATAAAATCTCATTACCGTCTTAATTGCTTAGAAAAAACGATTATATTGATTAACCTGTTTCACTTAGTCTAAAGGCTTCATGTTATTGTTTCTTTTCTTTCGCTTTCTTGCGATTCCATATTTAACCTTACCACGCCTCAATAAATCACTTTTCTTCACTAATATTCAGTACATTTTGACCCATACAACACATTTTTTGATATTAAAATATGTTCTGAGTACACTCACATGGCTTTCTCTACTCTTCAACAATATATATTGGTGTTCGGCCGCGTTGGCGACACTGTTTGTCGCGAAACGGGCCGGTGATTGTGGGCTATCGTGAACTCGGCTTCACTTTTGCAGCGTCGCGAAAGTGCATTGGCGCACTGCCATCATTAACACTGTGCACTATAAAAGGGTTGGCATTCACTTAACTTCTCATTGTGTTACCCATGTCCGCCTTAACTACACCTTCAAAAAGATCGCCGAGGTATGCATGACCAACTTAATAGACAACTCCTGTTCCAAAAACTGTACGATGAAATTAACAGCGTCATCATAGTTGTCCGTTGTCCAATAGCCTGACGCTGGAGTAGCATCATATGTCACAGGTCTAGCCATTCTCATGATGTACAAGAAAGTAAGATAATTTAAGATTTTCATTCAATTTATAGTGCACAGTATAAATGCTCGCGGTGCGCCAATGCACTTTCGCGACGCTGCAAAAGTGAAGCCGGGTTCGCGATAGCCCACAATCACCGGCCCGTTTCGCGACAGTGTCGCCAACGCGGCCGAATACCAATATATTCTTACAAACTTATATTCCTCTATCTTCTTCATGTTATTTGAGATAAAGATTTGCAGTAATTACCTTATTGCTAATTTTCTTGTAGGCAATAGGTGAATATGGGAGTACTATAGGCTTCGAGCGACAGTCAAATCTTTTAACCACACAAATAACAAGAAATATCTCGGAAATTGTTCACTCCACAAAAAAAAAAAAAAAAAAAAAAAAAAAAAAAAAAAAAAAATTGCATAACCTGTGTTTTAACGAAATCTACATTTTTTGTACAGAAAGACTTAGTCTATCTCATACGGTTTACCAGCTATACAAAAGCCATCAAAAGTAAACAGGACTACATGAGCTCTCGCCATAAAATTCTAAATATATATTTCATTTGCCATAAAAATATCTTAAACATGTGGTATTTTAATCGATCGTTGGAGCCATTATTGAGAGAATCAGAATTTTCGAAATTTTCCATGTACAGGGTACTTTACGGTAGACGAATTTTCTTTAAAATCTTCGTGTCGTATTCTTAAGATATATTAAACTTAAATATCAATTTTGATTTTTAACTGACTTTTCGTTTCTGAGTTATGCTGTTCACAGGCAGACAGGCATACACACATACAGGCATACAGACACACACGCCCGGATTTTTTTTCTAAAAATACTTTTTTTGGGATTGAGGGGCCTGAAAACATGTATTTCCGATTAAATCTAAACATAGAAATTTTGGGTCGAATGCAAAATGTCCTCTATTTGCTATACGTAGTAGAGCAGGTGGTGGCGCCGGGGCCAAGTGGTTAGATCGTTTACCTATCACCTAGGTGGCCCGGGTTCGGTCCCAGGGACCCGCATGTGGTATTCGTGATGGACGAAGCGGCGTCAGGATGGGATATCTCCGGGTTCTCCGGTTTCTCCCGCCAGTCGTTCCACCAGTTGCTCCATTATCACCTTTTCAATCATCGATTTCGCCTGCTTTTTCATATCCTCCTCTTCCTTACTACTATACCTGCTGCTTGGCTGACCACCCGCTTCCAGGTCTTCACTCTGTCCGGTTCATAGGTTTTCTGTGCTCCCCAACAGGCGTCTGACCCTAGGCTTGTAAGTGCTAGGGGTGTAAGGGGAGGCTAAAGAAGAAAAAGAAGGTAGAGAAGGTAATAGAGAGATAATACGTCAAACAACATTTTTGTCAATTTAACCATTTCTGGGAACTTTGCTACTGATTTGAATCTTTAAGTACTTAATACTTCTCTCAACTAGTAAATTCCTATCCGGTTTTTCTTCTGGATTATACAAAGAACATGGAATTTCAAAGCGACAGGCATTTTAAAATCAGTCTATCCCTTTGTCTACCGTATACTTCTTATTCCTACAATGAAGCGTATAAAATATGTGTAAGGAAAGTTTCACTCTAATAACAAGAAGTGGGTAAAACAATAAGCTTTTGCAATAACACTGCGTAGAAGGTTGAGGAGAGAAAGTTATGTGAATGAAACAATCACATTTTTAGATTATGTTTTTGATATGTAGAATAATACATTACAAAAATAAACTATAAATCACTCCGAGCGAAAACTTAAATTACCTTTAATTTTGCTTTTCATTGGCCACAGTATGGTTTAAGTAGTTTTCAAAATGTTGTTTCAAAAGGTATAATTCCTTGACTCTGTACACATCATTGCACATGATATGCTATAATTAAATCATGTCTCTATGGTGCTGTCATTGATAGCTTAATATTTGCGTCGTCCTCCATACACTAGGATAGCATGCTAATCTCTAATGCCCGAGGTCGTGGGTTAAAGCCCGGTGGAGTGCTATGGATTTATTTCGGGCCTAAACATCCTTAGCATGACTTCCTTCTGAAGAAAAGTAAAGCTGATGATGCCATGTGGTAAATTTACGACACCGAAAAGAACGCCAAGTCCGATAGAGAAATCTCTAAGCAACTCAGCAGTGTTTTAAGTCCAATATAGAATGGGACGCTGCGAATCATAGCAGTTAAAGAGCCTCCATAAATAAATAAAACAAACTCAAACTTATCTTTTCCCGGTATTTCAGTACTCTTACCTTAGGGAACATTACTCTTATTTGTAGAGAGTAGAGTACAATGGAAGGTATTCCTGCAGTAATTCAAATTTGGTGAAGAGTATTTTCCAAATGCCTCTTGAAACTTCGGGTTGTTCTTTCCTTCAAATCTTTTCAATAGCGGAAAGGAGTATGTGGTTTTCACTAAAATTGCAGTAACTTGCAGTACCAGCAGAAATATTAATGCAAGAAGAAGTAATGTGTAAAGTATGAATATAAAATCCTTTAGCCCATAAATGGTAACGCTTACCCAAATATAATGAAATATTAAACATGCAAACTCTCATTTTCCATATTGCCAGCAGCTTTGGCTTAGGATATGTTCTGCCTACCTTTATTACTAGCGCAGAAAAGATAAAGGAGTATTTTAAAAATAATTTTAAAGTTTTAAATTAATCTGTCTTGAAAATGTGTTTGGAACACATAGTGTTTGTGACAGAGAATGAAATGTTTAACGGTGACTACTGACATGAAGAGAGATCCTATCTCTACAAAAATATGGAACACTGACGCAAAGATTTAATAATGTACCATTCCTGAACTCTAAAATTAAATAGAAAGTAAGAAATAAGCAATGATGTGAAATGTTGACGTCACTTTGATAGGATACGATAGCTCTATCTTGCAGCAGCTGCAGCACTTACTAAGGGGGTTGTGGTGAGAATTACTAGATTGAGTTTCTACTGGAGGTGACGGGTGCTGCTAACGTGGAACCTTACAGCCGTTATGAGGTACTTTATCTCCGCACATTCGATATAAATGCAAAACATATGGGGAGCATGTTTTTAGCACCTACCTAAAGTGGTTAAGTGCAATCTCTCTCATAATGCTGATGGAGGCTCCAGAAATCGGCCCCTTCCAGCTCCATTAGTTTAAAAACTAACACATATCTTCCCTCAAAAGCTGCGCTTAAAAGCTGTTGTTGAAATAATTACAGCGATTTTTTAAACCACCATCTCGACAGCATCCATGTACTCTGCTTGTTGTGAGACCCAAATTTCCGCCCAAGTGATTTTTAGTTTCTTAATACCGTGGACTACACAAAAGCATGAACATTTAATGGCGGTTCCGCAAACTTTTGGTTTAAAACGTAATTTTTACATCTAATTTATATTCATTACGATAAACACCATTTAGAAATGTTTTCTTTTACTAATCCCATGTTAACTCATATAAAGCTGCACCCAGGGGCTGAAACTACAATGAAACATTTAATGTGGATGGATTTAGACGTAGCTACATACATAAATACACGTACCATTTTAAAGTATGAATATTATACATTTCAAGATTGATGTACGGAGGTAATTCAACACGTTTTTCTTTCACTGCAAGTATTAATATCCCCCCAGGAGCCTACTACGGTAGGTACGGGTTTGGTGTACCCGGGGTTCTGAACCATGCTCTCGATTGGGTTCCTCTAAGGGGTGAGAGAGAGCATATACTAAATGCCCAATCACTTTTGGTCCACTTTTGTGTTTGACCTTCCAACTTACACCTCCCTGAACACAGTCTGATGGACACCTTTTGCGCGGGTTGTAGGTGGATAGGGTGACGCAAGGGGTGATTGGGTAAACTTTTAATTCCAAGCCCCTGATTATCATGTAGGATCTGTGTTCGTATCCGCTGATAAATGTCAGGCCCGGGGAGGAACCATTTCATGAGCAGATGCTGAAGGCGTCTATACACTGGGAGGTGTGATCCAAGGGGTAACAAGGTCCAGGCCAGGTGCCTCACCTAAGACGGGGTGGCGCTTAGAATGTGAGCATGACATCGGAGACATTTGCAATGGTGGAGGATATATGCGTCATGATACACCCTAAAAATCAAACAAACATCCTATGAAAAGTGTAAAGGAAGTAGCAGAGATGAGTGGCCCTCGCTATTTAGTCATTATTAGAACAGAGGAAGGTAAAACATTTAGGTTGGTGAATCTATTCATCATACAGAAAAGTCTCGACAAAATAGCTGGTCCAGTAAAACACTGCACAAGATCTCGAAACGGCTTGCTGCTGGTCGAAGCTAATTCAGCATCCCAGGCAACTTCTGTACTAAAAGCCATTTTATTAACCAGCTATCCGATACGAGTAGAGATGCACAGAACGCTGAACTCCTTCTGCAGTGTTGTGAACACCCGCGCATTGGACGTCACGTCCAATGAAGAGATTCAGAAGAACTTACAAAATCTAGCTGTTACATCAGTTTATCGGGTTCAGATAAAAGAATGAGGCGACTATCTACCCACTGGCATTCTGTATCTTACCTTTGGTATAGCCGATCTCCCACAAAGAATTAGGGCAGGATATGAGGCCATTAAAGTTAGGCCTTACATCCCAAACACGTTGAGCTGTTGTAAATGCCAGCGCTTTAGTCACAAAAGTGATTCTTGCAATGGTAGAGTTACCTACGTGAACTGTGGAGGTATCGGCCATGACAATGAATGTACATCAGCTCTCAGTTCTGTTAACTGCAGTGGAGAACATCAAGCTGGCTCCCGAAAATGCTCCCGTTTTATGAAGCAAAGGGCGATCCAAGAGATCTTTCTCAGAAGCCCGCAAACTCCTGCGTGTCCGACAACTCTCTTTCCCAAGGTCTCGCACGTATAGCTCAGTTGCAACTATGCCGGCACTGAAGCGGGAAATCGCTACACAAACCAGCGATCATAACGGGGCCACAATATCAGAAAGGATTCTCATAGCAAGAAATGTTTATCAAAGCCTCCAACATCTACTGGTACATCCCAGTCACCTACTAAAACAGCTAATATAAGGAACATCTCTAGCATGTGACCACCAAAATGTCCAATCTCCAGCAATGGCGCTAGTGAGCCCGTTTTGTATAATGCATCACCGAAAAACTTCAAAACTCGCTATGCAAAAACTCTCTCCTGAAGTAAAGGCGCTCCTGCTCAAGGTGTGCAATCGTGTTTGGATTGATGGTGTAGTTCCATAAAATTGGCGGGAGGCCACCATTATACCCGTCTTGAAAGTTAGAAAGGATCGTCATCTTCCCTCCAGCTACCGCCCTATTTCCCTCGCGAGTTGGGTTTGCAAGGTCATGGAACGGCTGTTCAACGGACGATTTATATGGTAGTTAGAAACTCGTAACCTACTAACACCCAGTGTAGTTTTCGAAGACGGCGTTCAACTAAAGACCATCTTCTGTCAATATCTACACGGATAATGAACGGATTTAAGAAGAACTTTTGGCACATTTCTCGATCTTGAGAAGGTTTATGATACGTGCTGGCGAGCAGGAATTCTACATTTCCGGTATACCTAGAGCATACCTGGACGCTTACCACTGTGCATTCAGGAGTTTATGAAAGATAGCGTTTTCCGAGTAAGTGTCGGCTCGGGGTTTTCGAATTCTTTTGTTCAGGAGAAGGGAGTACCTCACGGTTCGGTACTGTCACCTGTTTGCTATAGCAATTAACTCCATTTGGAAATGTGCTCCACCTGGAGTTTCGTCATGTCTATTCGTGGACGACTTCACCATCTATTGTGGTTCTCAGCACACGGCGTTTCTGGAACGGCGCCTGCACCAATGTTTGGACAACCTTCGACAATGGCGCTAAAAAAAATGGCTTTCGCCTCTCAACTGAAAAGTCAATCTGCGTTAATTCCTGGCGCCGTAGGACGCGATTATCCCTTTCGATCTAGATTTACTTCCCTTCGCAGATGAGACGCGTTACCTGGGGTTGATCTTGGTTAGGAAGCTTAGTTGGTCATCGCATATAGCATAGCTAAGAGCACGATGTGAGGGTTCCCTGAATATCTTGCGGGTACTAAATGGCAAATCGTAGGGAGCAGATCGGACAATTTTGCTGCTAATGTATCGCGCACTGGTCGGATCCAAACTAAACTATGGGTGTATCGTTTATTCGTCAGCAGTTTATTCGTCTGTGCTGAAAGGATTAGACGCGGTCCACAATCGCGGCATACGCATGTCAATATAAGCTTTCCTAATGAGCCCAGTTGTGAACCTTTACGCCGAATCCGCAGAATCTCCTCTGCAATATCAGCGTGAGATTCTCTTAGGCTGTGCGCTTAGATGTATGCCTAAGCACCCAACGTACGCTTCATTTTTCACCACCCCGCTAAGACCATGATACAGGAAAAGCACCCTTAGTCCTAAGCATGTTTCCCGAGGGAGAGAAGCTCTACGTCCCTTGGTTAGCTAGCACGCACCATTTGGATCTTGGGATAACCGTACTCCGGAAGCCTACGATGCCTATCTCTAGTATCTGCACTTGTTTTATAGAATTTTTGTCAGGCTACACTGACCGACGTTTTATTTACACCGATGGATCAAAGAGCACCAGCGGTGTTGTGTGTACTTATGTTTATGGAACCGATCCACATCCATTCGGTTTTCATAATAGCACTTCCATTGTATGTAATATACAGAGCTGTTTTATATGTGCAGCGTCGTAAATCAGGTGACTGCCTCATTTTGAGTGATTCCCTTAGTGCACTTAAGAGCCTTCGTGAGCTGTACAACTCCCATCCTATTGTAAAACGTATCCAGGATGCCCTCCATATTTTACACGCTTCCGGTGTAAACGTGGTGTGTGCATGGATTCCTGGTTACGTAGGTTTGCCGGGGACTGAAATGACAGATTTGGCAGCAAAGACGGCAACCACAGAACCCAGTATTACCATCTCTCGTGTTACTTCGGAAAACTTTAGGCTTGAAATGCTGAGAGCGGTGCTGTCGTGCTGGCACGAAGAATGGTCAGCTATCTGCGGTAACAAGCTTAGAGAAGTGAAAGAACCTCCGATAAACTGGGTAAGTTCCTCTTGCATATCTCGTCGTGAGGAGGTTAACTTGACTCGATTGCTAATTGGCTACTGCAATTTTTCGCGTGGTTACCTATTAAAACGGGACCCTGGCCCTCTTTGTCCGCTGTGCGACAACCTTTTGTCAGTCCACCACGTGCTGCTAGAGTGTTCGTCTCTAGTGCACCTTCGAATTCTCTGTAGCTGTCTGCCAGATTTGCAGAGGCTTTAGCGGACGACAAAACGGCGATTGATAGAGTTTTTAAGTTTTTAGCGGAGTGTAACACGTGTTTGAGGATTTGAAACTTTAAATATCTAAGAGGTAGAACTGGAACTCAAAAATTCAATGCCACAACTGGGATTTGAACCACAGACCTTCCGCTTGCCGGGCGGACGCTCTACCACTAAGCTATTGTGACAAACTGCCAGAATGGCATTAAATTCTCAAGTTAGTTCGTATTTTTTCCTGGTAAACCACAAAGGCAGTCTCACATCAGAGACAATTACCCTAATGGTGACTTACTATTGCAAGCACTTTATATCCCAGGATTAAATAACCTTCACATGGTAATTATTATTTATTTATGCCAACAAACTTACTGTTGGTGTTTTTAAACACACAAGCCGTGTGTGGGCAAAGTTTAAGAGGTAGAACTGGAACTCAAAAATTCAATGCCACAACTGGGATTTGAACCACAGACCAACAGTAAGTTTGTTGGCATAAATAAATAATAATTACCATGTGAAGGTTATTTAATCCTGGGATATAAAGTGCTTGCAATAGTAAGTCACCATTAGGGTAATTGTCTCTGATGTGAGACTGCCTTTGTGGTTTACCAGGAAAAAATACGAACTAACTTGAGAATTTAATGCCACTCTGGCAGTTTGTCACAATAGCTCAGTGGTAGAGCGTCCGCCCGGCAAGCGGAAGGTCTGTGGTTCAAATCCCAGTTGTGGCATTGAATTTTTGAGTTCCAGTTCTACCTCTTAAACTTTGCCCACACACGGCTTGTGTGTTTAAAAACACCAACAGTAAGTTTGTTGGCATAAATAAATAATAATTTAAATATCTAGTTTTTATGCTTTTTTCAAATCTTTATCACTTCGTTTTAATTCTGGCTTTCGCCACTCTCTTTTATATACTTGCCTCTATTTATTTTCCTTTTTAGTAGTAATGTTATTTTTTTATTGAAGTTTATATCTGCCTTTTGCCATGAATTGTTTTAAAGGGCGCTGATGACCATGTACCTGAGCGCCCTTAAACCTACATCCCCCCTGCAAGTATTAATACAAGATATGACACACCTGTGATTATAAGATCAATGTTCTATAATTCTTTTAAACAAAATGGAGAGTATCTCCTTCATGTAGTATCGTTTCAATGATTGAATTATTTGAAAATTAACGTCTGAGAGAATCTTAGGACACGTGAACAATATAGTTGACTGGTAAATGCCATCCATCTTGCTCTGCCCCATACCATGGCATAGGAGTCCCTTACGCATAATAGTTTTACAAAAAGTGATTCTTTTACCCAATAGATAAATGTTTGCTTACAAATGTATGCAATACGCGCCTCATTATGTGAAGTTGTATACTCTTCTTTGTTATAAACTCATGCATGAAGCATAAGATCCGTTCACTTTTATTGTTCATAAATAGAAATAATAGTGAACTCGAACTCGGAAAACATTTTGAAAACGGTTCATGCTACTGTGCATGCGTTTTAAAATTTATGAGCCCGCTTTGGTCATTCTAAGTTTTTCGGTTCTCTCGTTTATAATTTCCCAGTTATATAAAATCCATCGAGAATGAAGTGGACTCTGCATAGTTATTTAAGGAAATGTCTGAATGCAGTATAATTCACATCAAGCAAAAATTATATTATTGAAGGAAGTAACTCACTTTTTAGACCTTCTTCTCCTTCCATAAGTGGCTTGCTTTGCCACAATTTAGTATTTTCATTTACGCAAATCACACTTTAAATGTTTTGAGTTAGAATGCCGCAACAGAAATTCAAGTGACCTGCACCTACAGTACACAAGGCATTATATTCCACCAAAAATTACATGCCGAGGTTTTACCGCAAATATACATGCATTTTGGCCCACTGGACTCCCCTCCACAAAGGTTTATTAGAAAAGATTTGTGTGGTGTGCAAGTGTGTGTGTGTGTGTGTGTGTGGTGTAAGTGTGTGTATGTGTGTATGTGTGTGTGTATGTGTGTGGTGCAAGTGTGTGTGTGTGTGTGGTGCAAGTGTGTGTGTGGTGCATGTGTGTATGTGTGTGTGTGTGGTGCAAGTGTGTGTGTGTGGTGCATGTGTGTGTATGTGTGTGTAAGTGTGTGTGTGTGGTGCAAGTGTGTGTGTGTGGTGCATGTGTGTGTATGTGTGTGTAAGTGTGTGTGTGTATATGTGTGTGTAAGTGTGTTTGTGTGTGGTGCAAGTGTGTGTGTGTGAGGTGCATGTGTGTGTGTGTGTTGCATGTGTGTGTGTGTGTGTGTGGTGCAAGTGTGTGTGTGTGGTGCAAGTGTGCGTGTGTGGTGCAAGTGTGTGAGTTTGTGAATAGCATAATTCAAACCCCGCCCAAAACACACTTGCTATTTTAGTTATCTTCCTAGGATACCAAGCAAGAAAGTCTCTATCTCTAACTATCCTTTAGGCGGAAACAGCTTCGTAAAATCTTTTCATTTGCGCGGGTATCTTTGGCTAAAAATACTCGTATGCCCTTTTTTCGATCAGGAAACTTCAAAAGATCTATTGCTGATCATTACTTAGCACGTTTTAGTCTAATATGTACAGTATTTTCATGCCTTAAAGGGCAGCAACTAAAAGAGGAGTAAATGCCGCGAAGAAGATGCATGGAGCTCTTTGCTTAAAGTAAGACTTTTCTATTTACCAAGAAAAGAAAAATAGTACACACCGCATTGTGGTTAGTGTCATTTAAAATGTATAAGTCTAAATATTATAGCTCACTGTCAATGAGAACAAACTCAAACAATACAACCTATTTAACAGGGCATTTAATGGAGCATTTACTGAATAATACACTGAACGTGTATCAATCGAAGATCAAAATCTGGTAGTAATTGTATTACTACAAATGCTTAAATTATTCTAACTATAGTAACCAGTGAGTATTTTTGTTCACTAATCTGTGCGTTTTGAACTCCACCAGCCCGTGCAGTACGAACACAGCTTGACTTCAGATTTCTACTTGCACCATGCAGTGTACATGGCGCTGATGATGATGCTTGTGGGTCCTTTGCGGTAATCGATTAAACAATCGAACGTGACGTCTGCTTTCCAACTGCACACTCTTAAACCTCTCTTCATATCTTTATTACCAGAATCTTTTGGCCTCCTGTTGCTCCGTTAAGTTGCGATTGCAAGAACTCTGGTTAACCAACGGAGCATCAAGAACTGGGCAATTCAGTTAGGGTAAAATGCGCTTGCTACGTGTTCCTAGACACGATTGCAACCAGAATAAATTTGGCATACTGTTGAAGGGAGATTTATGGGAAAAGGTATAAATATTTAAGCTTTAATTTGTCATTTACAAAGTATTAAATAATAGTATCCTTTTGCATCTAAAAGACGCATTGCTTGACAAAATGTAGTTATTCAAAAATGTGCAAATGTGCCCACAGTTGGGATTTGATTCTTGACCAGAGATTTAACTGCTTTTAAATGCAACTGTGTTGTCGTATATAGTCTGTCTGTCACGGTAGGGATTCCGGCAAGTCAGCCGATTACTTGCTGTGCCTCAGACCTCGGGAGGAAGGATGAGATGAAAGTACCCCACAGGCGGCCAACACGCATCACAGGTGGAACTACAACTACAGTGGGTCCGTAATAGGTACAGGCAAGTTCTTCAGCCCGACAGAGTTCCAGGTTGCCACAGACAGCCCTTCACCACCAGGTTCAGCTGATCAATCAGTCCCCCTGGAAGGGCGGCCGACCGACCACAGCGACTCCCCTCAGCCCAACACCGTATTTCCAGAGCGCAAGCACTACCATAGTGCAACCCAACGGCGACGTAGAAAGTATTTAAACAGCCGATGTTGATATCATACTAGCAATTGTAGTGTCTACAATAACCTAAGGTTTAATTCCATCATTTGTACTGTTTCTCTCACGAGAATAGACGAAGTTTAACATGAAAAGGTTTATTAAATTTGATGCCAAGAATAGCACTTTAATGATTTTTACGTGGCTGTTACAGATGTGTTTGACAACTCCAATGTTTTCTGAGAAAGATGGCAGTTAGAGTGCCAATAAATCAACAAGACTTAGGCCTATTAAAAATCATACGCTCGATCAATCCCGGGATACGTATGGGACATTCCGTAACACATCGGACATTTCCTAAAAAATAATCATCGGTTTCTTTTTTAACTGCTAAAGTTTAAAGCATGTAGATATTGAAAAATATCAAAATGAAGACTGCACAATAGACACTATTGCTACAATAGAACTTGGTTTAATTACTGCTAAAACAATGTTTTGTAAATTGGATGTCAATAATTTTGGTTATCTTCACGGATGTAAAATTGAATAAACTCTCTTTTGGAAAAAAATGGATATTAATGAATCTTCAGCTGAGGTGGGTTAATAATATTATTGCGATAGTCATAAACATTTTAATATTATCTTTATCCCAAGGAAGAAATGAAGTTAGGAGACAGGAACTTCAAAATCTTGCAATTGCAGTTCGTTTTCTCCATTGATCTAAAAGTGAATATACGTTGATAAAAATGTTAGGTCATTGTTAAAATGCGTTTAAAATGCATTTAAAATTAAAGCAAAACTTTAAAGTGTAGTTCCGGTATATGAATGGATCCAAATCTTATGAGATTAGCTTAAGAGTTGGTTTTTAGAGCCACTTTCAGAGCCCTGTGAGCCACCTAGCCACTCTATTTAGGAAGCTTTCCCTTATAGGAACATTATGGCAATGAAACAGATCATCATGCTACTGTCGCGCAGGAGTGAAGGCGAGTGCCAACACGATTACGACTACGCTTTGTTTTCGTTCCTTAGACCAAGTGCTTCATCACCCTACCTCTGAAAGAAATCCCTCGGGTGCGCTTTGAGGCTTAGAACCCTGTCCCTTGGCTACACTTTGCGGCTTGGGGCTCTTAAACCGGGGCTACGCTTAGGCACTTTGTTGCTAGTCATATGATGGCAGTTTAGAAGTTGAAATACAAGATGGCATGGTTGCCCTTGTATCATAATTTTACTATTAAAGAAAGTGTAAAAGGGATCGGTGCTTAGTCACAGGTTCTAGAAGTGCTCACCTCAACCCTAAGGTTTTCTAGTCATATTCTAGTTATTTCAGTTTTAATAGGGAACTCACACAATAGGTTTACCCAAAATTAGCTAATTCAAAGAAAGGAAGAGCCTATCTTAAACCATTTATTCATTATGCTTTTATTAAAATTTGACTTTTGGAAGAAAATACTGTTTTCAATATTTGCTTTAATTAGAATCGTTCCTTAATTGTACAAAAATGATTATTTACCAGCACTTAATTTTTTCTGCCCAAGTTCCTCTGGAATATCCCAAATATGGCCACAAACACGCAAATGGTTAGGTGTAATTCAGTTGATATGGTCAGTAACTTTATATCTGTTTTAAGGACAGTCACACTGTCAGAAGTTAACCAGCGATGGTGCAGTCCATACACGGATGAAGGTAGTTCCCTAACGAGATAACCCTCCTGCTGTTAGCCATCAGGTTTTCTCTCGACCCTCCTGCTGCATGACTTAAAACTTGAATCTCCTCACAGCGTGCACCTCACAGCTTCTTTTGGCACTCCACTAACTCTGCCTAATAGCAGCGATTAAATCCATACCTTATAGAGTTCGGTAACTACATCATAGTCACTGTTTTCAGCTTAATTTCATGCATAAACAAGAGCAGCTAACACTTCTTAATGTTTGCTTTTCGTTCAGAAAGGATGTACTCCTGTTAGAGTTAGAAAGACATGATGAACTAGAAACAAGATTAGGATATTTTAAAAACAATTTCAATTTAAGAAATAATTTTGTAGGGCAGCATTGGACAAATAAAATGCTCACTAAACTTCTTAAACCTTTCTTTGCAACTTACAAATGAGATTCTTTTGTCAAATTTCACTTACACAAAAAGCGACTTTTTGAAAAAAATAAAAATCAGTTAAAATGTACATATACCCATTTTGTCATAGCGACGTAGGACTAAACTGATAGTTGCTTTGTGGCCTTCAATAGTCGTTACTTGAAATATACCTAATTCTGAATTGCTGATTTCCCTCTCTCAGCCTATCAGATCTTCCCATATTCCTACAACACTTGAAGGTGCCTCTCTCTTGTCTGAGTTTCTATATCGATTATTCCTTTTATATAGCTTTCTGCTCCCCACTAGGCAGATACTAATCGAATTAGGAACTGGACAACTATACCTACTCGCAATTTCTCTTGGTTTGTTTCTATGAGCCTGTCCCTTTGTCCAAAGAAACGTGAACTTTCTATTTCTTTTCTTCCATGACTTGTATTATATTACACCTTTTATTTGTTACTAATGAGCACTATCAACCAGTGGCGGATTCAGATATTTTGCCACCCCTAACCAGTGCTAAAATTTTCCGCCTCCCAATTTTCCCCAAACAACATAAGCAGCTATTGCACAGGCCATTAGTTTTAAATGAGTCAAATGAAATTAAAGGTACAATTCAGGAAAAAATAAATTATTTGTAATAAAAATCTGTTGTGTTGCACTCGTATGACTTTCTCTACTCTTGTAGTAACCATTCTTAGAAACTCTCTATCTTATTCGTGTTAGTTGAGACAAACATTTACAGATATTTGTTATATTTCCTTGTACAAGGGAAATATGGGAATACAGTAGGTTTTGAACGATAGTCAAATCTTTTAAAGCTTTGAGATCCCGTGCTCTTTGCACGCTTAACATATAAAAAATGAACAACGATGTTCCATTTCACCAAAGTATTCCGATACTGACACACATAACAAGAAATATCTCTGAAATGGTTCACTCTACAGAAGAAAAAAAATTAGACGTAAATTGTGTGCTTTAGGGAGATCTACATGTTTTATACAGTAAGACTTTGTCTATCTCTTACGATTTACCAGTTATTTAAAAGTCATCCAGACCAAGCAGGACTACATAGGCTATACCCAGAAAATTCAAAATATACAGTTCATTTGTCATACAAATATCTTAAACATGTCCTTTTAACAAAATCGTTAGACCCATTTTCAAGGGAATCAAAATTTTCGAAAAATCTTCCATGTATAGAGTGGTTTAGGGTGGGGATATTTTCTTCAAAATCTTCGAGTCGCATTCTTGAAAGACTTTAAACTTATATACCAACTTTATTTTTTAACCGACTTCTCGTTTTCGAGTTATGCTGTACACAGACACACACGGACCCTTTTCCCCTTTTCTAATTTTTTTTTTTTTTTTTTTTTTTTTTTTTTGATTCGAGGGGGGGGGGGTCTCGAAACATATATTTCCGGTAAAATCTCGACATCGAATTTTTGGGTGGAATACAATACGACCTCTATTACCAGTCTATTACCAGTAGAGAAAGTAAGAAGAAATAGACAACGTTAAATATTACCTTTATAAACATGTAATATCTACCCAAGTTAAAATAAATTTGTTTTAAAAAGTGCTCAGACATTGTGTTACCAGTGGTGGTCATAATGCACACTGAAGCCCAAATTGTGAAGGCCATAGTTTTGGAAATAGTACCGCTTCACATGGCAGAATTACATAATCGGGAAATATTAAAATCATCGCATGTATAAAAGGTACGGACATGGGAATATTGTTCACGGATAAAACTGTCAGAAAGGACACAGAATGTTACAGCCAGGTAATTAGTGGCAAGCGCCAAGTAACAGGCTAAAATCCTGTAAGATCACTTTTCCTGGAAATCGCTTAGCGCAGGTGTGCTGAACCAGGAAAACAAGGGATGCTCACATGTACTTCAGCAAAAGCCCGCTGCCAGTCTTCTTCTTCTTCTTTTTTTTTTCTTCTTCTTCTTCTTCTTCTTCTTCTTCACTTCATGGATTAAGCTCTCGCCTGTTCCGTCTTCACAGTGTCTCCTTCCATCTTTTCCTCGGCCTTCCTACGTCTGTCTTTCCTTTAGGACTATATTGGAAAACTACTTTTGGCAGTCTTGTATCATCCATTCTTCCAACATGTTCAAACCATCTTCTTCTGTACCTATCCATTCTTGAGGTGATAGCTTCCACTTGTAATTCATTTATTATATTTTCATTTCTAATTCTATCTTCTCTTGTACATCCTTTTGTTCTTCTCAAGAATCTCATTTCACAACTTGTATTCTGCTGATGGTTCTTTGTGTAGGTACCCAGTTTTCGCATCCATAAAGTAACGTTGGGACCGCCATGGTATTATAAAATTTTATTCTTGTTTCAGATCTTGTTTTATTCTTTAGGGTTTTGTGAATTGTTCCACAAATTGTTTTAAATCTCATTAATTTTTTGTTCGTATCTTTATCTTTTTCATTGCTGATTTCACACCCTAAATAATTGAAGGAGGATACTTGTTCCAATACTTTATCATTAACGACTATTTTCGACCTTATTGGTATTTTACCCCAGTTTGCCATTATTTTTTACTTTTCTATTGATATTTCAATATTAAAACTTTCGCATATTTGGTTAAGGTGGTGTATTGAACGTTGTAGATCATCTTCTGTTTCTTGTGTAATTACTACGTCATCTGCATATAATAAAATATTTAAAATTTTTCCTTGGGCTTCTTTTATGCCTGCGTCAATTTTCTGTCTCCAATTTTGGATTATTTTATTAACATAGATGTTATAAAGTGTCGGTGACATTGGGCACCCTTGTGTGACTCCTTTATTAGTTAAAATTTCTTCTGATTTTCCTGTCTTGAATCTTAAATTTATTTTAGTATCCTCGTATAAACTTTTCACCGCCTTTACCAAATGTCTTGGGTAGCCTTGTTCTTTCATTATGATCCACAGCTTTTCTCGGTCTACATTATCAAAAGCCTTCTGGAAATCTATAAATGCTATATGTGTCTGCAGATTATATTCTCTTCTTTTCTCCAGTATCTGCTGCAATATGAAAATATTATCTGTTGTCGATCTTCCTTTCCTGAAACCACTTTGTTCTTCACCTATTCAGGGATTCAGCTATTATTTTCACTCTTTTGCTTATTATTCTAGCATACAATTTATAGATTGAATTCAGAAGGCTAATACCTCTGTAATTCTTGCATTGTCTTCTGTCACCTTTTTTAAACAGTGATATCACTACTGCCACTTTCCATCTCTCTGGAATTTTTCGTTTTATCCAACATTTGTTCATAATATGTAATAATCTTAAATGTAATAACATCCCTCCGTTCTTTAAAAGCTCTACATTTATTTTATCTTCTCCAGGTGCCTTTCTATTTTTCATCAATTTCAATTCGTCTTTTAGCTCTTCCAGATCTATTAATTCAACCGTTCCTTCTATTTCTTCTTCCTCGTCATCTTTATTATTTTGTGGTGCGTCCTTATACCATAATTCTTTGTAATGCTTTATCCAAGCGTCTTTTCTTATCAGTTCCATTCTTGCTACATCTCTTTGGTCCTTATTAAGTTGTTTTATAACTTTATAAGGGAAATTCTGTGTCCCATGTATGTCATGCTCTATTTGGCTAATAAATTTTTCCCATGATTGTTCATGAGCTTTTCTTACCGTTTGTTTTGCTAAATTGCGTTTTTCTTTGTAGGCGTTTCTTGTTTCTTCATCCTTCTTTTGTATCCACTGTAAATATGCCTTTTTCTTCTCCTTTATAATTTGTTCTATTTCCTCATTCCAAATTCTTAAACCTTTCTTGCTTCTAATTTTCTTTTGCTTCCCTAATACCTCATCTGCTGCTTTGTATATACAGTTTAGTACATTTTGCCATTCATCTTCTAAATATTCCTCAGTTGTTGTCTCTAATAGATACTTTTCTAGTCTTTTCTGATACAGATCTTTAATACTTTCCCCTTGTAATAAATATACTTTATATACTTCTTCCTGGGTTATATTTTGTCTGGTTCTTAGTTTTCTCCATTTTGACCAAAATTTGAATTCTGGTATCAATATATAGTGATCCGATCCAATATCACAGCCTCTGTAAACGTGCACATCTTTCAATTGGGGTCTCAATTTATCATTTATCAGAAAATAGTCAATAATGGATTTTTGACCTCGAGCTGTCCATGTATATTTATTAATATCCCGTTTTCTGAAGAATGTGTTCGTAATTTTCAGATGATTCATACTGGCAAATTGTCGAAGTACTTGCCCATTATTATTCATATGTGGTTCTCCATAATCTCCTACTATTTCTGGTATAGGTACTTTCCCTACTCTAGCATTATAATCTCCACATACTATTAAATGATCATTTTTATTTATTTTATCTATTTGTGTTTGCAATTGATCATAAAATTCTTCTGTTTCCTCCTTTTTCCCTTCTTCTGGAGCATATATTCCTATCACTGTAAGGTGACCTCTGCATATTTTCATTCTTACTATTATAATGTTTTCATTCACAAAAGTATAACTTTCTACTTTCGATCTCCACTTATTATCTATGAAAATAGCTACACCTGCTCTTGCTCTTACATTCTGCTGTACTCCACTGTAGATCATTATATTATTATCCAGGTCTTTGGTTCCTTTCGTCTTCTTTTTAGTTTCCGTTGCTACCAATATATAAATTCTCTTCTCTTTAATTATCTTCTCTAGTTCTTCTTCTTTAGAATATAAGCCTCTAACATTCCATGTTGCTACTCTCAATTTATCCGCAATGCCAAATCGTTGTCCTTTTCCATGTCCAGGTCGTTTACCGTTATAACCAGCCGTTTTCCTTTTACTATAAAGAATCTGAGTAATTTAAATGTCCTATGAAAGGGTTATCAGCCCATTGCAAGTAGGTTTGTCTCGGGTATTCCTTCCCTTAGGTGGATTGCCTTTACCCAGCTATGGAGTTCCACCTACTCCCCACACTTTGAATTCGGAGTGTGAGCATCTCCTAGCCTTTGACGTTCCCACGTCACAAAATCTACAAGGCAGCAGATTCTCTGTCTATTACCACTTGAGAGACAGGGTGCCACTTCCGCCATTCTCTTCGTTTCGACTCCTTCTATCTTTTCCGCCGAGAACTGCCGTTATGGTCTTCGCCTTTGGTCCACCCCGGGTATTTTATTTCCCCAGTACCCGTCATATCTGACGAGCTTTCCCCTATCCGCCACCTGGGGAGGCGCCCGATGGGAGCGGCAACTCCACACGGGCTGCTGCCAGTGTAAAAGGTAATTAAGAAGTGAAAGGCAATTGATAGCTTCATGACGCTGAGTTTGGTGTGAATTCTTAAGGAGAAAATGAGGGGAAAATGGAAGGCGACCTATTACCGTGAGAGCGGAAAGCAACCACTTGTCTTCCAGACCCCCGAGTGATCAGGTCAGTCACACAGCCTTGCCTTCTGGACCCCGGGCGATCAGATCAGTCATGGAGACTTGCCTAGAAGTCGGAGGAGGTGCTGCACATACGCGCATTTCTAATTTGCTTGGTCATCACGTTACATTCTACAGTAAATAATCTTCGGTCTTAGTAAAGACGCAGTAACGACGTAACAATTCTAATAGCGATTGGCAAATCTCAAACATTACTTTGATTGAGAATAAAGTGCTTCAACGAGAGTTCTGGCTTTTATGTGAAAATACTCACGCATACCCAGAAATTAAGGTCCATGTAGAGCAGCCGCGGCACAGAAATCACCTGAGAACAGAATTCCGCTTGGTATAGTGGAACGAGAGTAAGGAAGCAGTAATACCACTTCAACACCCACCCGTTGCTAGCGTAAGTTCTGTAATAACGGTTGGCGTAATATTCTAACATGGCTTCAGACTTCTCCATATAAATTAATACCCCTTGGTTTTCAAGAACGTTGCCATGGGGACAGTTAGTAACAATGTTGAAAAAGGTTAGAGTTGAAATATTGTGTAATAGAAAAAGAGTGTAATAAGTGTAGTACTAATTCGCTTATGTGAGCCATACCTGCTGTAAATTAAAGAGAAAATAAAGAACGGAAAATTCAAAATGTTACACTGGTGTCAGAAGTGAAACAAAAGCAAAAAAAAAAAAAAAAAAAAAAAAAAAAAAAAAAAAAAAAAAAAAAAAGGAAGAAGTGCAACGTAAAAGCCACGATGGAGGCAATGCTGGAAAAAATATTGGCTAGTGTAGCAGAAATAAAGACGGAAATGAATGAGATGAAGACGGAAATGAAAATGGAAAAGGGCGAAATGAAGGCAGGAATGAAGTCTGGAATAGAGAAGATGAAGACTGAACTATAAATGCAGATTGAAGAGCAACTGACTGGGATAAGGACAGAGGTAGAACAACTCGGCGGGAGGATGAGAAAACTTAACCAACACGTTAGCGCATTGGAAAATGTCGGCGAAGGGCTTAGCGCCCAGTAAGG
Source organism: Tenodera sinensis (assembly GCA_030765045.1). Lineage (NCBI taxonomy): Eukaryota > Metazoa > Arthropoda > Insecta > Mantodea > Mantidae > Tenodera > Tenodera sinensis. Next base: position 67,585,725 of record CM060966.1, on the reverse strand, counting down.
CAGAGTGTTCGGCAGGACCAAGGAACTGAACCCCAGGGTGAAACAAATGATTGGTGAAAGGCTTTAAAGATCTAAACTTTGAGACGCCGGGACGCGATACAACATCTACGCGTGTCAAGTCGCCTGAATACAACTGGACGGCAACTTTTGAAGTCTTCCGCCGGCAATTTACCGCCGTTACCACCCATAATGGGTGGTCAACAGGAGAAACCGCTCAACTGATAGCTAGTCTCCACGGACGGGCGACCGATGCGCTGAACGCGATTCCGACGTCGGCGACGTCCAAGGACATTTGGGAAGCCCTAGAAAACCGGTTCGGGAACCGCCGCCTGGTAGCAGCCTCTCGCAGCCAGCTCAAGTCGAGCCTGCAACAGCCAGGGACGACGCTGCAGGAGTTCGCCCTGCCCCGGCCGGGTATGTGTCGGAGGAAGCTACCTACTCGTTCGTCAATAGGGTGCGTGACGCCAAGATACGTCAGCGCCTGATACTAAGTGACTGCAAGACCATTCACGATGCGCTGACAGCCGCACTAAGGATGGAGGTGGCCAAGGTAACAACCACCCCAACATCAAAAACTAGGAGCATTCGATACGACGGGGACAGTGGAATCACACAAAGACGACGACGCAGACCTTTCAATGGTGTGCTGGGGGTGTTGACAGCGAGGACATCTGATGAGGGACTGTCCGTACCCGGTTGACGAACAAGCGGGAGACGAATGAGTACCGGTGTGACGCTGCGCACCTTGTTTGGGCGGATGCACGACAGCCTCATCGCAGATAGCTGGATACGCTGAAAGTCCTACCATATACTGATGGACACGGGTGCAGCCGCCACCATGATCCGACCTGATGTGGCGAAGGGGTGGCCGTCGAGGAAACCAGAGTGGCCCTACAAGATAGTGACAGCATCGGGAAACACGTTGCCTGTGGAGAAGGAGGCCTGACTGGAGTAGACTTAAGGGGCATAGCATTGAGAGTTTGTGGGTGTTCGTCGCGAGGGGAAAAAATAGAACAAAATAAAAATCGGTTTAATAACCCTGGTTAATATGCCAGATTTTTAACATTTATTTATTCTACACATTCATACATACAACATACTTTACAGATAAATTATAAAGTAAAAATACAAAATAAGATAATATGTAACAAATTATAAAATAGAAGGGAAAAATTGCGTTATATATAACATAAAGGAAACAAACAAACCCTCGTCGCGAGGATGGCCACGAAGTTGGTCGCAGGGTTTGCGATCGTCAAAGATGAGGTGACGCTTCGGAGCCTGTATGTGCACGGTGAACATAGTAGAGGCCGTGGTAGTCCCCGCGAGGAGTGAGGTGGCTGTTCAGGCGCGCCTGCAAGGGAAGCCATCAAGGAATATGGTGCTGGACCGGAAGACGCCTTTAGACGGAGTATGTATTGCTAGGGAGTTGTTGCCTTGTCGTAGGGAAGTGCCTGTGAGGCTCTGAGTCCTTCGGACAGCGATCGGGATATATAGGCTGAGACGGAGCTGGGGAAGTGCGAGTCAGTTGAGACTGTGACCTCATGCGACGGACCTGTGGAGCCAAACCTATCGCAGTACCTGGGTCCTCGGCTGAGAAACTTGGTGAAGAAGGCGGCCGATCATCTGACTGGAGAGCAATTTGAGAAAGTCCGACATCTACTTGAACACTGCCAGTCTTCAGCCAAGGGAACAGAGATTACGGTCGCACCAACCGAGCGCTCCACCACATCAACACTGGAGAAACCCAACCTATCGGACAAGCGCCGATACGTATTCTTCTGGCAAAAACAGGCAGAGGTACGGGACATACTGCTGGAGATGAGATCGAGGGGGATCATCGAAGAGTCCAACAGCCGTTGGTGTTCCGCTGTAGTCCTCTTAAAAAGGGACAGCGACCTTCGGTTCTGTGTGGATTATCGAAAGCTGATTGCTGTCACCCGAAAGGATAGCTTTCCCCTACCCCGGATTGATGACACCCTGGATACTCTTGTTGGTGCCAGCGGTTTTCAACTTTGGACTTGAAATCGGGATACTGGCAGGTAGTTCTTGACCCCAGAAACAAAGGAAAGACCGCATTCTTGTTGGGTCAAGGGCTATGGCAATTCACCGTTATGCCCTGTAACGCGCCAGCAACCTTCCAGCGCCTCATGGCGTCGGTGATGAGGCGCTTGACTTATGATGCCTGCCTGCTATACCTGGACGACGACATCATCGTGATTGGCACCATTTTAAAGATCATCTGCAAAACCTGAGTAAGGTGTTGCGCAGGTGACAGGCCGCTAATCTGAAGCTGAACGCGAAAAAGTGCCAGCTGTTCAGCAAGAAGGTGCACTACTTGGGCCATAAAGTTTCACCTTCTGGGGTGGCCACAGACCCGGAGAAGGCCCAGGCAGTGAAAGACTGACCTCGTCGAATGACAGACGGCAGCTGCGAAGCTCCCTGAGTATCTGCAGCTACTACCGCCGATTCGTCAGAGACTTCTCCAACATCCCGAAGCCTCTGACTCGCCTAACGGAAGAACACCAGCCTTATATGTGGACGGTAGAAGCTGAGGGTGCATCCCAGGCACTGAAGTCAGCACTTTGTAGTGCTCTAGTTCCAGGTTTCCCCCAAGTGGACTGCGATTAAATCGTGGACACAAGAATCACGTGTTGACCGCGAGGTTAAAATGCCAGCTTCACGTGACCAACGGTCGAATGTTTAAAATCCAGGTGGCGCGTGAGTATAGTGCTACAGTACGCTAGGAGAGACCGTTGCTAGATGACAATGAAAAGCGGTGAGTAGGACTGTTGGAATGTAATCGTGGTAGGCTCCTCTCGATGCTGAAAAGAAGGTATGCATCGAATAAACCTCTAAAAACGAAGTTTGGACTATTTCTTTAATACCCACAAAGACCCTGGGAACTCTAAATTCATACTTTTACCGAGCTGAGTCGAGGCAATGACGCAAGGAGGGGGGCCACATTTTCTTTATAAGTGGCGTCTTTATGAATCTGGTGCTGGTATCCAGTAACATCTTACAGCATCCAATGGATACATCCAACGCGGGATAATTGAAAGGTCAACAAGCCTGATCCCATCAGCGGCTCGATAACGTACGTCAAATAGGCTTCCCAACGTGAAGAAACATTTTAGCGTCAAGGTGCAAAGCAGACAAGAGCAGGTGATGACCTACTACAGCAAGGCACTCCCTAAGGCCGAGAAGAACTACTGTGTTACCCGGCGTGAGCTCCTGGTAGTGGGGAAGTAGCTGGAACATTTCCACAAGTACTTGTACGATCGGCCATTGCATCTGAGCACCGATCACTCCGCCCTCACTTGGCTTCTGAGCTGCAAGAACCTAGAGTGCCAGACAGCCCGTTGGGTCCAGAGGCTCCAGGAGAACAACTTCACCACAGAACACAAAAAAGGAAGGAGTCACTCCAATGCGGTTGCTTTGTCTAGGAGATCTTGCCCGGAGGAATGTTTTCACTGCATCAGGGTGAGAGAGAGGGAGCATGACACAGCTGTTCGCGTGATTTCAGTGGTGCCTGTGGATGGATGGGAGAGTGCAGGCGTTAGGAGGGAGCAGCTGGAGGACATCCATTTAGGCCACTCCTCCGGGAAGTGGAGGCATGAACCCGGCCGAGGTGGAGGACGTTCCCCCAGGAGCAGCCAATATAAGTTCTACTGGGCACAATGGGACTGAAGATCAAGAATGTTGTGTTGTACCGGATCAAGGAGTCACCGGACGTAAAAACGCAAAGAGAGCAGCTGGTACTTCCTTAGAGTAGGTTTATGGAGGCCCTGGAGGTGACACATTCTTGTTCATCCGGAGGGCATCTTGGTCCCAATCGTACAACTGACAAGCTCCAACAGAGGTACTATTGGTTGAGGTTACAAGCGGATGCTGAGAGGTGGTGCCGCCAATGTTATATGTGTGTGGCGAATCGCGGCCCGCAGACCAGGAACCGGGGTTGCATGCAGCAGTATAATGTTGGAGCACCATTCGAGCGCATCACCATTGACGTAGCTGGACCATTTCCTATCTCCAATAGGGGCAACAAATATCTGCTGGTGGTCATGGACTATTTCACTAAGTGGCCAGAGGTGTACGCCTTCCCGAACCAAGAGGCCAGGACTGTCATGTGGAAGTACCGCTGGAATTACACAGTAATCAGGGCAGAAACTTCGAATCCCACTTGCTGAGAGAAATACTAAGGCAACTTGGAATGCACAAGAGGCGTACGACTCCTCTCCACCCCAGTGAGACGGCATGGTCGAGAGGTACATAAAAACCCTCGAAGAACACCTGAGCTAGGTCGTTGCCAACCGTCAGAGGGACTGGGATGTCAGGATACCGCTTTTCTTGCTGGTCTATTGTTCGTCTACCCATGGCACCACCAAGAGAATGCCAGCTAGTTTCTCTTTGTGCGAGAATTGCACTTCCCATGCGTCCTGATGTTTGGCAGTCCCCCCGGAACCGCACAGTCAGCAGTAGATTACGTGGAGAACCTTGTGGATCGCCTTCATGGTGCACACGAGATGACACCTCAGCCCCACAGCCAGAGAGCGACCGCATGAAGATCAGGCACGATCGGCAGGCTCATAGGCTAGGGTTCCAGCAAGGAGATTTGGTGTGGCTGTACCGCGAGACCCGGAGCAAGGGGCCCAAAGCTGCAAAAACCATGGCAAAGACTGTACCGCGTAGTGAAGAGGATCAACGACGTAGTCTACCGCATTCAGAGAATGCCCGAGGGAAGATGCTGGTGGTACATTTGGATCGTCTGGTTAATTATGGTGGTGCTGGTCGGGACTACCAGCGTTGAGGAGGGAGCAGTGTGACAGGGCTTCAGACTTCTCATTGTAAATTAATACTCCTTGGTTTTCAAGGACGTTGCCATGGAGACAGTAACAAGGTGTTGGAAAAGGTTAGAGCTGAAATAGAATAATGGTGTAAAAGTGTAATAAGAAAGGAGTATAATAAGTGTAGTTGTACTAATTCGGTTATTTTAGTCATACTTCTTGTAAACTAAAGTGAAAATAAATAACGGAAAATTGAAAATTGTTACGATATCTAATGTGATTCATTTGAAAAAGTAAAACAAGGAAAAGTTAAACAGCCATAAACATTACTTTTATAAACATGACAACATGTGCCCAATTTAAAGTAAATTTGTTTCAAAAATTGCAGAGACGTCCTGCTACCAGTGGCGGTCATAAAGTTGGTAGTATAAGTTCTGTAATAAGGGTTCGTATTGCTATGGTTAAATTCTCACTCATTCGTATCTACATTTTCATTCACACTTCCAGGTTCTAGGAATAACGAGGAATAACCTGGAAAAAGAAGTGGATCCTCTAGCCGGTAATCAAAGCCTAGTTAAATACCGCTTGTTGTGATCGAAGAATATGCATAATTATTACTAAAAACTACAATATTCCAATTAACATTGCAGTGTCTGCTAGTTATACACGTCATTTGAAAAGTTAAGGCTGAAAAAATCATTAAAACAACGGAAGAAAGGTTAAAATGAAGCTTGTTGTAGATTTCATGAAATGGCAACTGCTTCAGCACTTCCTGCTCATTATACTCGTATTTATTTCATTCGCACCCCTTTTTCCCCTTTCCCTCTCCAGCGGCCTGTGCGGACATGAGTCGTAACTTACGCTGATTTATTCAACATGGACCATCTGTCCAGAAAAAAGGTGTAGAAAAATAAATTGTGGAATGCTGGCACTCCTGAAGGGCGAGAACACTGTACGAAAGAAAATGAGAGAGACAGAGGGAGATAGAAAAATAAACAACTAGAGTTCACAAATAATATCGTTTTTAGTACCCATTATTGTCAGTAGATGGCAAGGTTGTTTATAGTAAAGGGATCGATGTATATTTACGAACGCGATTGTTGGAATCTATATATCATTGTTGTAACACAGAGCGTGTTAACAATGTGATAAATATGAGAAATATTTAGGTACGTTTTCACCTCTAACCCTCACCTAAATCTTTGTCAACAACTTCGACCCGTTCAGACGTGTTCCCTTGCACCTTCATTTGCAATTCAAACAAATAACACCATCATAAGGTTTAGTTAGACCCGGCTATCACAGGTATAGTCATTAGGTAATCGATCTAGACCTTTCGCTATTTTTTACCTGTTAACGCAGATTCCTTCCATACAAAATATGACAATCCCAGATCACAAAACTAACATACGAAACACATTGTTACTTCTGTAAATGAATACAGCACATATAGGGAATATTTTTACCCACAAAAGTAATACATATTTATTCACTGTTAGGCGCAGTTTAAGTCACTGGTATTGTTTCTAAACATACCTTGAACTGAATAACTTCCATTCAAATATTGACACGCTCCAATACGTAAATGACACCTCTGATTGTATTCTCACCTCTGCCATCAAGCTTAATTGTCAAACATATTTTCATCCTATATGTAGTGCACTTAATTTCAATGTTTATGGACGTAGAATATACTACTCATGTTGTATAGGTGGAAATTAGTCATCTTTATCCAATGAATCCTAGTCCACTGTCTCCGATTCAAGATCTCTAGCTTGGATTATCGTAAAGCAAAAACTAAAATCCCGTTACTACTATCATTACTACAACTATTACTACGACTATTACTACTATTGTTATTAATTATTAATTGTTATTATTATTGTGATTATTATTATTATTATTATTATTATTATTATTATTATTATTATTATTATTATTATTATTAGTAGTAGTAGTAGTAGTAGTAGTAGTAGTAGTAGTAGTAGTAGTAGTAGTAGTAGTAGTAGTAGTAGTAGTAGTAGTAGTAGTAGTAGTAGTAGTAGTAGTAGTAGTAGTAGTAGTAGTAGTAGTAGTAGTAGTAGTAGTAGTATTTTGAATGAAGTTTAGAGGATCCCGTTTAAATTAATTTATTAATTATTAATAATTAATAAATAACAAACGGATATACTATCGAGTAGAACTCTATGGTGTCAGCTTTCCAGGTAAATTTACTCACTACATTGGTGAATTTATGTATGGGCAACTCCAGATGCCCTTATAATATTTGGGACAGCATAGCAATAATAAATGTTATACGAAAAAGACTCTACAGCACGCAGGTGTAATTCAGTATTAAAAGTTTGAGAGTCATGCAGTGTGGATAAGGTGCTTAGTCTGTCACATTACCAATTTAAGGTTAAAACCACGCAGACTTTTCCACCGTACCTGACACTTTCCTTCAGACTGCCAATAAATACACTATGCTTAAAAGCTGTTTTCGTTGTTTAAGTGCGTCTCTACCAGTCAAGCCATTAAATTTAAAGTAAATTTCCGGTTAAAATTGCTTACATTTCTTTAATTTGTCGTGTACGGCATAAAATGTAATAGATGATAGACGATGTCTCATACTGGAATGAGTATTGCCAAATTTTGATGAACAATACATGTGTTTCCACATCTACTTATTTCAAATTTTCCTCTGTTATAAATAAACAGTAGGTCTCATAAAAGCTTAACTACAACATATCTTATGTGTAAAAGAATAAAGGGTAAAGGGTACCGATACAGAGGGGGACACCTCACTCACTGCGACCTTCACAGATCTATTGTGGCTACCACCCTCCAGGAGTCAAGGATGAAATGAGGGACCGAAGGTGTCATATAGGGTCGTAACTAGATAGGCCACAGGCCACAGAGACGCGCGGGAGTCCCTAACAAGTGCTGAGATCTCTCCATCCCGGCGCCAGGCCCCGCCAAGCAGCCAATACACCGCGGGTCCGGTGCCATACTGGGCACCTCCCACTACGGAGGACAAGGCCGGCCCACGCCACCTAGTGCCGAGAACAGCAGTTGCCATGCGCAATCATCAAGCGCCATCTGCCCGCTCTGCCAACACTACCCACCTGAAAGTGCACCTGAAAGATGATAAGGGAATGGAATGAAGGGAAATGGTGGAAAGGAAACCGTGGTATGAAATAATGCACCCCAGCATTCGCCTAAATGATATGGGGAATCGAATCCGCGACCTCCCGAATGCGGACCACAGACGTTACCGCCTGAACTATCCCGTTCGGTTACCTTATGTGTAAATACTCACACGACTTTCTTTTTCAATGACAGAGCAATAGGTATAACTAATGTACTGTGTTACGTTATGTTAATCGTGGTTTATGCCTAGCTAGAAATGTCATATGTTTGACAAAGTGAGGCATAAAGTGTAAATATATTGATTTTTCTGCGAACACAAAGTCAAGTCGTGTCTTCCTGTTGAATTGTGTACAATTCTGTTAATTAAGAAGCCACAAAAGAAAGATAAAACTTTGTATAAAAACCTGAAGATCTCTTTAACCAATTATGTCAAATGAAATGTTAATGGCATCAACTGTTTACAAGATATTCATTGGTACTGTCTTGCAATGTGCAATATTTTGTATTACATTTTAACGTTTTGCAGTATACAATTATACGAGGTATACTTTCAACCTATCGAAATCGAAATTTCGCTGGAAATTGTATGTACTGATGTCGCATGTACCTATAGCATTTCTACAAAAAGGTACACTGGAGATGTGTGTGCGACCTTTTTTTATGGCCAGCAACTTTTTATTGCACGTTGACATTTTAATTTGTGCTAATACATGAGTTTATAAGGGAGAAAAAGTGACACTTTCAGAACTTCTGAATAGATGATAATGGAAATATACCATACACTACGTTACATGATTGTGAACTAAACAGTCTAGAGCCGATATGGATCCACCCCCAAAATGTTGCTTGCAAAGCACATCTCGTAAACAACAGCATATTTAAGCGTGAAAAAAGGAGGGAAGGAGGGAGGGACGTAGGAAGGGATGAAAGGAGAGAGAGGAAGGGAGGGAGGAAGGATGGAAGGGAGGAGAGAAGGAGGGAGAGAGGGAAGGAGGAAGAGAAGGATAGGAAAGAAAGAAAGAAAGAAAGAAAGAAAGAAAGAAAGAAAGGAAGGAAGGAAGGAAAGAAGGAAGGAAGGACGGACGGAAGGAAGGAAGGGAGGGAGAGAGGGAGGAAGGAGGGAGGGAAGGAAGGAAGGAAGAAAGAAAGAAAGCAAGAAAGAAAGAATGAAAGAAAGAAAGAAAGAAAGAAAGAAAGAAAGAAAGAACGAAAGAAAGAAAGAAAGAAAGAAAGAAATAAAGAAAGAAAGAAGGGAGGCAGGAAGGGAGGATGTGAGTAAGGGAGGAAGTGAGGAAGTGAGGAAGAGAGGAAGGTAGGAAGACAGGAAGGGAGGAAGGGAGGAAGGAAGGAAGGACGGACGTACGTACGGACGGAAGGAAGGAAGGGTGGGAGGGAGGGAGGAAGGGAGGAAGTGAGGAAGAGAGGAAGGTAGGAAGACAGGAAGGGAGGAAGGGAGGTAGAGAGGAAGAGAGAAAGAAAGGAAGAGAGAATGAGAGAGAAAGAAACGGAGAGAGAATGAGAGAGAAAGGAAGAGAGAATGAGAGAGAGAGAAGGAAAGAGTATGAGAGAGAAAGAAAGAGAGAAGGTACGAACAAGGGAACAAAGGAAAGAAGTAAAGAAAGAAGGAATGAAGGCAAGCAAGCAACCTTATGAACGTGTGCACATCAATAATAATTAATTAGGGGTGCGAGGTTGGAGTCATGAAACGATTGGAAATCCATCACTGGCCTTTCTTGCTCTTTGGATTTCTGCCTTACGGCAGTCACCGCTCAAAACCAGAGAGTGCAAATAGACCTATGTAAGAAAGGTCCTCTGCTGCTCTTTTTACAAAAACTAATTAATTTACCCACTAAAGAACCAAATAAATCAGCTCTTTTTTACTGGACTGGCTGATTCCTGCAATCAAACTAGTTTACAGCCTTTGAATTCTGCTTGAAAAAAAAGCTTGGTAAAATAATGTTAGTGTTAAAATAGGATTATTAGTTTCCAATAAAAACCATAAGTAGGTCACAGTGGTCAAAATAGGTATTTTGGACATCACAGACACGCCTTCCACAAATTAATATTTTACTTAAAACGTGAATATATTAACCAGTATTATTTATGCCAACGAACTTACTGCTGGTGTTTTTTAAAACACACAATGCGCGTGTCGGCAATGTTTAAGAGGTTTAAAAATACCAGCAGTAAGCTTGTTGGAGTAAATAAATAATAATTACCATCTAAAGGTTACTTAAATTCGGGACATAAAGTACTTACAATTTCTAAGTCGCCCTTGGGGTATTTATCTCTGATGTGAGATTCCCTTGTGGTCTAACCGGGAAAAAGTACGAATCAGCTGGGGAATTTGTCATACTGGAAAATTGGCCCTTGTAGCTTAGTGGTTAAAGCAGCCGCTCGATAAGCGGAAGACCCGTGGTTCAAATCCCGGCTATGACATTGAATTTTTGAGTCCTGATTCCACCTCTTAAATATTTAACCTGACTCAGGGGTCTCCGTCTAGGGGATATGTTAATAGCAACCACAAGGTATCCAAGCTGAGCAGAACATTACTTCCACTTACTGGTGTTTTGCTCCTCACTGTAACTTTTCTATCTGACCTTACCTTGGTCATCTCTTGTTCTCTTCCGACCCCGATGTCATTAGGGTTCCCGAGGGCTAGGGAGTCTTTATTTTTCCAACCTCTCCATTTCTCTATAAAATCTTAACCCCTAACATGCTGACCTGTCATGGCATGTAATACTCCTCTGATTGGTGATCAGAGGATATGGTCGGTGAATTTATTTTGATAATTCTCCCGGTCAGGTCGGTGAGACCCGTAAACCAACGACAGGTGTGGTCCTCCAGACATTCTGGGGGTTGTGAGAGAGCGATGTGACCACCAAAACATAAAAATATGGTGCTCTCTAAAAAGCGGTTACTATTACTGCTATTGCACTCTTCAATATCATCAGTGAAAAATATTGGAGAGCAAGAGGATTAATGACTTCATTGTCAGAAATCCAGCTTTAGCTAACAACAACAACAACAAATATTTAACCAGTTTTATGTTGTTCGTACACATAAAATATATGTATTTGGTCAAAAATCCGAGCTGTAGTTATCATCAGGACTTTAGTTGGGTGGAAGTTGTTGAGAACGACGTTTCCAGAAATATTTATCACAGGTCATGTCTGTATCAATTTTATTGCAATCAACAATCATGAAGTTCACAATGGGTTGAGTGAGGCTTACATTGATTTGACCTCATAGTTGGTTAAACTAGAAGCCCAGGACTTAAGTACTTACAATATTGTAAGTCGACATTAAGGTATGTTATCCCACATAAACTGAGATCTCCTTGTGTGGTTTACCGGGAGAAAATGGGGTTAGTTGGAGACATGTCGGCATGTTGGTCGCGATAGCTTAGTGGTTAGAGCAGCCGGACGGTAACGGTAGATTCATGGTTCAAATCTCAGTCATGAATCATTGAATTTTTCAGTCTCACTCAACCCTTTCCAATCCTGTTCTACACAGGACTATTGTGTGGAAGAATTACAATCGTGAAGTTCGTTGAGAACAATGAAAGATTTGTTTTCCTATGACTATAGACTACAACTTCATTTTCGTTTGGAGGGCCTGTAGATGCCAAGGAATGTAGTTCAAAGACAGCAGAGGGCTTCTAGAAAAATTGTAACTGGTTGATTCATGATTCTATGTTGATTATAGTACCTGCATTTGAGAAGCGGCCGATGTGCTCATCAAGAAATAACTAACTTCACCTTTATATTGTGTCCTTATTTTGTTATCACGAGTTTGATGAATTTGCTGAGGGAAAGATCAATCAAAGAAGAGACGAGTAAAAAGCAATGTGCTGAAAACTTAAACTGCATACGTGTTATTGAAAATTATTGTTCAACCCGTATGACTAACGCTGATTAAAATGATGCAAGTGTTGGGACTTGTGAAACTTTCCTGATGGTTGGAGCTAAGAAATGTAGAAATGTTTCATTTCTGAAAATTCACAAGAGAAAAACACATTTCTAGGATGTGTTTGTCGTGAAAAGTAAATTACAAGATAAAATACGGCACATTTCAAGTCAATAGCAACGAATAGCTCGGAAATGGTTTAATTGGTTAAACACATCTGCAGTTTTTCTACACAAAGTTTTATCTATCTTTTATGGCTTTCTAGTTAAGAGGATTATACACAATTCATTAGGAATACACGACTTAGCATCTGTTTGCAGAAAAGTCAATGCTTACTATTTATGCCTCATTTTGACATTTCAAAGGAGTGGGTGGAATGTAAAATTAACGCAACGGCAACAGAAAGTGAAACAACAATCTAGTTTGCATATGTAAAAGACTTTGGCATCACATAAAGTCTGTAGGTCAATAAAAACTGAAGGTAACAAAAGTAATTTCATAACAATGTAGAAAACATAAATGCTAAACATTTAGAAACTGCGGTTACTTTTCGCACTGCATATAAAATAGCCCAGCAGGACAGATCATTCACTGGTATTCCTTTTGATGTCCAACATAAAAACTGAATGGTTCCCTTAAACCATAGGTAGAATATTACATTCGAATTCAGTGGTACTAATATTCTCGGTCATGATACACAAGAACTGAGAGGGAATTGCTGAAACTATACTGCAGAACAATATCAAAATAAGCGCAATGATTGCTGAATCTACGACAGTGAGTCCGAATTCAATGTTAGTCACATGTTTAAGGGATACGGAATGCCCTATCTTCACAATGTTAAAATGTGTCATATATAAGGAACATTTTGTACGTAACTATACAACATAGAAAACTGAAATTTTTACAGTTTGTAGATTTAATACTCTGATAATTGCTTAAATAATAATTTTTCAAAAGTTGAATAGTTTTTTGAAAAATAAGTTTTTCTTTTGACATTTTTGCCTACATTTAAGAGTACATGTCTGTTAAAAATGTACTAAATGTTAATTATTTTCAAAAACGTTACTACAGTTATGTAAATCACCAAGAGAAAACAACTCCTTAAAATTTCAGGTCGAAATATTAATTAACAACTGTAAAAATGTTCCTTATGTGAAGAAAATCTGAACTACGGGAAATGAGCTCCAAAAGTGAATTATCTAGTCCCTACATATTGGTTTTATTCTTTCCATTATGGCAAGAGGCAAACTTTGAGGATATTATTTGTACTTATCTCCTGTCACCAGTCTTCTATTATATTTATGTCAGCTGTCTGCAGTAGTTGGACACAAACCATGATTGTGGTTATTTGTCGAGAATGTGTGGAACTAAACTGCCCATAATAATTTTGTCATTTTTGTACCTTTTTTAGATTTTTTCTTATTGCAGGACATTAATACCTCTTCAGCCTCTCAATTCATCTGCGAGTCTATACCTTCCACCAACAATCTTTCCATCACTAAGAATTTTTCCCCTCACAGAAACCTTCAGTTTTCTTGGTCGACAACACATGCTCTTCTGGACATGGTCCAAACATTCCAGCTTTTCAATTCTTATATTTTCTCCATTTGCCTGTAGTACCACACTTCATTATGTGCTTTAGTGTCACCATCTCTTAATAATTAGTGCCATTGTAACTCACTGTAAGAAATTGTGTGCGGCCAATTACATATTTTAATAATTAACCTTGTTCTAGGATATCGAGGTAATTCAAACACATAATGAAGAAAAAAGCTTCATACTTTCATATAAGGCAATGATCCAAAAATTGAAATTTTTTACGAAAACCCGTTCAGTATCCCCCTAAAGCGCACTCTTTCCGAGGATGATGAGCCCATGTCTTCTTTTTCTTTTCGTTTCCCCCCCCCCCCCCCCCCACTAGATGGGGTGGGATTCAGTTGCACTTCATGATACGACTGCTACAGGTATTAAGAGCGCTGTTTTAAATAATTTGATAAGCCATGGTATGAATGCTGAGTTCTTGAGAAAGTGGTTATTTTCAATAGCTTGTGATGGTGTCTGTTGTACGGGAAACAAAGGTAGGAGTTGTAACTGAAATGAAAAAAAAATCCAAATTTAGTAATATGGCATTGCTGTAATTATCAGTTAGAAGTAGCAGTTAGTGATACAAGACATTCATGTAGTCTTTGTGCAGTCTCTAGCCAGAAAAAGTGAGAACTAATGGAATCTTATCTGCATAAGAAAATAAAAATAAACAAATAGGAAAAATATTCACCTTAAGGTGGGTCTCATGTAGGCTAAGGGTAGTTAATGCTTTACCTTTGGGAAATTACTCAACATTCGCAATTCATTTTACTTTTGCACACGTTAATGAAGTAAGAAATTCAAAGCAAAACGCAAAGTATGAAGGATTATTCAGGCGTCTTACATTATTTCAGCTTGTAATGAATTTCAGCTTGTATCATGTGAGATGTACTAAAAAAATAAAGTGAACTTTTTCTACTAGAAGTGGGACATGACACTGGATGTCCTAACAGTGCCATTCAGTGCCATCCAAAGAAAAATGTGAATGTTAGAGGATATGTGTACCTCACCAGAACTCCATTATACAGGAGTTCCAGCCGTTACCTGACAACTGAGAGAGATCACAAAAAGCAAAAAGAAAGACAGAAGAAAGGAAATAAATAAATAATCCAAAAGAAAAGACACAAAGAAAGTGAATGTAGGAAAAGTCAGAGTGGCCGGATATACACTTACGTCTTCCCAAATGCGAGCCGAAGTAAATACCCTCTGACTATTTTGTTTGGCAAAATGAAGAGCTATACTAATATCTGGCCTCTCCACGAATAGTATTGACGAAAAATACGTGTAGCTTCACACATAATCTACTTGCCTAACTCTTATAAAATAAAATTAGCAAAAATATTATACTTAAAATCTTTGTTATATAATGTTGGAGTAGCTCCATTTCTAACCCTCAAAACTCGATGCAAAATATTGAGGCATGGGAAATCGTTCTTGAAATTTTTCATAAACATCAACTGATTAGAGAGATTATATAGAATAGTTGTAATATTGTGTGCCAATATTTAGGTGTAAAACAAATTCTTTAAAGAAAATCTGATGTGTTCTACTCACATGACTTTCTCTACTCTTGTACTAATCATCTTACAAACTCTTATCTTTGCACGGTTAACATATAAAAAATGAATGGTGATGTTCCATTTGACAGAAGTATAAGTTCTCAAAAACTTACACAAACAACGAGGAATATCTCCGAAATGGTCCACTCTACAAAAACTTTATTCAGACATAAATTGTGTGTTTTAGCAAGATCTACATTTTTTATAAGGTAAGATTTGGTCTACCTCTTACGGTTTACCAGTTATGCAAAAGTTATTCAGAGTTAAAAGCTAGAAATTTCAAAATATATATTTTATTTGTCATAAAAATATTTTAAACATTTCATTTAAAACAAAAAATTCGTTGGAGCAATTTTCAAGAAAATCAAAATTTTCCATGTAAAAGGTAGTTTAGGGTGGAGCAATTTTCTTCAAAAACTTCGTGTCGCATCCTTAAAAGACATTAAACTTAAAAATCAACTTTGGTTTTTAACCGACAGACACACACACGGGCGTTTTTCTAAAAATGTGTGGTTTTTTTTTTTTTTTTTTTAAATTCACGGGGTCTCAAAACACATATCTCCGGTGAAATCTCGACATAGAATCTTTGGGTAGAATACAATACTTCCTCTGCTTACCAGTAGAGAAAGTAATAAAGCTCGCTGCGAGTGGTTTGCGGAGACAAACACTTTACATAGATAGGATTCCATGCCCAGAGACTAGCGCGAGCCTGCAGCTGGATTGAGCCGACAAATAGCTCTTATAAATTTGAAACGAATTGCGTTTCAATGAAAGAATAGTTAAATTAAACAGAAATAAAAAACAGGTTTCACATATATGTAAAACTCCGCAAAACAGAAGAAAAAAGAAAGAAAAAAAAGAAAAAAAAAAAAAAAAAAAAGAAAATGCTTCAAAACTTTTCATCTAAATCAATGATAAGATTTTGAATTTTGTAGTCTTGTGCCCTATTACGCAACTATATTGACACTTTAAAATTCTATTTTTGTGCAATGCAACTATTATGCTCTCTAACAACATTCACTTGTTCATCCAAATGGAAGTTTATCAGAAAAAACATTACAGCTTTATATTGTAATAATAAAGATTATAAACACTTAAATTGCTGTAAGAGGGTGTACAGAATATACGAGCCTTCTTTTTTAGTCGTTTAAAAAGCATTAGGTGTATAAATAATAGGTGTTGGTCGGCGAGGTACAAAATGCTCAGTGAATGTGCGTTCAGCTATCAAATAGTTCGCTTATCTCCGCCAGTGATACAACAAACGGTACAAGCTGCCAACCCAGTCGGCTTTCGTAATACACTATAGCTGCATGAAATGTAGTTTCATGGTAATATATGTACTCCGTATTGTATAGCTTTGTAAGGACATAGTCGTTTCCCGCAACAGATGTTAGCGAATGTCACACCGTAACAAATGACCGGTCTCGTGCTAACTTTGGTCCAGTTCTCATCTTGAAAGGAACGCACTTCTCGATATTTTCTTGTTCACAGCACCCTATTCACGCTCTTCACGCTGTAGTTTATCATGCAACTCACTTATTTTCTCGTTTAACCTTTCACACTCCATGTACCTACCCACATTTCTTTCATTTCTACCTGGAAGAATCCGTCACAAACCCTATGTCTCCTCCACTGAACCTATACAGCAGGATCGAAAAGTAACACCAGAGCATTTTTAAACAACCAACTGCTCATCCGAGTTCCGTAAGACAACTTCAATTTTCGTGGGAGCAATAACTCAGAACGCAAACTTTGTTTACGTTATAGTTACTGGTATATAATTTGTAACTTATTATTATTATTATTATTATTATTATTATTATTATTATTATTATTATTATTATTATTATTATTATTATTATTATTATTATTATTATTATTATTATTATTATTATTATTATTATTATTATTATTATTATTATTATTATTATTATTATTATTATTATTATTATTATTATTATTATTATTATTATTATTATTATTATTATTATTATTATTATTATTATTATTATTATTATTATTATTATTATTATTATTATTATTATTATTATTATTATTATTATTATTATTATTATTATTATTATTATTATTATTATTATTATTATTATTATTATTATTATTATTATTATTATTATTATCGTTATTTTGATGATTACACATCTTCCGATAGCCCTTCTCCATTCTTCTCTGTTGTTACAGTGCTCATCTTCCAAATTCAAACTCTTCATTGTCTGTTTGATATCATCCTTGTTGGTGGTGGTCCTCTCTTCCAATTTTTTGGTGGTATCCATTTCAATACATTTTTTGGTATTCTATCTTCGGGCATTCTTCTTATATGTCAAACCACTTCAACTGTTTGAATGTAATCTCTCTAAAGTTGTTGATTTTACTCCCATAAAATTCCTAATGAGGCGGCGCCATGGCCGAGTAGTTAGAGCATTCACCTACCACCTAGTCTTCCTGGGTTCGATCCCAGGGACCCACATGTGGTATTCGTGATGGACGAAGCGGCGTCGGGCGGTTTTCTCCGGGTAAGTCCTACATAAGGGGAGGGTAATAAGCTAAAGAAGAAGAAAGTTCCTAATGACATTGTTTCTTATTTTATCCTTTCTCGAAACTCTCACTACTCACCACCAGAAGACCGTTTCTGTTGCCAGTAGTTTGTGTGGTGTGTGTAAGTGGTCATATATCAGCGCCGTAAGTTATTATGCTTTTGACAATACTATTATAAATATGTCTGTTTTGTTGCTAATACTTTTGTCCCTTAGAATTCCATTTAGTGTTGAAATTGTATATTTCTCTCATTATTTCTATGTTTAACCTCTTCATTATATTTGCTATTGTGATTTATTTTAACCCCTATATATTCTACTTTATTGCAACATTTAATTTTATTTCCTCCATCCACTTCTAAATCCTCTTTTGTGTTTCCAGTCACCAAATTATTTGGATTTAGATATGTTGATATTTAGTCCCCATTTATTATATTATTTTAGTAATTTTCTAACCATATATCCCACATGTTCTTGATCTCTGGTCATAATAATTTGGTCATCAGCAAAGTGAATGGTGTAAATCATTCTATTATTTGCAATCTAAATTCCCATTTGAGACAACTTTCTTCTTAAACTATCATAATAAGCTTTATTTGACAATATTTTAATGAGTTCTACAGTTTTCTTTGTCTGCCTCTTGACTTAACCGATTTAATTATTTGGGCAGTAATTTTATGTGATATAGATAGAACTCATGATTCAAATTGTATAGGTACACTTAAAAATGTTTCCAGTTCATCGAGCCTCCACCCTATGGTCTTGACTTGGCATCAACCAATTTTTAACTGCCTCTTCATTTGATGATAATCCTTGGTGGCAAAACACCACCAAACTCAAAATTAAAATAATTATGCTGCTGAAAATTATTTAGAGAGGTAGCTTGAAACAATGACAACCAAGTATTTTGACTAATACGCCATGCTTTTATAAAAGGCCCTGTGCGTATTTAAAAACAATAACACATTGTTATACAATATGTTTGCTCTGGCAATGTTACTCCGAACTTTTGCTTTTGTCATTACATATAACTGTTCATTATATTCTTAATTTTTCATTCGTCTAGAAAGATGCCTGAAGTGATCGAGGATGCTTCTATCGTTCAAAAACGGATAGGTATAAGAGAGAAAGTGACAATCAGTTTACTTCAAATCTGCTCCGAAAGTAGAAACATTCCACACATAAGTACCTATTCAGTTTAGTGGCAAACTTTATGATGGCTATAAAAAGTATGTAGTTCATTTTATGCAAATGAAGCTCACAAAAACTTAAATTTTCTTTCTTTCTTCATTTGCTGAAACTGTGAATGGAATGAAATATGTATATGAATTGTATATTTGTCGTTTGAGAGTAATTAAGAACACAAACAACAGGAATAGGGAGCGTCATGATGGCAAAAACTTAACAAAAATGAAACGTAGGAAAGAAGACAACCCAAGAAAAAAAAAAAAAAAAAAAAATATTTTGTTGTTTAACGACGCTGTCAATTGCCAGGATCACATCAGCGTCGCCGGTGTGCCGGAATTTGGTATCGCAGGAGTTCTTTTACGTGCCACAAATCTACTGACATGGAGCTGTCGTATTTAAGCACACTTAAAAACCATCGGCCTGGGCCGGGTTTGAACCCGCGACCTTGGGATCCGTAAGCCAGCGTCTAACCAACTGAGCCAAGAAATGAAGAGTTAACTTTTGGAGCTATAAAGAAGATGCCGTGTATTCATATAGAAGTATGTATTTCCTATTTTATCTACAATAACAGACAAATCGTATAATGCATAACATTACAAACGTAAGCGTTTACAACGCTGTAGCTCTAGCGGATTCACAGCTAAGATTTTCTAATTCAGAAATAAAGTGATGCTGTTAGAAGGGAAGTAATAAGAGTAGGGCAACAGCAGCTACTGATATTGTTGTCATAATTACAACTGGTTGCTCTATTTTCCAGACGTCTCAAAGCAATTCATGAACAACAGGGTACAACATTGCTTGCTTCCCCCCTAGAGATAACCGTCCCTAGGCGGCAATGCTCACAGCATTGCCTATGCTCCCCATCCGTGTAGTAAGGACCAGTGGTTACCGCCCCATGGGCTTCCCTTCTCCATAAATTGGTCATTTTCCGGAGCTGTCTGTTTGTACGCACTGCAGGGGGCCCGGACAACAAATCGGTAACACAGTGAAAGGCGCTCATTACATCAGGGGCCGAACCGTCCCTGGAATAGTGCCGTGCCATGCCATGCACAGTAGATACTGTGACATTTCAGGTGTCTCCACGTCCACATATTTCCTTTGTAGAAAACAAACTTTATGTAAAATAGGTACTGTCTTCAATAGTTTTTCACGCAAATTCACATTTGTATAAACTGCCAATTTATAGAAGACACTCATCGAAACAAGCTTAATAATTTTGTAACCGAATTTTAAATGTGTGCATCACAATGGTGTGGTGGTAGCGTGAGAGTTATAGAGGAAGCAGTTTATTAGAATACCCCAAAAACCAACTGTGACATTTTTCGTCCCATTATGGCACCATCTGGTTATATTTGGTGATGTTCCATCTGTTAATTTGCATTAGTGCCGCTAACTATTCGTAAAATATAACCATGGTAAAGTTACGACTATAGTTAGTGTTATTGCATCCGTTGTTGCCACAGAAGTCCTTGTTTTTGAACCAGTTGCCGAGAAGCGAACTAATAGATTTTAAAACAAAATTCTGTCTAGACGCCGTGTTAATTAATTAGTTTGTGGACTCCAATGTATTCTCGCATGTACGTTGTTTTGTCATGAATTGTTTTAAAGCCTTTTATGCAGTTATGGTTAATGTTCTTTACATGTTTGTGTTCACAACAGTAGTGCATTGAGTGTATGGGTATTGCGACATTTAGCGTTCCAAGTGATTTTATCCAGAAACATTATTGCAGAAGAAGATTTGTCGAAAGTGAGTGGATTCGTGTGTTGAGTGGTAACGATGTTCAAGCATAATTATCCTTTGAAAGCATGTTAATTTTAACCCTGTATCATTGGAGGTTAGCAATAATGCTTTTATTATGTAGGTTGGCAATACTGCTTTATGGTATAATGTCCACGGCAGTTTAGTGTAATGTTGGCCATATTGAATTCTTGGGAACTTCTGATAACCTGTTTCCCCTACAACCACTTGTGTGAAAACGGTTATTTCTTCTCATTCACAGCTTATCACATTTTCTACTTATAACCAGCTTTTTGCTCTTCATCATGGGATACTTGCGTGGCGGTTTATGGCGGCTTTACAGTGAAGGGCTTTGGTTATCCGGAAATGAGCAACAACAAATCAGATGAGAGTTTTAATGTGCATATGAGTGTCTCGCCAAGAAAGCTGAAACATTAAGAGTATGGCTTCAGAGTCGAAACCACATGGCCCTAGTGCAGGCTATGGTACTGAATTTTTCAAGTGTGTTTCGCATAACTGACTGCACACGAATAGGGTAAATTAGGAGCTGAGAAAATTTAGTGTAACTTTCTTATCAATGTGTATTGAGAACCGTGCGTACGTTAAAATTGCGTTGGTACATTGTGGAAAGGATCTGCGATTATCTCAAGGCAAACCTCCAATCCAGCAGCAGAAATAAAATATGTAAGACTTGTTTGTCATTTAGTTAGTTGAACTGTAACATTCCATCCGTTGAATATAAAGTTTCTTTTTATGGAAAACGAAGGCGTAAAATAATGTTCTCGATACACATCAAGGAACCACATATTGGTGACGAACCTTACTAGAGTAAACGTCTCCAGCTAGTCTGGCTCATGAGTTATTTTTTGTTTTACCAAGGAAGAATGGTGTAAAAGGACAGCGCACTTTTTGCCTTGCAATTAATTCAATTTAACCTTTAAAACATGTATAGATGTGAATCAGATCTAAATTAATGATTTGCATCATATTTATTGAGTTAAATTTAGTGTGTGTCCATTTTTACAGGAAAATAGAGAGCCTGATGTTGAAAACTGAATTCATAAATCTTAGAAACAAGGTTCCTTGGAGAATTTTCAGAAAGTAATCCCAAATAATGGAAACACAACAATGCAAGATTCTATAACCTTGACCAGCTTCGTACAACTAAGCACTCCTCCAACAACTTTTTTGGACATTAAAACTAAATAAGGAATCAAATGAGATCCAATAAATCTGACTTTATAACATGCCCGGAATTTATAAACTGTTGAAAATTCCCGGGAAGTTAGAAGTAGCTTGCCTATGAGAAGGAGAACATTTACAAGGAATGGCAACAGTGTTACAAGGAAGGAAACAAATGGTTGTGATATCTCCATTCTGCAATCTGGTACCATGTTAAATGTGTAGGGACCGGAAATGATCCATATTCTATACATCACAGTTGTGTGAGTGATGACAGTAATTAAAAATGTGTCTTTGCCCCAGTGGATGGGGCAAACGGACGTCATAACATGCTTTAACTAATTCTTTTTTCTGTTCTTGCATCGTATTTCAGAAGAAAAAAATTTCAGTTTGTTTAAATGAATGTTCAACTCTTCTGTTAACAAACAATTTGTGGTTCTGGAATAATTAGTATGGCTTTCATTTTGAAAAGTGTCTGTCCCGCATTTACCCTACGTGAAGTACCAAACATTTAATTAAAACACTGATGTGACTTTACCTGATTTTTGAGAGACAGAGTGAGAGAGGGGCGGAGGGGGGAGGGATAGAGAGAGACTCCTTTTTCTGAGTTAAGCCTCATATCTCTATAAAAAGCTATATCAGAGTGGAAAACTGTAATGCAACCTCGGGAGTTGAAACACAGATCTTTGCCTTCCCACTTCGAATCTCTTACCACTAAGGTACTAACCAGATATCTCAATCCTCACTAAAATCTCGAAAAGTGAAGCTTAATTATATGAGAGAATAATAATTATAAGGTATAACCTCCATTGTAACAGCATTTATCACTATGTATATCCATAAGCATAATATGAAGCTAAAAACATCAGATCAACTTTTCCTCATTCCTTTATTATCGTTATTCATTTTAATGTACTTTTTGGGAAGTATTATTTCTGACTTGAAAAGATGTTCATAATATTTGACCAAGATTTTATATTATCATTGTAAAACCCACTGTTACATTTCACTGCTTAACGGCACCTGTAAGTACCTCATTTTATTGCTTTTATCATTACGTTTTTATGTATTTGTTACGTTTTAGTACTAATTTCTTATTACGGAATACTAGCATATAGAGTGAGAGCAAACAACCTCCAAGCCTTGCCTTTTCGCATCCTCGGCGCTCGTTGCCGTCTGCCGCTATCCCAGAAAGATGCAGATGAAACCATACAACATTTTTAAAACTACTTTTAAAGGCTTTACTTACCAACTTTATGAAAGGAGATGCTAAAACTGGTCACAGCCGTTGTCCATACACCTCTTTAGGAAGCTATTCGTCACTCGCAGTAGTTCACGTTGAGAAACGCTGACAATTTGCTGGCGGATATTTTGTTTTAATTGTTCCAGGATGTGTGGGTTTGTCTTGTGCGCTTTATGTTTTAAGTTACACCAGAAATATAAGTTGCGGAGGTTAGGTCGGGAGCCCAAGGGGACCACAAACCTCTACTAAGAATTCTGTCCTGAAACACGCTTTCAATTGTTCTCATCAAAAGTTTGGTCATATGAGCTGTTGCAGAGTCTTATAGAAAAACAGGCAGAATCACGCACCCTGTCTAAAAGAAGAGGGCAAAATAGTATTCACGGGTGTCAACTGCAAACTCGAAAAAAATTGGGCCTACAACCCTTTCTCCGCTAATAGTGCACCATACACCATTTTTTTCGACATGAAGGGGCACTTCATGAACAATATTAGGTTTCTCAGAGCTCCAGTAACGATTATTTTGTGTGCACACATATCCATGAACTTTTACACCTGAAAATCTTTCTACTAATGGTACTTTCACTTGGCGAGATAACTGAGTTAACACATGCGGATCATAAATAACTGCCAGTCAGCAGGTGACCTTGTTTACGCAGCGGTCCGTTGTCATGTATCCACACGCTCAATGGAAAAACACCGCGCAGCCTGTTCGGAGGTATTTCGCTCTCCCGGTATCTTCCACTCATTATTCTTAATGAGTGGAAGATATAGTTAAGAATACCTCGTCCAGCAACTTTCACTTTTCAGAGCTTATATTTGCCATTGGTTGGAACAAATGGGAAAGGTGTTGAAACTGATTACCTAACAGACGCATATTGCTTTTAATTTCAGTTACCATGTCCAGCCGTTAGCAATAGAGTAGCATTGACCTTTAAGAAAGGTAATCCATTATTTACTGCTGAAAGGTTTTTGTGATGGATATTAGTGTCGTTAAGCTATTACCAAAAACTTTAAGGCTAAAGGAAGGACGGTGTTAGCAATTTTTACTTTCTCTACTGGTAAGTAGGGAAAGTACCTATTGCATTTCACCCAAAAATTCGATGCCAAGATTTCACCGGAAATGTATGTTTTGAGACTCCCTGAATCAAAAAAGAGCATTTTTATAAAAAGATCGCGGCGCGATCGCGTGTCGGTGTGTCTGTGTGTCAGTCTGTGTCTGTCAGTCTGTGGACAGCATATCCCAAAAACGAAAAGTCGGTTAAAAACCAAAGTTGGTATTTAAGTTTAGTGTCTTTCAAGGATCCGACACAAAGATTTTGAAGATAATAACCCCATCCTAAGCTACCCTTTAGATGGAAAATTTTTCGAAAATTTTGATTTTCTTGAAAATGGCTCTAACGATTTTTATTAAAATGACAAAAATAGTTAAGATATTTTGATGACAAATGAAATGTATATTTTAAATTTTCTGGCTATAGCCTATGTAGTACGGTTTACCCTGGATGGCTTTTCAATAACTCATAAACCGTAAGAGATAAACAAAATCTTATTCTACAAAAAATGTAGATGTTGCTAAAATACACAATTTATGTCCAGATAAATTTTTTGTAGTGTGTAACTTTTGGACAACTTATACTCCTGTCAAATGGGACATCGGTATTCATCTGTTTATATGTTAACCGTGCAAAGAGAACGAAATTTGAAAGCTTTAGATTTGACTATCACTCAAAGGCTGCTGTATTCCTATATTCCCCTTGCAGGTACAAGGAAACAAGCCATAAGTTAATTTCTGTAAGTGTTTAACTCAACTAACACGTAGAAGATATAGAAATGTGAGAGTACAAGAGTAGAGAAAGTCATGTGAGTGCAACACATCAGATTTTTAATTTTCTGTCCCCAAACTTCAATTCCCGTTTCGAACAGCAGAGTCCAATATGTTTGTCCCATTATTGTGAGCATACTATTAACTAATTTTGGTAATCTACCATTTTATGCAGCTAAAAGATTAGTCAACTCTGAATTCAAAAAAATTATTGCAAAATATTACTATGAAAAATCAAAAAATAAAAGATGGAAACTACCAAACATTCAAATAGTAATTCCTGAGTGTCCTCGAAAAACGGCAGTTGCAACCTTCAGGTTGATTACAGGACATGATTGTATGGCAAAGCATTTAAACAGAATTGGGATATATTGTTCACCACTCTGTCCTCTATGTGATCTGCAAGAGGAAATGGATCGAGACCACCTTCAAATATGCCCGGCCACTTCTAGTGCCCCATCCATCAGTGAAAAATATTGGAGAGCAAGAGGATTAATGACTTCATTGTCAGAAATCCAGCATTAGCTAACAACAACAACAATTTTGGAGAAAAATAGAAGTCTTAAAACCTATAAAATGGATATATTCGAGGGGAAAAAAATTAATACATTCATATTAGCAAATTTTGATTTCTTTTTTAATTTATTTATTATTTGAAGTCGCTTCAACATAAAAGCCATATCGCGACTAAACATTGAGGAAAAAAGGAGGAAACAAATCATAAAGTTTACATTGAATTTAAACATTAACTTTGTATGCTTTGATGAACTTGATGATTTTCTTGTGATATTGTTGATCACCCAAAGCTAGCTGAAGGTTCTCAGGAACTCCATACTGAAGTCGCTGGTGAGTGTATCTTGGGCAAACAGTGAGCAGATGCTGAACGGTAAGAGTAGAATCACACAGAGTACATTTAGGAGGAAGTTCACGGGACAGAATGTAGGAATGAGTAACCGCAGTGTGACCAATGCATAATCGGTTTAATAGCACCTGGTCTCGCCGGGTTAGTGTTCTAATTGTTGTGGACAGGTTAGGTATTGGACAGATATCATGCAGTTTGCTGTTGGATGTAGTTGTCCAATCTGTCTTCCATCGGTGTAGGATAGTTCTTTTAAGATGCCGTAAATAGTCTTCATGTGGTAGCTTAAGATCTGGTAAGCTTGGAGGATGCTTGGTAGCTTCTTTTGCGGCAGTGTCAGCAAGATCATTTCCTGGTATGTTACAGTGAGATGATATCCATGCCAAGATTAGTTGTTTACCTGATGAAATAAGCTCACTGTATAATTCGCGTATCTCCCTTACCAAGGTGTGGCAAGGAGATCGTTGTTGTTTAGGCATTAATGCACTAAGGGAATCTGTGTATATAATGAATGATTTGAAGTCTCCATCCTTTGATATATAATCCACGGCGAAACGTATAGCAAACAGTTCACTAGAGAAAATGGTGAGAGTGTCTGGTAGACTATACATCATGGTGTGGTTAGGAGCAACCACCGCACAGCTATTGTTGTTGTCACACCGGGAACCATTGGTATAAATTGGCTCAAAATTGGCATACGTGTCACACAATTCTTTGAACAGCATGGTAAAACAAGATTTTTGGGTATGAGCCTTCACATATTTTGTCAAAGTGGTGTTGATGACAGGTAATTTTATTCTCCATGGTATATTATTTATGTTGAAGGTACGGGAAATGAAAGAAGGAATAGTCAGATTAAACTCTTCAAGGTATGTCACAATTCTTTGGGAGAAGGGTTGGATAGGGAACCCTTTGGGTTGAGTATTATCTTGGCATGATATGTAAGCAACTGCACCAGAATTAAGTCTGGTTAAGGTCTTGGTAAAATAAGTAAGACTTAACATTTTACGTCGGAAAGAAAGTGGTGGTTCATCTGCTGCAATGTTTAGACTCTCTGTAGGACTAGAATGGAATGTCCCAAGTGCAATTCTTAGAGCTGTGGTTTGAACAGTGTCCAGCATTTTAAGACTTGATAGTTTGGCGGAGTTATAAATAATAGAACCGTAATTCAACTTGGAGAGGATGGTCATTCTGTAAGTCCGAATTAGAACACTGAGATCGGCTCCCCACCCTTTGCCAGATAAGACTTTTAAAAGATTAAGCCGCCGAACACAATCAGCTTTAAGAAGCTTAAGATGGTGTATCCAAGTCAACTTATGATCAATGTGCATGTCCAGTATACGGACGGTATTTACCACTGGGAGTTGGCAGTTGGTAATGTGTAGTATAGGGTTTGGGCTAGGAGTTTTCAATCTGGAGAAAAGAATAGCTTGACTTTTTTGGGAAGAAAAAATAAGGCCAGTGTTTTGGCTCCAATTTTTAAAATTGTTGAGTGTTGATTGTAGTAGCTCTTGTGTAGTAGTAATATTCTTTCCTTTACAATATATTCTCAGGTCATCAGCAAACAGTACAGCTTTTACTGGAGGTTGAAGACATGAAAATACTGAGTTAACAGCCACTAAAAAAAGTGTTACGCTCAATAACGAGCCCTGCGGTATACCTTTATCAAGGACAACACTTTGTGACAAGACACCATTGGTTCTCACACACATCCTTCGATCTTGAAGGAAGTTAACAATAAATGCAAGCACATTTCCTTTGACGTTGGCCTTAAGGAGTTTAGAATGATGTGAGGACGTTTCACCGTATCATAGGCTTTAGCAATGTCGAGACACACAGTAAGCATGTGCTGATGGCTGGCAAAAGCATTGCAAATTTCAGACTCCAGTATCAACAAGGTATCTAGCATAGATCTGTATTGGCGGAAGCCACTTTGTAAATCGTTGAAGAATTTGTTGTGTTCCAAAAACCATCGCAATCTTCTGTTAATGATCTTCTCTAGCAGTTTATACATGGTGCAAGTCAGTGAAATAGGGCGATAGTTGTTAGGATTCGAATGCTCCTTGTTTGGCTTAGGTATAGGAATCCCAATAGACGATCGCCACTGACTGGGAAAGCATTGTGCTTTCCAGATGTAATTGAATACCTTCAATAAATACTGTAACCCCCTATGTGGCAGTTCTTTAAGAAGCGCATAAGGAATGTTATCAGGTCCAGGGCTTTTGCTCTTACAGTGATGTAATTCAGGAAGCATTTCATCCACTGTAAGGTCTTCGTTGAAGGGCTGACTGAAATCTATGGAAGCCGAGGAAAGAGTTGTTCGTAAGGGGCAAGGAGTTAGAAAGTCTGCCTGGTTATCCTTGGATTCACTGGATACAGAAGAAAAGGTAGATGCAAGAGTATCTGCAATAATCTGTGGTTCAGTGAGGGTGTTCTTCGAAGATGATTGATCGAAGGTTTCCGACGTGTACCACATATAGCTTGGAGTTTATGCCACAGTTCAGTCTGAGAAGTTTTGTTGATTTTGTTGAACATAAGTATCAGGGACTATGTCAGTTAAAACGTGACAGTATGTTTATGTAATAGAATGTAGCAATTATAGGCAAGTTTAAAAACTATGCTGCCCATATTTTCAATTTATTTGTAGAAAACTGCACCGTTTAATCTACCTTGACAAATGTACAATTATATCATAAGATCTGGAAAAGGGCAAAAAGTTACCCAAAAATTACCAAATCTGCCCCTAATTATAATTTCAATTATTTGCTTACGGATTTTAATCGTTTTTACTAAATGATTGGAACGTTGTACACTTATCCTGTAGAAGCCGGCAAAAACGGCAAAAATGGCAAAGCTGGCTTACAAATTCCCGAAACTACCTCTACCCATGTTATCATCTTTTATGCATACACATTTACAACATTTAAGGAATTTTGATACTTGCAGCATTTATGCTTTAGTACTTTGGAGAACATTGTAGGCGACATAAATCCCTAAAGCGATAGTTCTCATTTTTCACCATTTTATCATTATTTTTACTTGTTGCTTGCACTTTAACATTGTTTCAACAGCATGAACAAGATGTTGTAAACACCTATAGGATTCGGTAAAGAGCTAAACAATGTATTTATTTTCACCCACTGTGGTATCAGTAAGCACAGTTATAGATTGCAATTTAAAAGCAAAGGCTGATGTGTTACATTCGCTTGACACTCCCTACAAAAATGTTTATTTCTACATAAACTTCTATAAGGTTCTCTTCCAAACCCTTATTCTTATATCTACTTCATATTAAGATATATATGTGAATACAGAAATAGTTTAGTACATGTTTCGTTGTAGCTACAGAGCAAATACAGGTTGAAGCAATACTAAAAAACTATAAGCTGCGTTTAGCTTCCTTATTCTTTCCATTGCATTGCGAGAAAGAAATGCAAGCCCATAGCAATATAAATAATAAATATTTAGATTCTCATTAGTTTGTTTAGTCCCTCTTTATCTTCACTTTTATTCTTGCAAAAGCTAGAATAGAATAGAAGTTTACGGAAATACATGCATTACACATTTCGTTTTAGTATCTAAAAAGCACATAATTATAGGAGACCGAAATAATTGTGGCTCCGGATGCATTCAATAAATTCAATAGCAATACTACACAACGTATTTATTACCAGCCAATTACACAAGTTTTTTTGGAATAACAATAGAAAAACAAAATATTAACTAAAAGTATACATAGGGTCTTTGATGTATAAAGTGGCATAGACCTCAGTACTCCCTCACGAGTGTTCTACTAGAGTACTTCTTGTTGAAACGAACATGTTGTCCAGAGCGAGTTACCACAGATGGAGGTGATGTACTCTGGTGGATAGGGTCTGTCACTTTTGGTTGTGGGGTGGTCATTGTTGTGGAGTCGTCAGGGTCAGCAACGAAAGTAGGTTTCAGCCGATCTAGAGCAACGATTGTTCGCATGCCACGAATTTCAATGTCAAAGGCATTGTTGTGACGATTTATTACTTTGAAGCGGCCATCATATGGAGATTGTAGAGGGCTACAAACTGCATCGTGTCGTAGAAACACGTGTGAACAATTTTCAAGGTCACAAAAAAACAAAAGTCTTTCGGGTACTGTGAGACCTTGCTGAAATAGGACGGACTTTCCTGAACCTGTTTCGCAGATCCCTGACGAAGTCTGATGCCTCGATGGTGTCACTGGCAGTATCTGAAAAGAATTCACCTGGCAATCGCACTGTCTGACCATACACTAACTCTGCAGCAGTTGCACAGATGTCTTCTTTGTATGCAGTGCGTATGCCCAAGAGAACTATAGGCAAATCTTCGATCCATCAGTCTGAAGCGTGACACTTGATAGCAGTTTTAAGTTGGCGATGAAATCGTTCCACTATTCCGTTGGCGGCTTGATGGAAAGCTGTTGTTTGGATATGACATGCTCCTGTGACCATAGTTAGAGATTTGGAAATATGAGACTCAAACTGACGACCTTGATCAGATGTGAGTCGTTGAGGAACGCCGAAACGAGCATCCACCAACTAAAGAAAACTCTTGCCACTGTTGCTGATGTGATAACCGCGATTGGATATGCTTCAGGCCAACGTGAAAAACGGTTGATGGCCGTTAGGCAGTATGTGATTGGATGGAGGCAGTGGACCAACAACGTCAACATGCTCGAATCGTTGATTAGGTGGAGTGAATGATCCAAGTGGAGCAGTGACATGCCTTGTAACTTTGTTACGCTGAAGGCTATGCAGTTACGCACAAATACTCCACAGTCACGATCGATCTCAGGCGAAACAAAGGATTTCTTAACCAGATGGATCGTAGCTTTCACACCGGGGTGCCACAAACTATGAAGAGATGCAATAGCTTGCTGTCGGAAATTCTTCGTCACAAATAGGCGAGCGTGAGATGTTGAGATATCGCATATAAGATGAACTGTCGAATTTGGAATTAGTATTTTCTCCAGAACCAAGCTAGTGCTGAATTGAATGAGAGTTTGAATTTCGTCGTCGGTTTCCTGTGAACATGCCAAGGCTTGAAAGTCGATTTGTTCAGCAATCGATGCAATTCGAGACAGTGTATCAGCTGGGACATTGCTTTTGCCTTGGATATGGCGAATGTTGGTCTGAACTGGGCAATGTAATCCAGATGACGTGACTGGCGAGTTGATGCTTTCTCTGGCTTCTGCTCCAAAGCGAACTTCAGAGGTTTGTGATCCGTAAATAGGATGAACTGTCTTCCTTCAAGCATGTGCCTGAACTTCTTAACGGAGGTATAAGTGGCTAGGAGTTCACGATCACAGGCAGACCACTGTTGTTGTGATGGAGGGAGTTTCTGGCTGTAAAATGCCAATGGTTGCCAGTTACCGTCTACAAGTTGCTGAACTGAAGCTCCAATTGCTGTCGATTATGCATCTACCATTAAAGAAAGAGGAGCGTCTGAGCAGGGATGTGCAAGGAGTGCAGCATTTGCATCAGCGTTCTTCATGTTGTGGAAAGCTTGTTCAGTTTCTTCATTCCATTGGAGCTCGCTGGTAGGTTTCGGATTTCCCTGCAAACAGCTGTTCAATGGTGCAGCGATGCTGGCAGCATGAGGGATGAAGAGTCGATAAAAATTAACAAGTCCCAAAAATCTACGCAGGTCTGGGATAGATGATGGTTTTGGAAAATTTTCGATTGCTTCAACTCTGTTTGTAAGTAGTCGTATTCCGCTTGAATTGACTGAGTAACCCAAGAATTGCACTTCTTTAGCTGCGAACACACTCTTTGCAGTGTCAATCGCCACGTATACATAGAGTCTTTGATGTATAAAGTGGCATAGACCTCAGTACTCCCCCACGAGTGTTCAACTAGAGTCTTGTTGAAACGAAGACGTCGTCCAGAGCGAGTTACCACAGTTGGATTTTGATTTTGATTTGGTTTAAGGGTGCTCAACTTCTAGGTCATCAGCGCCCTTAAAAGATTCATGGCAATAGCCAGATATAAATTTCACTCAAAAAATAAAAATACTAGCAACAAGAAAAGTTTACAAAGGCAAAAGGCAGTGGCAATAGCCAGATATGAAACAAGGTGATAAATACGTCCAAAAGCAAAAACACATAATTAAAAAAAAATTAAATCCTCAAATTGATATTGCACTCCGCTAAAAAATTAAAAACTCTATCAACCGCTGTTTTGTCGTCCGCTAGGACCTCTGCAAGTCTGGCAGGCAGCTGCAGAGAATCCCGAAGGTGCGCTAGAGAGCAACACTCTAGCAACACGTGGCGAACTGACAAAAGGTTGTCACACAGCGGACATAGAGGCGCAGGGTCCCTTTTAAATAGGTAACCATAGGAAAAATTGCAGTGGCCTATTCTTAATCGAGCCAAACTAACCTCCTCGCGACGAGATGTGCGACAGGAAGTTACCCAGTTTATCGGAAGTTCTTTCACTTCTCTAAGCTTATTACCGCGGAGAGTTGACCACTCGTCGTGCCAGGACGACAGCACCGCTCTCCGCACTTCAAGCCTAAAGTCTTCCGAAGTAACACGTGAGATGGTAATACTGGGTTCTGTAGTTGCCGTCTTTGCTGCTAAATCTGCCATTTCATTCCCCGGCAAACCTACGTGACTGGGAATCCATGCACACACCACGTCAACGCCAGAAGCGTGTAAAACATGGAGGGCATCCTGAATACGTTGTACAATAGGGTGGGGGTTGTACAACTGACAAAGGCTCTGCAGTGCACTAAGGGAATCGCTCAAAATCAGGCAGTCACCTAATTTACGACGGCGAAGATACAAAACGGCTCGATAAATTGCAGTTGGAGGTGATGTACTCTGGTGAATGGGGTCTGTCACTTTTGGTTGCAGTGAAGTAGGATTTGTTGGGGTGGTCATTGTTGTGGAGTCGTCAGGGTCAGCAACGAAGGCAGGTTTCAGCCGATCTAGAGAAACAGTTGTTCGCATGCCACGGATTTCAATGTCAAAGGTCTTGTTATGACGATTTATTACTTTGAAGGGGCCATCATATGGAGATTGTGGAGGCCTACAAGCTGCATTGTGTCATAGAAACACATGTGAACAATTTTCAAGGTCACGAAAAACAAAAGTCGTTCGGGTACTGTGAGGCCTTGGTGAAATAGGACGGAGTTTTCCTGAACCTGTTTCGCAGATCCCTGACAGCCGCCGCGGTCTCGATCGGATTGGTGGGCCAGGAGTGGTAACAATATGATGTACCGTAGAATGCACACTCGGCGTGGCGCTTGAAGTTGGGCGTGTTATCTCGATGAATTCCTTAAGCAGCTGATGATAAGGTGAATCACCAAATATAGTGTGTATCGACGGACAAGTGACGCAACGAATATTCCCGTTGCTTGTCAAGTTAGTATTTGAGTCAATCAGGCGTTTGTGACGTAGGTCTGGAAGGATTCCATAGCCAGAAAATCAGCTCCGATGATAGGGTGAATGACATCAACTACAATGAAACGCCACGTGAATTCACGACGTAGAGAAGGATCGAGTTTCAGGATTATATGGCCGTAAGTCTTAATAGCTGTTCCGCTTGCTGCGAAAAGTTGATACCCTTCTGCGCGGTGACGAGGAAGGCGGGTTACAGGAAAGACAGAAATATCAGCTCCTGTGTTTATGAGGAAGTCCACTTTAGATGTCTGGTCGGTCATGAAAAGATGGCGGTTCACATGATTGGGGTCAGTTGCCATCGCTACTGACTCCCGGAATTGTTTCCCTGGTTGCATGGCGGACGACATTTCTGAGCCTTAGATCCGAATTTCCTGTGATACCAATAAATATCTGTACTAGTCGAATTCGGTCTTGGAGAACGATGACGATGTGAAGAACGATGCGAGAAGGCGAACGGTTGGAGTGAAAATTTCGTGTCGCCATTTTGGTTACCAACTTTGTCAGCTCATTGATTGGAGTTGTAAAGACGCAATAGTTGCGGTCTCACGCGCTGTTGTCACTGTGGAGGAACTCGGTGTTGACGGGTATAGCTCTATCAATCTATCGGCAATTGTGGCCAATGCATCGAGGTTGCCTTCTGAAACGGTTAGAATTTTCTGAACATCAGACGGTAGGAGGGACATCCAGATACTTTTTAACATGTCTTCTGCCATTGTCGTACCGGCTAATGTTTTCAGACGGGGGAGTAATTGGGATGGAGTACGGTCATCAAGTTCTTCAGTTCAAAGCAGTTTTTCGAGTCCTTTTATTAATATAATATAATATAATATAATATAATATAATATAATATAATATAATATAATATAATATAATATAATATAATATAATATAATATAATATAATATAATATAATATAATATAATATAATATAATATAATATAATATAATATAATATAATATAATATAATATAATATAATATAATATAATATAATATAATATAATATAATATAATATAATATAATATAATATAATATAATATAATATAATATAATATAATATAATATAATATAATATAATATAATATAATATAATATAATATAATATAATATAATATAATATAATATAATATAATATAATATAATATAATATAATATAATATAATATAATATAATATAATATAATATAATATAATATAATATAATATAATATAATATAATATAATATAATATAATATAATATAATAATATAATATAATATAATATAATAATATAATATAATATAATATAATATAATATAATATAATATAATATAATATAATATAATATATATATAATATAATATAATATAATATAATAATATAATATAATATAATATAATATAATATAATATAATATAATATAATATAATATAATATAATATAATATAATATAATATAATATAATATAATATAATATAATATAATATAATATAATATAATATAATATAATATAATATAATATATAATATAATATAATATAATATAATATAATATAATATAATATAATATAATATAATATAATATAATATAATATAATATAATATAATATAATATAATATAATATAATATAATATAAATCATATCATATAATATCATATCATATAATATCATATAATATAATATAATATCATATAATATCATATCATATCATATCATATAATATCATATAATATAATATAATATCATATAATATAATATAATATCATATCATATAATATAATATAATATAATATAATATAATATAATATCATATAATATAATATAATATAATATAATATAATATAATATAATATAATATAATATCATATCATATCATATCATATCATATCATATCATATCATATCATATCATATCATATCATATCATATCATATCATATCATATCATATCATATCATATCATATCATATCATATCATATCATATCATATCATATCATATCATATCATATCATATCATATCATATCATATCATATCATATCATATCATATCATATCATATCATATCATATCATATCATATCATATCATATCATATCATATCATATCATATCATATCATATCATATCATATCATATCATATCATATCATATCATATCATATCATATCATATCATACAATACAATACAATACAATACAATACAATACAATACAATACAATACAATACAATACAATACAATACAATACAATACAATACAATACAATACAATACAATACAATACAATACAATACAATATAATATAATATAATATAATATAATATAATATAATATAATATAATATAATATAATATAATATAATATAATATAATATAATATAATATAATATAATATAATATAATATAATATAATATAATATAATATAATATAATATAATATAATATAATATAATATAATATAATATAATATAATATAATATAATATAATATAATATAATATAATATAATATAATATAATATAATATAATATAATATAATATAATATAATATAATATAATATAATATAATATAATATAATATAATATAATATAATATAATATAATATAATATAATATAATATAATATAATATAATATAATATAATATAATATAATATAATATAATATAATATAATATAATATAATATAATATAATATTATCACTGCTTGATCGTCAGTCGCCATGAGATTTTGGTTAGGTATACGAACTATAAAAACAATGGAGAGGTAGAGTTAGCGTGTATTGTGTAGATATCGTGATTCGTTCAATATAAAAATAGATTGAATGCCTACTACAGGATCACGTCGGCGTCACCAATTTGTGGCGCAGGATGCATTCAATAAATTTAATAGTACTACTACACAACGTATTTATTACAGCCAAGTACACAAGTTTTTTGGAATAACTATAGAACAATAGAACTAAAAGTATGGACCCTTTGATGTATAAAATGGCATAGACCTCATAATAATCTAATGTTTAAACAGTCGTTTGCTGTATTCTGGCTTTGAAATTTTTCCATGAGTTGTATGGAAGCAGCACTTCTAAAAATTACAGACAGTTGGAAAACTTCAAACCAGTAATAATGAGTATCTTGAATATGCCTCATACCGTAGAAAAAAGATTTTGTATAAATTGTGCCTTTTAAATATATCTGTATTCTGTGTGCAGTAAACTTTTTTCTATGTGTAACTTTATATATAATTCTCCTTTCCGAATAAAGAGAACCTCAGAGGTTATTGTTAGAAAATTTAAGATATACAGTTTATATGTCATGTAAATTTCTTAAATATATGGTATTTAATTAAGAATGTTGTTAAATCCAGTTTTTAGAAAAATTAAAAACAAAATTGTATGGATAATTTTGAATTGGAGTTGTTCATTGAAAAATCTCCGTGTCGTGCCCCTGTATTATGCTGAACATAAATACCTACTTACACAAAGTTTCATTTTTGAGTTCTGCTGTTCATACTAACACATAGTACCTTTTTCTAAAAAGTGTTTTCTTCAGGTACTTCAAAATATATATATTTCCGATGAATTTTCGATATCAAAAATGTTTATGGAATACAATACTTACCCTGCTTACTAATAGTAATTCACAGATTTGGGAAAAACGTTTAAAATGCTGTGAAAGAATAGCTTCGAAATAAACCAATTACCTCAGAAGATGGTGACATGCTGGAGTATTTATTTTATGTATTTTCTTTAATTTTTGTGGCTCTCTGTAACTTGTATATCAAATCCTAATAAGCTTAGTTTCTGGACCACAACACCTGATTTAAGGTCAACATTACTTCTGCCTTGCCGTCGGCATTGTTCTTAGTTGACTACATTGCAGACAAATTAATTGATAACAAAACAGAACACGACCTGCTTTAAGTTGACCTTTAATCAGGTAGCCGGGCCAGACCGTATGAATGTTAACAGCTAGCTGGCAAGTGCATAGCCTTAGGCTTAGACTGTGATGAACTATTGCTGCTTTTCCTTGGTGAACTATTAAACTTAAACACACCTTCAGTAAACGTTTCGTTTACAATTTGTCCGTAGAAAACAGCTCATTTGAGACTGAATACGAGAATTCTTGTCCACTCATCGAATAATACTGATAATAGCATGGTGCTTAAGTTGAATAGGTAAGTGAACACCTTTTTGCTCTTGCTTTCATGTGTTTTCCCGTTATCTCTACTTGAAATCGATTACGGAGCCAGAAAACGTGGAACGTGATTTTTTCCTGCGCTGGTGTTTATAAGCTTATCAGTAGTGCAATATCAGGTATCTACTTCATTCTGCTTGCAATAAAACTAGTAAAAGTGCATGTTTTGTAATAGATAGTTCAGTGTCGTCATAATCGTGATTATATAACAAAAATATGAACCAAAAATAGCGCATTCTTCCATTGGGATTATTCTAGCGAATACAACACGTAAAAATTTTAAACTAATAGTTTCTGTTATAAAATAATATTTTTGTTACTTGGATGTTACCATTTTGACAAAAGTCTTTGACGTCAAGTAGATTACCGAAGCCATATCACTTGCTGTGTTACTGAAGTCAGTAAATACCTTTACCAATGTAAACACATCGAACGCGATAACATGTTCACTAGCAGGTGTTGGATTTGTATGCATATGTAAGTATATTTAGTTCGCTTTCATTTGTAATATGAAATTGACTTTTGCAGTATATTTCATGTTTTTCTCTGCTTATATAAAATCTTCCCCCTCTACTTTTTAACTTTACGTCCTTATCGGACAGTGAATTAATGCAATGGGTGAAAAGATACTCCAATGAAGCCGGTTATCTTTAGAGCTTAGAGTTGTCCGACATTAATTTTTTTCAGGATAAGGAAAAATTCGGAACAAAAAATATAACCGTGTAACTCACCCTAACCGAGATTCGAACTCAGGGACCTTTTGAATGCGAGGCAGCTTCGCTATCCCCACAGCACAGAAAAGGGCTTATACATTTTTACAGTGTATATAACTGGATATTTGAGGTGCTGCTGCAAATTACATTTCCAAGCATCGAGTACATAATACATGCATTTTTAAATCTTTAATTTAAATTAAGATTTAAACACACTGTGACAATATAAGAAAGCCGTCTTCACTATGGAGATACCCAGATAATTTCTCGATGAGTTTCCGAATAAACTTGAAAGTGCTCTTTGAAAGTATGCAGGAAAATTTAGCGGTACATTGTGGAATATTTTAGAGAGAAAACCTGATAAGAAAGCTTTCGTCTGTTAATAAATATCTATAATTTGAAAAGTATTGCTTCCTGAAAAAATGTCCCAGAATTAGTAAGTACTCTTACATTTTCCTAATAATGCTGCAGCCATGAAAGGTTTCTTCTCATCATACAAGCACGTGTTAACCGATAGGTCTCAAACTTCTACCTGAGCATTTGGAAAAAAAGTTTACTCTACACTGTAAATTAAATTATAATGACCAGAGCGATGTCAGTTGTAGGTATCAAGAGCTATCAGCTTAAAGTTAATTTTAGTGCATGCTGAGTGTATATGTTCTAGTTTAAAAATATCATATTTTTAAGTTTTTGACAGCATAAATGTATGCATATTCTACATATGCTAGGTCACATAGTCCAATGCCTTATTCATTAGTATTTTTCTATATTATTCGCCGACCACTTTGCTGCAGTAGGCAGACAAAATGATATCAGGAATGGTAAAATATTTACTATGTTGTACCGTGACATTGCGGAGAATTACTTCCTTCTGTTCCGGTTAGCTTATTTAAAAGCAATCGGGTTGCTTGTTGAGGAACAAATAGGTTCTTTAATGACGTAAATAAGTCCACTAA
>CM060966.1:67389420-67544420 GCA_030765045.1 Tenodera sinensis | reverse complement strand
GTTTCACTGCAAACCCCTCATCTATCTCTTGCCTGCCCCTCTCACCTACGCCAGCCCCTCACATACCTGTATACGCTGTTCAACCCCTACGCTAGCGTGGTTCTGACTCCGAAGTATTGTTGCGGTACTGTCAATTGTGTTTCTTTACGAATAAAATTGTTTACATAAACTCAAAGTGCTTGTGATGTTTACATCACACGCATATCTCTTTATGTTTGTTTTTTGATAGTTGTATATTTTTATTAAATGTATTTAACATACATTTTAACGTATTGCAGTGTAGAATGGAAGATATTATATACTATGGAACCTTCAATAACTGCAAAACAGTAACATTATTTTAATTTTATTTGTCATTGATACTATAGTACTCTTAAGAAGTAATATTTAAACGAAACAATGAAAAGCCTAAGTGCAAGGCGTTTAGTTTTCCAGAATTCCCTACCCTTTTCTACTACCCAAACGAGGGCCATGTGTTCACGCTCATGGTCAGTTAAAAGGGGTCAATTACCAAGAATGCTTTTCTATCCGGACCATCACTTCACTAATGACAGAATGACCAATTTCTAAGTATTGTTAAACCGTTCTTCATCATCAGCTATTACTTCACTAGCTTTCTAATTTGCCGTTTTACATTATTATTTTTTGTAATTTAACAGTTCACGGGAATGAACTCAAAAGAAATTGAGAACTAATTTTAATATTCAAAATCGCTTGAATTTCGCGTTATGTTTTTTTTTTTTTTTTTTTTTTTTTTTTTTTTCCGCAAAATAAGGCAATTTTGCTTCAAACTACATTCATCGCTAAAACAGTATTGTTGATTTGTTGATCAACATCGCATAATTTGAAAAGATAATGGGAAATCGCTTTAATATAATCCCTGTCAGCTTTATCGTTAATGCGAAAAAAGAGTGCTCCTAGTTATAGCGTTTACATTTCTTTTATTTCACGCTACGCCACTGCTGTGATGTATATAAACAAATAGTGTTACGGTAATTTAGATGAACTTAGATAGGTCAGCTGTAAATATTTAGTTGAGGCATAGATTAACAATTAATATCGTTATAGTATTTTGCGCTAAAAAATAATGTCCAGTAATGTTGGAAACCTGCCTAGATGCAAGAGTTTTGGAAGCTTTTGTGTGTTTTCCAGAATCTAACACCGGGTTTTATGACACCATGTGGCTACGAACCTGCGTGTCTGCCTCACGTTCAAGAGGTCGCGAGTTCGAATCTCGCTTAGGGTGAGTTATCCGGATAAGGGTTTTCTCCGAGATTTTCCTTTATGCTGAGAAAACGAATGTCGGTAACTTAAAGTTCTAGGAATCTCGAGCTTATTTGAGCATCATTCACCCATTTCATTCATCCACCGTTCGGCATGACACTACGTTGGAGGACGTTAACAAAAGAAAAACAATAAATGAATGAATAAGTAAGTAAGTAAGTAAGTGAGTGAGTGAGTTAGTGAGTGAGTGAGTGAGTGAGTGAGTAAGTAAGTAAGTAAGTAAGTAAGTGAGTAAGTAAGTAAGTGAGTAAGTGAGTAAGTGGGTGAGTGGGTGAGTGAATGAGTGAATGAGTGAGTGAGTGAGTGAGTAAGTAAGTAAGTAAGTAAGTAAGTAAGTAAGTAAGTAAGTAAGTAAGTAAGTAAGTAAGTAAGTAAGTAAGTAAGTAAGTAAGTAAGTAAGTAAGTAAGTGAGTGAGTAAGTGAGTGAGTGGGTGAGTGAATGAGTGAATGAGTGAGTGAGTGAGTAAGTGAGTAACGGAATAACTGAGTAACTGAGAAACTGAGGAACTGAGGAACTGAGGAACTGAGTAACGGAGTAACTGAGTAACTGAGAAACTGAGGAACTGAGAAACTGAGGAACTGAGTACCTGAGTAACGGAGTAACTGAGTAAATGAGTAACTGAGAAACTGAGGAACTGCGTACCTGAGTACCTGAGTAACGGAATAACTGAGAAACTGAGGAACTGAGAAACTGAGGAACTGAGGAACTGAGTACCT
The DNA here is from genome assembly GCA_030765045.1 of Tenodera sinensis. Classification (NCBI taxonomy): domain Eukaryota; kingdom Metazoa; phylum Arthropoda; class Insecta; order Mantodea; family Mantidae; genus Tenodera; species Tenodera sinensis. The sequence goes on along the minus strand of CM060966.1, from coordinate 67,542,419 downwards.
GAGTAACGGAGTAACGGAGAAACTGAGGAACTGAGAAACTGAGGAACTGAGTACCTGAGTAACGGAGTAACTGAGTAACTGAGGAACTGAGAAACTGAGGAACTGAGTACCTGAGTAACGGAGTAACGGAGAAACTGAGGAACTGAGAAACTGAGGAACTGAGTACCTGAGTAACGGAGTAACGGAGAAACTGAGGAACTGAGTACCTGAGTAACGGAGTAACTGAGTAACTGAGTAACTGAGTAGCTGAGTAACTGAGTAACTGAGAAACTGAGGAACTGAGGAACTGAGTACCTGAGTAACGGAGTAACTGAGAAACTGAGGAACTGAGTACCTGAGTAACGGAGTAACTGAGTAGATAAGTACATAAGTAAATAAACAGATGAATAAATAGATAAATAAGTAAGTAAATAAGTAAGTAAATAAGTAAATAAATAAGTAAATAAATAAGTAAATAAATAGACAGATGGATAGGCAGGCAAATATGTAAATAAATATAACGGCCACGAACCTATTGTTAAGAGGCCGAGAGAATTACTTCTTTTACTCTTTATGCAATAATCGGCTTGACGAAAAAGAGCGAGACAGAGGCTCTCCGCGATTTATTTCGGGGAAGTCCCAATTTCACACCAAAAAATGGTAAAAGTGGGGATTTGGCTCACCCAATAAGGACGAAAATGTTCCCACTAAATTCAAAATTTTTTTCGTGGCGTGTGTCGGCCAACCAATAGAAATTCATCAGGTTGGGAATGCATAATCCTTTATATAGAGGCGTAAAGGTGAAATGGAGGAGTTTTTGAAAATCGTAAACATGTTAGTATGTCTAACTCGCACAAAGCTAAGTCGTGAGCCCATAAAATAATAATAATAATAATAATAATAATAATAATAATAATAATAATAATAATAATAATAATAATAATAATAATAATAATAATAATAATAATAATAATAATAATAATAATAATAATAATAATAATAATAATAATAATAATAATAATAATAATAATAATAATAATAATAATAATAATAATAATAATAATAATAATAATAATAATAATAATAATAATAATAATAATAATAATAATAATAATAATAATAATAATAACAACAGCATAATAATAAGCAGTAACAATAGCAAAAATATTTATATGAATATAATAATGAAAATGATTATATTACAACTATTTAAAATAAGACTAATAGTTGCGTACCTACTAACAGTATTGATTATGATCATAATACCAACCACAAAAGTTAATAATAATAACCACCAATTAATAATAGAACCAATAAAAATAATAATGGGGATACGAATGACAACAATAATGATTATTATTATAACAATATTAATGATGAATATTTTTTATTTATACCTATACAGGTTTTCAATGATTGACACATTCTGTCAATTCTGCCCAACATTTCACACTGTAATTCTCTTCCACCAATTTTCAAGTCATCCCAGTTCTCTGGTTCTAGTAGTTTTCGACTCATCAGTTGTATTTCCTGCATCCATGTGTGTTCCTGTCTACCTCTATTCTTTCTCCCCGGTGGAACCCATTGCAGTATTTTCTTCGGTATCCTTCCATCTTCCATTGTTCTCACGTTTCCATAGCATATTGGTTGCTTGCATTCTTTGTAATCCAAAACTTTACTGTTTTTCTTGTTCATTTTCGTTCCAATCTCTGTGTTTCTTATTCTTTCCAATTTGGGACGTCCACCAGAACGTCTAAGAAAATCCATTACATTGTCTAATAATTTTGATTGTACACGTTTAATTAATTTCCAAATTTGGGCTTAATTCTACCTCACAAAATTCTACCTCATTCTTCTACATTATGCATTGATTTTAACATGCAACAATTATTTATTGCAATTGTTTACCTATCTTTACAAAATACTATGTTTCCCGTTCAGTAATTCCAGTAACAATCCTTTGGTAACTGTGCATATACTAAATAATCCGCCGACTGCTACATTTAAAGGGTGGACATTTTAGGCAGTGAAGTTTCCGAAAAATTTGTAGATACATCAGAGACGTGGTTAAATCTGATGAAAAATTTACTCATTACTTATATGGAAGGCCTTTCTGTAATTAAATCAAAGAGGTAAGCTTTACTTAGGCGTGCATAATTGTGATGAGTTTCCAGTTTATTTCAAAGCGGCACAAAGTTAAAGCGTATTATACGAAAGGCTTTACAAAACTACGTATCAAAATTAGCTTTTTGTGAGTGTTTGCCCATACATATAAAAGCTTACTGCAACTTGCATAAAAATTATGAATAGGCTTCTTTAATTGTACACATTCATACAAATTACTACAGTTTGAAATTTTAAGCATAAGAGTTTTAAGAATATTTTGAAGTGTACTCGAAAACGCTAGCAAACTACAGTTAAAAGCAGGAGCCATCTGTATGTTAGGTGTACTTCTAACATCAAATATAGTAATACATTTTGTCGATCTACGCATTATTTCTGCTGTGAAACAATCGAACTAACAATGCAATGCAATCCTTCATAATTGCAAACTCTAAATAAATTAATGCATATGAGCATATAACATATGTTAACTGCAAGGGCCTAACTGCAAAACTCACACTTTCCACTCTTGGTTGAAATAGATTTTTTGTGTGTTCCTGTTCTGAATGTTGATCTCCATGTGGATGAAGTCAAATTATATAACTAAACTGACATTCTCCTATATTAAAGAAGAGAAGAAAATTGGATGTGGTTCAAAACTCACATTCTCCACCAACATTTTGGCTGCCAAAGTTACATTCTCCTCTCAACCAATAGGAAGGTTTTATTAGGTCATGTGATTATCAGTTTTTTATACTACTATTTTATACTATTTATTTATATAATGGATTCATTGGCTGTTATACCAGTCAATAAGGCAGCTGGAGAAATTCCAAGGAAGAGAGTTCCCCAGCCAGATAGATGGAAATGAGCTCAGGCTAAAAAAAAAAAAAAAAAAAAAAAGTGTATAACCTAACCTCAGTCAAACTGAACTTTTCTTTATATTGTTTTGAATGACTGCTATGAGTAGGAAAGTGAAATATTGAGAATAATATACAATAATTTATTGGTTTGTACATTTTTGGAAAGCCAAAATTCAATAACAATTTTATTGTTTCAGATATGCTGCAAAAGGGTTTGCTGAATTCCCCGCATGTCAACATACCAAAGGAGCATTACTATGCCGAACACTCAGTTTACAGGATATCAGGAGATTTCATTCTCGTTTTATAAAGAAGCAAATAAAGTTTATCAGGGCAATTTTATTTTAAAACATTTAAGTATGCAGCTAGTAAAGAGGCGACGTATAAAAAATAATAAGTATCAGAGAAAACCAGCTCTAGCGAAATACTATATTCGCAATCACAATAAAGAACTGGCAACATTCTTGGCAACATTCCTGGGTGTTTTGCAGTTATCAAGAAATCGAGTGACACGTATTGCTGATATATTTTACAATACTGGTGAATTGGCCAAGGAACGTCGGGGTGGTGATAGGACTGGTAACAAAAGTAGAGCTAAGAGAGAAAATATTATTACATTTCTAAATAAGTTCACCTGTAGTGAAACACACTATTGTGCTAACACGACTGGACGAAAGTATTTATCTTCGGAGTTGAATATAAGGAAGTTATGGAGAATGTATTCAGGAGATTCTGAATCTGAAACTCTGCAGGTGAAAGAAACTTATTTTCGTTATATTTTTAACAGGTTCTATAACCTTGGGTTTAGCAGTCCCAGGGTAGAAGTTTGCTCCACTTGCCTACAGCTTGAATCTCTACACTTTTTTAAACATGTAATAGATGGCCCAGAAATTGATGTAGGGGCAGATGAACATGAGTGCGAATGCAGTTATGCAGAATAATTACTTATTTTACACATTTAGGACAGACTTTTTCACTTAATTTCAATGTATAAAATTGTAGTTTGCTAATGTATAAGTTACAATAAAGTGATTTCATTGATACACCTGCCAAGAAATTTTGTTATCTTAACTGAAGTGTTGCATCTTCATTATTCCTGGTATCAAAACTAACATTCTCCATATTTTTACATTGCAGAACTGACATTCTCTACAGCTTGCTTGCAAAAGTCACATTCTCCAATATTTAATCCTGTTTTTCTATCAATCAAATACCTAGATATATTTTTTTATATGAAGCAACATTCTTCATGGAAATTGCAAAACAATTTCTAATCAATGAATATTTTCATTTGTATTAGTTGTTTGTGGATTTCTTAAAATTTTAAAAAGTGGAGAATGAGACTTTTGCAGTTAGACCATTCACATTCTACTAGGTACATACAAACGTGCATACGTACCTACATACATACACATACAAGGGCACTTACGTATAATATATATGTATATACACATATGCACATACTACATACCAGTGGCGTAGCGTGGTGTGTGAACTTGGGTATGCAGCTTGAGCTCGTGTTAAGAGTATCCATAGGTGAAATTTCTAAATTTTACAATTATTAGCGGATTTTGTTCAAACTCATATCAAATATAATACATCTAAGGAATAACGTACACGCAAGTATTCATTGTAATATCTTCAATACCTTTAAATTTATTATCTTTTCTAGCTACTGTTTTGGCAGTGTGCCTAAAATGGTCCACACGATGAAGATTTCTAAGTTTTGATAATTGCAAATATTATTCTATTATAAAGTACTCTCAAAAGAATGTTGGGAGTAGAACATTTTTATAACGCTTTGGTTTGTTAAATAAAAATTATTAACTTTTAAAATAACTTTTTCACGATTTGTATAGTTTTTATAGAACTTTACAATTCACCAACCGGTAAAAATTAAAGTTGCAGAAGAATCACTCCCACTATTTGTTTCTGCTTTCCCAGTTTGTTGATTATAAACACTCGGATTCCATATTCGGAAAGGTAGGCTTCCAGGAATTGCAGCGTTCTCTCCACAACATGTGTTTTCCTATTAGTCGATCACGCGGAAGCCCATGAGCAGTATGCATACCCTGCCTTCGGTTTCCTGGCCTATTTTTGTCAAACGTTTACTCACATTACATTTAAAAATGCTGATTGTACTCTGATACGTACAAAAGAATTAAAAACGTGAAATTGACCTTCACTGTCAAACAAAATAGTGAAAAGCTTAGCTTTAAACCTTATTAACAATAACAAGCGAGAATGCACTTTTATGCGTTGCATCCACTGCGCGCGCACATCGTTTGACATGGTTGACATGAAGCAGCAACAAGCAGCAGTTGCTCTGTTTTAATGCTTGGTGAGATATGCTAACAATATTAATTCATAGCAGATTGTTGTTCGAAACATACTCTTCACAAGCATTACGCCAATTGAATTAGTATGTAGAAAATAAGGAAGGTTAACTGAGGAAAACTGGTAGGGTATGCAACACATCACTCACATCCATTGACCCTGCTACATACGTTGTCTGCAAGTTTATTCCCGCTCTCACTTTCATCATTCCTTTCTCTTGAGCAGGCAAGAAGTGCAAGAATACCTGGGCCATTGCAAAGAACTCACTTGGAAAGAAACTTTTCGATTAAGATACGACAATGGTAGCATTGTTGCTGTGCTAACAAGTCCCTGCCCTAACAGCATTATTATAAGCTGATCGCACAATAATGGGGTCGCCAAGGCAATTTGGAAGAGAAGAAAAGCTGACAGCGGGTAGAGTGATAGCCAGTTTAACTTAGTTACGGTAATGTAAACAGATCATGGGCAGGGGTCCAGCAACTACAGGATGTTTCTGAATACGCTTCCTTCTGTGCGTTTACCTCTTTTCTTCCTACAACTTTTTGTATAGCCCTTTGTTTTTCTCACGAGTGGTGTAAAAGAGGAAGATGACATATTATGCTACTTATAAAGGGTTTTCAATTCTTTTTCAACATCATGTAGTTAGGAGAGTAAATTCGCATTCTTGCTCGATATGTGCTTGTTAAAGAGATAGTGGCAAGATATAGCAAAGCCGGTTTCTCTGCATTAAAATAATCAGCTGACTTTGGCCTATTCCAATTCTCAAACAAGTAGAGACTTACATGTTGCCAGGGAAGTATTTCCTGTGAAAACCAAAGGTGGAGCATCTTAGTTCTTGGAACACCGTTTGTATATGCTTAAACAATATCTTCAGAGTAGAAGTCACTACAAAAGTATCTTCAACTTAGAATGTTATGGTAAACTCATTTGAACAGAAATATCTATTTATACACCTCTAAATTCCTACGTTCTCTGTGTTTCAATAGCTGAGAAATGGAACTATGGCAAAATAATGGTTGCCATTCTGATTTGCAAAATCCCCCCCCCCCCACACACACGCACGCACACGCACAAACATACACCCGGGTTCGATTCCCGGTACTGGCGTGGGGATTTTCTCCTACTGGGAGACCTGGTCCTGGGTGCACTCAGCCTCGCTAGGACTCTGAGGAGCTACTTGATTGAAAAGTAGCAATTTCTGGCTGTGAAGATCGCATAACCGGCGCTAATCGTCCCCCACCTCCAATGCCACGTCCCACTCGTGACGCCTGTGATGAGCAGAGGTGGAGGACGCAGCGACCAGGCAGTAGGCCCTGGCCCGGAAACGGCTGCTGCTACTACTACTGCTACTACTACTATTGTTGTTATCGTTATTGATATTATTATTATTATTATTATTATTATTATTATTATTATTATTATTATTATTATTATTATTATTATTATTATTATTATTATTATTATTATTATTATTATTATTATTATTATTATTATTATTATTATTATTATTATTATTATTATTATTATTATTATTATTATTATTATTATTATTATTATTATTATTATTATTATTATTATTATTATTATTATTATTATTATTATTATTATTATTATTATTATTATTATTATTATTATTATTATTATTATTATTATTATTATTATTATTATTATTATTATTATTATTATTATTATTATTATTATTATTATTATTATTATTATTATTATTATTATTATTATTATTATTATTATTATTATTATTATTATTATTATTATTATTATTATTATTATTATTATTATTATTATTATTATTATTATTATTATTATTAGCAAATAACAGCATTACTAAGATAAGTGAAGTTTTTAGTTTCCAATTTGTTCTTACTTTAGAATCTTGTTGCTTCACTGTTAATAGCTTCAATTTTTTCCTTATTTAATAGATGTGGTCTTTATTTTTGTTGCATGTGACTAGCATTATTTCAATGCTTTCGTATGACATTTCTAAAACATGAAGTGGGCATTTCCACTAGAAGTGTTAAAAATAGCTGCCTTACTTCCCTATCCTATTTCTATTTGAAAAATTGATTTTTTTTTGTACGCTGCTCTTTAACTGCTATGGTTCTCAGCATCCTATTCTATAATGAACGTGAAAGACCTTTAATTTTGCTCAGAGGTCTCCTTATCATGCTTGTTTTATGTGCCGTAAATCTACGACATGGGACTATCGGCTTTGCTTCCCTTTTCGAAAGAAGCCATGCTAAGGACTTTTATGCCCGAAAATATCCATCATCTTCCACCAACTTTGAACCCAGGATCTCAGAAACCACAGGCTAGCATGTTACCCCTGGACCTAGAGCACATCCTATCCCTATTTGGCATACATGATACCAAGCTCCTTATAGTACCTTCAGAACTAACATGCCTATCAGCCCTGTTAGAAATGTCTCAGCAGGTGATTACATAAGGATTGTTAAGCCACAACCAGATGAGTTTTCTATCTTCCCTTGTGAAAATTCTAGCGATCTAGCTCAACAACTGAAAAAGCTACTTTGGCACAGGCTGTATCCTGCGACAGAGCAGCGCTGTTTAGCAAACGTTTAGGAGACAAAAGCTTGGAACCCAGTGGAGTTAATCGTTTTGAAAAGAAGCGGGCACCTGGCGGGGTAAGTGTACCCTTGCGGTAGGACAGAAAGCGATTCTTTTGTACCTGCTTTACGTCGTCATGCTAGCGTATCGGTTGACTCCATTAAACGGAACACAAGGGCTGCATTCGCCTCCTTTTCACAAGAACTGTTCTTTTCAGAGAACCACACTCAAGGTTCTGTTCGTCATTTGCATATCAGCTATCCATCTTCCAACTGATCTTTCAAATATGTTAACGTCCTTACCACTTGATTTCTTGTAACTTTCTTAGGTACCTATTTAGATTTAATTTTGCCACGTTATATGTTGTTTTGCTATATTTTTACTTTTAATTGCATTTTCAATTTAAATTCTTTCTTAAAGTGAACCTTATGGACTCTAAATTTTCAATCAAATTGGCATAAATATATTAATTACTAATGGATCTTTCCGTTTTATTAGATGACATTTTCATAAATATTCTATGCATAGAGTATAATATTCACTACAGCACAAAATCCAGCTCTATTTTTCTACGGTTTATAATTAATGTTTTACAAGGTAAACAAAATGAAACTTTAAATTACATTTAGAAACTAGATATGCAAAACTATTAGATGCATAAGATTACTTGTTTAACTGTAGAAGTCAAAGAAATATTTGCTAACAAAGAGGTGAAGAAAGGGCAAGCGACATAATAAACAAGGTAATTTTCAATCATACGAAATACGGTTGATTATCGTTGTCGGTTACTGACCCACATAAGGATAAAAAGTAATATGTCATACTCCTCCAATAAAGTGAAAAATAATTATAACACAAAGAAATAAGTTAAAGTTTATCACCTAATGCTTAGACTACTAGATATTGCTAATTACTTTTTGGCTACTGCTTTTTGTCATTTAATTTTATCTTTACTCTGAAAATAAACACTGTCCATATTCATTGTCAAATATGCTAATTATTTTACACCATTGAGTAATCAACACCAAATTGCGTAATGAACTGGCAAGTTTACAATTAATTGGTATCAAGCAAGTAATTACCGGTTCAACATTATAATACATTAATATTGTACGTAGTTTTTAAAATTTATTGTAATTGCAATATGACCTTAATGTTTAAGTGACAATAAAAAATGATAAAAAACAACTTAAAATAACTACTGCTGCGCTTATCTGTAGTAATGCTAATTAATTTAATCCAACATAGAGCCATTCCGAGATAGGTAGCAGCAGACGGCAGCTGTTGATCCAGATTTTTGCCGTACAGATCATGCTTAAAAGCCAATGGAATCAAAGGCTTCCATTCCAACAGCATAGCATTTATAATCTTGTACATCCTTTTTTAAAGAAAAAAGTGCTTAAGTGAGTGCAACTAAATTAATGTGGAATAACTATTATGTGTACTAAATTATAAGTCATTAATTGTAGTATATGGAGAGTATTAGGTTTTTGGTAGGAGATAGTACTTTTTCAAGGTTTTCAGGATGAGCATCAAGTGCAAGATTTATGCTAAAGAAAAGGACAGCATAATTCGATTTGAGTCCCAGCACTGACAGTGAGATTCATTTCTCCATAGGTGTGTTATACATACGTGCTGAGGATTGACTGAAAACTAACGAGAGTGAAATGTGTGGAGCAAAGCCTCACTCGTATTTAATCAGATCTTGCATCAATATAACAGTGAACTGCTCTTTTCATACAAATATAATAATCAGTTCAGATGATATGGCAAACATACACAAATTCGTATTTTCACTGTGAATAGAAATTTGTTCAAATTCATATTGATTTTTCTCAGAAATCACGTATATAAATAGAATGAAATTTTTCAGCAACATTTTTTATGTTTGTGTTGCACAGACTAAGAAATTTATTTACCTATTCATATTAACAATTTAGTGTTTCAAAAATAAAATTCATCAATACTGAAATGCTCTATATATGCCCTCTGGTTTGAATTTTATGAAGCTAAGAAAGTGATGGGAAACCTAACCTTTTGATATAAGCACAGAAGAAAAGAAGGAAGAACATTATTTAAGGCTTGAGGACTTTTCCACTCAGTGTCAAACTGCACTTAAGGTTACCTATACTCAATGTTTTCAATTATTGCCCTCTTCATCCTATTCCTAAAATTCAGAAAATTATCGTTTAATGTTTTATCGACTTGGTTATCAGATTGTTACTGACCTAGTCGTTGAAGACATTTAATTCTATTGGTACAAGGTACTGAAATATGGGTGCACAGCACTTGGGCACATTATTATTTGGGCACAGAGATAATTATCTAGGTATGTGGCGAAGGAGTTGATGTTTTTCGGTTTAATTGTAAACGTAATTTTCAGCTAAGCGGAGAGGAGGGGATGGTTGTTTTACCGCGTTCTGAAGGTCATTTTATTGTGTAAGTCACTTTCAATTTGTAACTTGGGAAGATAAGTTTCATTTCTTTCGGTTGCTGACACGGAACTCATAGAAACAGGAAGGGGTATACCTTGTGCACTTTACAATGGATATCGATACAGAGTAGGAAGAGTCAACAAGGAAAACCTTACTTTTTGGAATTGTGTAAATAGTATAAAGTTTAAGTGCTCAGGAAGAATAATCAGCAGTAATAACGGTGTTTTGAAGGAAATGCTGCATATCGCATGTTGTGTGCCGACGTTGCTGCCATTGAAGTTCAGAATCGCATATCCAATGCAAGAAAGAGAGCAAGAGAAGAAATTACTTCAATATCTGCTATTTATACGGAAGAAATGGGTCTGTTATTTAACCGTGGATATGAACTGGTGACGGAAATGCCTTGTCAAAATGTGTGTAAAATTAACCTACACCAAGTTAGGAGAAAATCACAAGGTTTGCAGAAAGAGCCAGAAATCCTGAAAATATTATTTTACCAGCTGAATTGTTAAAGATGAACAATGGTGGCACGTTTCTTTTAGCTGACCATTTCTCTGTGCCACAAGAAAGGATTTTGGTATTTGCAAGCACTAAAGGAGTAACTGCACTAAACGAAAAGCACACATTTTTATGGATGGTGCACTCAAAAGCTGCAGGAAACAATATAGCCAAATATACACCATCCACGCCGATCTTGGAAGTACAAGTGACGAAACGAATGTTGTGCTGGTGGCATACGCTCTTCTTCGAAGTAAGAAAAAAGAGACTTATAGCAGGCTGAGAAGATTCCAGACTGGAACCCCAAGGATGTAACTGAAGATTTTGAACCTGGCGCTATTCAAGCTTTGAAATCTGTTTTTCCAAATATACAAAGTTCTGGTTGCAACTATTATTTCAATCAGTGCATTTCGAGAAAGATGCAAGAATTAGGAATGGCACGTGATTACGTTCAAAATAAGAAAATCAGACTTCACATAAACATGTTTTCTACATTAGCTCTTCTTCCGCTAAACAAAGTTGACAATGGTTGGCTCATTATACAAGAAAATGAGAAATTAAGTTTATTCTACGGCTACTTTGTGGAACAGTGGCTGGATAATCCTTCAATACCAAAAGAAATATGGAACCGCCACGGAAAATGTCACTGAACCAATAATGCTGTCGAATGATGGAACCACCGGTTCAACAAAATCGTGCAAAGACCGCACCCTGGCATACTCGCACTAGTATTCGTTTTATACGAATGAACTTATGTAATAAAGACATGTGACTTACTGAATGAGCTTGTAAATACATTGAAATACAAATATGGACGAAGATAAAACAAAACAAATTGGCATGCTAACAGAACGAAATTATTTTTTAGTAATAACAAAAATATACATTTTGGGGGTGCGATAAGAGATTACTTTCACGTGGTATGCACCGGAAACAGTATGCTTTAAAAACGCATAGCTGGCTAAGAATCTCTTGAAAACATTTTCCAACAAAATAATAAACATGTCCATGAGCAATTAACACTTATGTGCATCCCTTAATGCCCAATGCCTGAAACTGGTTTTGTTACCTGCTTGACCCATATGTCCAAATGCTACTCTTTTTGCCTTGTGCCCAACTGCTATAGATTCCTGAAATATCCTCCTAGCTGGCTATAAAGAATATTTGAGGTCGGATGATGTATTGTGAGAAATAGGATGCTCCATTTCTGCACTTTGCAAATCACACGGGCATCTATAAACTTGGAAATGGTATAGAACATTATCACAAAATACTTATTTTCTTCCAAACAAAGCAAAGTTTTGATAGTGTTACATTATGTACTTTTACTTCGTTTCCTCATCTTTTCATATTTTACGGGTATTAAGGGAATGCACCACTAAAAGTTCCATTTTACCGTGTTTTTGGTCATTTTAGCTGAAAATTTCAGCGGGTCTGTGTTACTTTAAAATTAAATCTTCTTAAATTTCCTTATATCTTCTTTAGTTTTCAATTTAATGAATTTTAAAAACTTTGTTTTCCATCCTATATTAAGAGGTTGCACCATTAGAACGCCATTGAATTATTTATTGGATAATTTGATTAATTTTAAAATTTGATATGGTTTTTCCTACTTAAAAATTGTAGATGGCAAATTTCACTTCGATATCTTATTTAGTTTTTAAGTAGTTGAACTTTAAACGTTAAATCCCTGTGCTAAGCGTTCCACACCAAGATTAAAAATAAAGTTTATTTTAGGTATCCATGTCCACACCGCACAAAATTGAGGCAGGCATACTTTTATATTTATTCGTAGTTTTATTCAAAAGAAAACGTTTAAAAGCTCATGATTGCAAAGTTCTCTTCTGTTACAATTCTTATTGCTTTATAAATCAATTACTCAAAACCTAAACCATAATAATCTGGAATAACTCATAAATGAAATGAAATATTTCAAAACAATATACGAAATTTAAGTGACAGTTTTTATTTTATAAATTTTCACAATGTGAACAGTTATAGAAGTGTTGGAGGAAGATTACGTATGTCCAGCATTTTAATAAGCAAAACCCCTTCAAAAGCTCAAAGTGTAAATTGGAACAAAATTTAATTCGTTTTTCACCGTATTGCACATAAAGAAAAGTAACCACAGTTTTATAAGTGAAAATAAATTATTAAAGGCAGGAGGAATGTGCGTTCGAGTGGGATACAGGTTAACTGGACGCGAGTATGAATGTCAGAACTACAGCATGGCTATGAAAAGTGCAAACAACTGCCACTAGAAGCAAGAGTCCAACACGTCACGTAGCACGCTGCGAACTATTGTGCTTTTCAAATGGGAAGAATTCTGATTTGCAGCCAATGAGATACCTTTACATGCACAGCGTTGCAAGGTCATTACCCCCGCTCTTCATACTTGTTGGCGAACGACAAGCCCCACTTAAGGGGAAAGCAATATGACAACATAGCACGACTCCGATTGGTTACCGGCCTGGAGACGCTCAAGGACAAACTCCTTCCCATTTGAAAAGCACAGTAGTGAAGCAATGCCTTGCAAGTGTATGCAGACGCAAGGTCAAGGTGTAATATAACGCGACTGTTTGGTTTCTTCTCGCAGTGAGCTGCAGACGTGGAATGATAGTGTTCTTTAATGTTCACATGATGCTTGTAGGTAGTGCTACAGTTGGTTTACTTGGTCAGGCTGTACCTACCTGCAGTTGTTTACATGTGCGAGCGATAACAGTAAAGCCCATGTGCAGTATACCTATGGAAAACGCACACTCCTCCGGCCTTTATAAATTGTAAATATCCCTTTCGAATGTGAGAGGATCCTCAATCCCTAAGTTCATTTTTCCGAGATTTTCACGAAATTTCAGTGGTGCATTCACTTATGTAGACACGAATTGAAATTTAAGCCTTAGCTGGGTATGCAAGAAAATGTGGTGTGTTTAACTCGTTATGACTGTGTTTAGTACAATTCATTCGGCACCAAGGCCTCCAATGTAACTGATTATAAGTGAATATTTCTAACTTTTACGCTATATGTACGGGCCTTATCTCTTGCTGTATTGTAAACTTGTATTGCGAAATGCAGCCGGTTGCTGTAAGTTATAATGGACACTCACGAGCCTCTATTTTAATATTTTAAGAGATAGAAAACCAGATAACATCCTCTAGTAGATTGTGTAACACGATGAGTGCACATGTTAACTTTGCCCGTTCTGAAATGCTTTGCCTCTGAATGTCTCGGTATGATATGTCGTTTCGTTTTCACAATGTGAAGTTTAGTTTTTATCGTTGAATGCCTTTTCGTAAGAAAGAACTTGGTTGTTTCGCTTTTGACTTAAATTGTACAGTTTTGGTTTGAATGGCTCGCGCGTGCGAAGTGCTCAAGTGAGCAAGATATATGTTTATAGAGGCTGCTGTATTTACTCGCTACGCAGTGTCCGTGCAAAGAACGCACTCAGGCGAGCGTTGCGCTGCACGACGCGTGCAGTATGGAAGGAAGAAAGAGGTTTCAGACATTGTCCCTGCATTGTGTCCTGGAAGTCAATGGTTTAGCCATCAATCCTGCTGTGCAGAGGGGCTCTATTATTCGCCTTGTTATGTTAGGTTAGCTTGGAATAACACTCTCCTCTCGTGCAAGAGCGGCGCGAGTCCCTCAGCCTCTCAGAGAGTAATAAATCTTCCAAGATTCAAAACTAGTACAATAGAGTTACTGTAAGTTACCTTAATTTACTTCAATTCTACAAATTATAATAAGGAAAAATTCGTAATCGGAAACTAATGAAACTACGAGGCACACAAGAAACAGGATTTCGAAACAGGAACTACTAATATTCCTGAATAAACCAGCTAATTGTAACAATGTTATATTGAACGTTTCAGATGCGAATTCTTCAAAGTATTAAATGAATACACTGTAAACCTGGAAATGTTAGATTTCATTTTAGTCCCTTTTAAAATACCAACTGTGTTTTACATATTCTACTCAAAATTTCGACGGCGAGATTTCACCGGAAGTATGTTTTGAGGCCTTCTGAATAAAAAAAGCATTTTTAGAAACAGGTCCATGAGCGCGTGTCTGTGTGCCTGTGTGTCTGTGAACAGCATAATTCAAAAACGAAAAGTCGGATAAAAACCAAATTTGGAATTTAAGGTTAGTATCTTTCAAGAATCCGACACGAAAATTTTCAAGGAAATTCCTCTACCCTAAACTATCCTTTATATAGTGAATTTTTCGAAAATTTTGATTTTCTCAAAAAGGCTATAACAACATTGATTAAAATCCCATATGTTTAAGATATTTTATGCCAAATTAAATCTATGTATATTTTTAATTTTCTCGCTATGACCTATGTAGTTCTGTTTACTCTTTATGAAATTTACATAACTGGTAAACCGTTAGAGATAGACCAAATCTTACTATACAAAAGTGTACATCTCAATTTGAGCCCAACTACATTTTTTGTAGAATAAACCATTTCATAGACATGTTAGTTGTGTGTATGTTTTGCAATTCTCAGATGAAAGGCCGTTATTCACTTTTTTTTATTAATTAGCCGTGTAAAGAGAACGGAATTTCAAAGCCTTCATATAGCGACCAGCTTTAAAAATTTGATTATCGCTCAAAGCCTACTATATTCCCTTTGCACCTATTTCTGCAAATGTATATCTCGACTAACATGAAGAAGATAGAGGGATAAGAGTTCCTAAGAATAGTACAAGAGTAGAGCAAGTCATGTCAGTGTAACACATCAGATTTTTAAAACATTAACTGTGCCTTCTTTTTTTAATTCTACTCCGGAAACCGGTAGGTGTACATATCTTGACCCAGCAAATGCCTAAATTTTGTGATATAATATTCAATGAGGTACTATTTAGGTAAGTGCAATAGCAGCATCCTTATGAAGTATTGAAGCATCATGCATACATGCGTAACTACCTGAAAAAAATGAGTTGCTTAAAAGATGGCAACATTTTCACATTATGTCTTTTATCTAGCGTGCTATTTAAACCAGACATTACTGGTTCTATTGCACTTATTATTTGAATAAAGTAACTTGAAACTTATAAATAACATTTTGAGACATATTATGGAACAATTACACTTACCGGCCCCTAATGACCTAATTGTCGACGGACACTTGAACCCTATACACCCACTCTATTACACTTACGTTATGTGTAGTTCAGTAGAGAGATGTAATTGTCATTGGCGGACAACGAGATGCACATTAGTTCTTGACCCTAGAGTCCGATTTTACAAAAATGTATAAGGAAAAAACTACGCTATGAGCCTTTCTTAAGGAACCAAGAGACATAACTATACCAAATTTCAAACTAGGAAGTGATTGGTCTACTTTTTGGTGCTCGTGGAGTGATTACGAAGTTTACTATTAATCTGTTCCGAGCTTTGAATTGCAATTAAGTGCTCTAGAAGGCATTGGTTTACAAATCAGTCGTGATGATTTGTACATTTTAGACAAGCATTTGCATACTACACTAGATGAAATAAAGAAATAACTAAATAAAACTAAAATGATTAGTTGTCCTATTTACAAACTTTATAATAGTTATGTACATTATTATACTTTATCTGTCAAATATCTTTAACGTATATTTTTTATCCTTTATTGTCTATGTTTAAAACTGTCTTTTTCTATAGATTTATTGGCAGGATGTGTCTTTATGGCAAACCTAAGATAGGAAAGCTATCCAGTCACCGAATTTTCTCTCTAAGAACTGCCTCTCAAACGTAAGGAAATTTAAGCTTTTTAAGGTTTTGACAAAAATGCTAAATAGCGTTTTTTTTTTTTTTCTTTTCTTTTTTTTTTTCTCCCCCAGATTGGTAAGGCTAATGCTATGGTTGATAATGTACTATTAGGAATTTTCCTTCTCTCGTTTACTATAACTTTTTGCTTCCCTTTTCAAGTTTCAGGCAAACTTAGGGGCTGTGCAGTATCGCTCGTGCCAGACAATTGGCACAGATGCTTGGAAAGTTCTTGGCTGTCAACAGACCGCCGTTGTGCTCGGACCATTAAGTTTGGCATTGTTAGACCTCTGTGCATCTCTGTCGGATGGCCTGCTTGTGGCCTGTGGCCTTCTGCAGCTTCTTCACCTCACAGTTGCTTATTTGGGGGTAGTGAGCACAAAAGATCCGCTTTGGATCGAAGTGCGAAATGCGAAATGCGAGTAGTCATGCCCATACTCAATATTGTTTATATCTTCTTCTTCTTTCCCTGATTACCCTCCCCTTATGTAGAGCTTACACCCCCTAGGACTAACAAGCTAGTGCCTAGGGTCAGACGTCTGTCGGGGAGTACAGGAACCTATGGACTGGACAGAGTGAAGACCTGGAGGCAGGTGGTCAGCCAAGTACCAGCTATGATAGTGAGGAAGAGGATGATATGAATTGCAGGCGAAATGGATGATTGGAAGGGTGATACTGGAGCAATTGATGGAATGAATGGCGGGGGAAAACGGAGAAATCGGAGGAATCGAACCCGGGACCCCTTGCACAGCAGGCAGGTGCTCTACCAATTGCGCTACGGGGCCACCCATTGTTTATATCAAAAAGCTAAATTTGTGGCATTTGTGCGAATCCAGCGCCATTATTATTTACGAAACAGAAAGCAGAGGGATATACGTTTATCCTCAACAAAGCTGTATTTCATCTTCTTCTGAATCGGAATGCTTGAAACTTAATAAAAACTTGCAAAAAGAGCTCACATTTATTGGAACTGTTCTTACCGACCTTAATGTATGCATTCTATCTCGCCGAGTGATTAGACCATTTGCTCCTCACCAAAGCGGCTCGGGTTCGATCCCAGGCAACCGCATATGGGATTTGTAGTGGACGAAGCGGTGCTGGGGCGGGTTTCCTCCGGGTTCTCCGGTTTCCCACGCCATCTCATTCCACCGGTACTGCATCTTCATTTCATGTAACATCGGTGTCGCCACCTGCGTTGCCGTATGTAGGAAAAGCGGGCGTCAAACGCTACAAAAAATATCTCGCCAACCATTCTTCTGAGGTTCTTGTTAAAAGAAAAGTTTAAAAGTTAAGATCATGCTAGGTGCGCGACAAAGCTACCTAAATAGAGTTACCATACGTCAATTATGCTTTCGGATGCTGTTTTCGGAAGAGGACAGTTTTTTATGTGCTAGACTGTGTATTCCTTATCGGAAAGTCTGACAAAAGAGTACACACAAAAACAAAGGAAAAGAAAAAGGCTAAATGATGACACAGTTTCTTTCTATTTTTACTTTCTCTACTACGTAGGGGAAATTTTGCATTCGACCCAAAAATTCTATGTTGAGATTTCACCGGAAACACATGCTTTGAGGCCCTTTAATCCAAAAAAAGGCCTTTGTTAGAAAACATTCCATGTGTGTATATGCGTGCGTGAGTGCATGTGTGTCTGTCGGTCTGTCTGTGAACAGTATAACTCAAAATCCAAAAGTCGGTTAAAACTAAAGTTGGTATTTAAGTTTAATATTTTTTCAAGGATGCGACACGATTTTGTAGAAAATTTCTCCACCCTAAACTATCCTTTGCATAAAAGATTTTTTTGAAAAATTTTTTAATTTTCTCAAAAATAACTAACGATTTTGATTAAAATGTCACGCGATTGAGATATTTTATGGCAAATTAAATGTATATTACGAATTTTGTGACTATAGCCTATGTAGTGCTGTTTACTCTTGATGACTTTTGCATAACTTGTAAACTGTAAGAGACAGACCAAACCTTAACATGCAGAAAATGTAGATTTCATTAAAACACACAAATTAGCCTAATTTCTTTTTCGTGCGTGGAGTGAACCATTTGGGAGATATTCCTTGATACTTGTGTGAGTTAAACTTTCCTCAAATGGAAGGTCGTTATTCACTTTTTTATCTCATGGCCGTGCCAAGACAACGTAATTTTAAAGCTTTAAAAGATTTAACTATCGCTCAAAGCCTACAGTATTCCCATATTTCTCTTGTACCTATAAAAAATTATCAATAAGGTAATTTCTGCAAATGCTTATCTCGAATAACATGAAGAAGATAGAGGAACAAATTTTTGTAAGAATATTTAGTACAAGAGTAGAGAAAGTCATGTGAGTGCAACATATCCGATTTTTTCTTTGATACTACAATTCTACAAACATCAACAATGCTATCTGGACATTTATGAAGCCAATTCCACCTTCAAGGAGGATATAGCGGCCATATTGTCAAAATTCCAGCAATGAAACGCACTTCAAATTTATTGGATCTTTTCTTTACTAGTTAAGCTGAGTACAATGTTCAAACATATTAATATTGTTTTAAGCTACTGTGAAGCTTTGAAGCTTTTGGTTAAAATGAAAATTGTATGCTAGCCATGCGCTCATGAGATACAAACGAAGGCTTGAAAGAGGAGTACAATAATTTTATTCAAACCACTTTGATTAAATAATCAGGTGTTTGAGGTATTAATTTGAGGAATATATTCTAACTTTCCTAACTAACCGACAGAGTACAGTCTTGATATCCTGTGAAATCATTATTGATTACATAGAACTTTCTAAAGAAACGCATACATATTTTATGCCATAAAATAATTTATGACCTAAATAATTTTTGAAGCGTTTAGAAATGTGAATTGCGCATTCGTCTGTCTCTAATGGACTCACGGCTAACATAGTAAACTATGTAGTTGTGTAGCTTCAACTCTCGCCATGCAAATCGTGTATTGTGATATTAACTAACAGAAACTATTTCTTGCTCGAGTTGATACGTATTAACAGGATATGAAAAGAAAAACAATTTTTTAAACAGTCAGTAAAATCATTATGAAAAGGGTTTGCAGAGAAAGTTGCAAGTTGCTGTCGTACTTACTACAGTACAAAGAAAATATTTCATGAGAAATACGTCGTGAACAACATAACTAAAAACCAAAAGTCTGCTAAATACCAAACTTGATCCTTAAGTTCAACAGCTTCTACGAGTAAGGATGCGACACGAAGGATTTTAATAACATCTCCCTACTTCACACTACTACAAAATGTTTCCATGTCCTTACATGGAAACACTTTGGAAATTAAGATGTTTGTACGACAAAATGTATACTGAATTATTTTCTGGGAATAGCCTATGGAGTCCTTTTTATTCGAAAGGCATTTTATATGAATTTGTATAACTCATACTAAATTATAATGAGTTTGCTTCTAGTGATTTATTCTTCATGCTTATGGCTCAACCTAGCCCCTAGTCTTTTTACTCGGTCTTTCATAATTTAACCTAACCTAAGCCCCATACTGCTACTCGTCTAACCTAACCTAAGCTAAGCTAGCTCCCACTATTTTTACTCCAGCTTTTCATAATTTAACTTAATTTAGCCTAACCTAACTCCTACTCTTTTTACTCTGGTCTTTCATAATTTAACATAACCTAAGCCCCATACTGCTACTCGTCTAACCTAACCTAAGCTAAGCTAGCTCCCACTATTTTTACTCCAGCTTTTCATAATTTAACTTAATTTAGCCTAACCTAACTCCTACTCTTTTTACTCTGGTCTTTCATAATTTAACCTAACCTAAGCCCCATACTGCTACTCGTCTAACCTAACCTAAGCTAAGCTAGCTCCCACTATTTTTACTCCAGCTTTTCATAATTTAACTTAATTTAGCCTAACCTAACTCCTACTCTTTTTACTCTGGTCTTTCATAATTTAACATAACCTAAGCATCATACTTCTACTAATCTAACCTAACCTGAAGTTACTTAACCTAAGCGACCATAAACCTTCATATTTATTAAGATATTTTAACCTAACTTAACCTAACCTATCTCATCCCATTTTACTCGAGCATTCTATTCTACTGTATCCTATTCTGACCTCCGCACCATACCGTTTCAGGCTTAGACATTTCACTTTCTTTTGCAGATGTTTTTTCAGGAATTTTAGATACTTGAAGGTATTGCACCCCCTGACATGCGAACCCTAAGCATTTTCTAAACATTTCACGATATGTTAGTGCTATTTTAGGAGTTTGGTAGGTATTTTAACCAGTTTTGCGGTATTCTAAGTTTTTACGAATTTTTGGAGGTTTGTCTTGATTTTTCAGTGTTTTCACTTCTTTAGAATGTTTTGATACTCTTAATGATTCGTTATGCTTTCATGATCAAATTTCAGCCTTTTGCAAATTTATGTTGTTCAGATCTAGAGAATTGCTTAGTCTTTATAAGACTAATTTACCTTAACCACAAGCCTCTTTAGAGACATTTCTTCATTGTTGACACTATACATGTTTCTTCTAACCCCCCCCCCCCCCCACTCTTTCTTTAACTAACATTAGAAGACGTTTTAGTCTTGTGTAACTAGCTGTCGTCTACGTTTTCGTACACTGCTCCAGTATGCTATACATGCTAACCTCATTTTGCATAGTTCTGTATGTTCTAAAGGTAATGCGTCAAACGTTGCTTACATTCCTTCTAAGACTATCCTAACCTAACTTAACCAACCAGCGCCGCCATAACCTGCACCCCCACAACCATCACTAGCACCACCACCATATTCTGCAGCTATTGCAACGAGAATGTTCGACGTTTTTTACCATATCTAACCTGAGGTAGCCCTACGTTTCTTTTGAAGCATTGTTTACAGCTTTATTCTGCTTTGCTTTTTCTCCTTCCCTCCTTTATAGAGCTTTAAACTTCCACTAGAAGATGCCCTAACCATTGGTGTTAAGTACTTATTAGAGCTGTTTTGCCCTCTGTCACAGCATTTTATACAGCTGTATGAGCCTTTTGCTTAGTTCTGCATGTTCATCTCGAACACGACAGGCAGTTTTCTAAGGCTAACTCCACCTATTATGATCTAACTTGCTTTTTTTAAAGCGTTCTTTACAGCCTTATTCAACATTGTTGTTTTTTCCACCTCTTTATAGAGCTTTAGTAATCCTTAGGCCGCGCATGGCGGCCATCTTGCCCATAAAAGCTTGCGCTAGCTCTGTTGCAACTACCCTACTATAGTTGTATAGTAACCATCTTTATTTCTGACATTATGATCATGTAGCTTACTATTTTTATGCTATTTTTGAGTAATATATATAGTTATATTTTGTTTATGTATATATGAATTCCATATTTTTGTCTCTCCCTGGAGGTATGTTTTCTTTCCAAATTCCCTGTTATTTTAATAGCGTTTTCTTTTGTAATTTGAAAATCTTTAGTATTTCCTTAGCGTGATATTTCCCCATAATGCAATTCCACATTTTGCATATGAATATACAAAAACATAATACGCTTCCTTCAATTTGTCTTTGTCCATACTATTTTTGACCTGTTGGCATATGAATAAAATGAACATTAAGTCATTTCCGAAAACGCTTAAAATGAAATAAATAGAAGAATAAATTTTAAATAATAGTTTGTAGAAGAGTGGGTAAGGAAAGTCATGTGAATGTATTCAGAATATTTTCCGGCTTTTACCCATTCCTTACGTGCCGAGCTAGTCTATAGCTGCACAATAATAACATTAGTAATATCATGTATAGATAGATACATAATAAAGAGCGAAAGGGAGAAGACGGCCAAGAATAAACGACAAAGGGAAAGAGCTGTGGTCGCTCGCTATGTGCCGGTTTTGCTCCAGAGCCTCGAGGGCTCCCCTAACTGACTCACAATGACATTTCGTATCAAAAAGGGATTCGGGGACTGGAAGGAAACCAAGAACCAGATCGAATTGATTAAACCATTATGTAGCTAAGCAAGCATAATGGAATGGTAGCATCGTCAACTACCGGCAACTTATTTCTGTAGCGGGCAGGCAATTTGTTAGTGTCCCCACCCCTGGAGTCTAATAGCTGGGGCGGTGCGGCGGCCACTTTATTGCCCCATCGGCGCTCAGCGTCCTGACGCTGCATGGAATACAACCCTCCCTCCACTAGGGAAATCTTTTCAGCGTCCAAATTCCTTTTAATGTGTTTTCCTTCTAAACTTTCCTTTTTCATGTTATTGCGGAAGTCATTTCTTTATCCGCATAACCCCCAATCTATTAATAATCATTTTGAAGAAGTCATTCTCTGTAAACATAGCTCTAATTTAATATATCCTTAGAAAAACAGTACAAGGAAACTTTTATTCCAATACTTCCTTTAATTATGTGCTTAATATACAACTTTCATTTTATACAAAATGAAGGTTATGATTTTGTAAGGGGGAGAAAATCACATTGCAATGCCAAAGAAGATCAGGGAGTCGCTTTCTTTCTGTTTCTTTCTATTTTCTTTCATTCCTTTTCAATTTCAAGGACTAGTCGTTAATGAAGTGTAGATAAAATATTGTGCGAAATCTGTGAAAGAATCGTCACATTTGTAACTGAAGAGTTTTATAACGCACGTTCTCAAGTTTCCGGTTTTCTTTTTACCGTTTTGTTATGTTGTGTTTGTTAGTATATATGAATGTCGGATGGTGACTATTATGTAGGATTAAAGGCGTTCAAATACTTGGCTATAAGACTCCTTATAAAACGGATCATGGAAAAAGTCAGAGATAAATTTCAATGTAAAATAAAAAGACTAATAAAAAAAGCAAATGCACATAAATGTATAAAACAAAGAGGCAAAAGCCAGAATTAAAACAAGATTATAAAAAGGTTGAAAAAGTTAGAAATTTTGATAGCTAAAGTTCTAAATTCCAAGGTTTATGCTTATTTTTGCTAAAAACTTCAAACCTCTTTGAACCACTTGTTTATCGTCCGCCAGGACCTCTGCGCGTCTGCCAGGCAGTTGCAGAGTGTCTGGAAGATGCACTATAACACGTGATGAATCGACAAAACTGGGAGTGTAACAGCGTTAGCTATAGTTTAAATTATAGGCTATATTACATTATAATTAATTTCTCAAGAGGTTAAAAACATTTAAAATATTTGATTTTCAGAAAATACTTCATGGCTCCGTTAATTTCAGGAGTAGTAAATTGTGTAAATAAAACTGTAATCATTATCAAAATATAAGAAAAAAGTTATTTCCATGTAATTCCATTGCTTAAAGTATATTAATATACCTATCATATCATGGCACATTTTTCCGAATGTGATGCAAACCTTTAGGTGCGTAACTTTTAGTATATGTACCGCCGAAGCGAGTACAATAAATACGTACACAACGTACTGGAATAAAATGTATTGGGGAAGTAACCTTACTAGTTTCTTATTAGCACATTTTACTATTTTATTATAGTGTGTGTAGTGATTATCGAAAAATATCCACATTCTTCAGAAAATTTTAATGTCAATAACAGCATTAATGTATTTTTATAATTCTTATTTATATATACGATATTCTAAATGGGTGAAAAGATTTATTAAACAATGAAGGAATTTTAGGCAACAAAAAGTGTAGGGTATGTGCCCCAGTGCTTGGGGACATGTTCTACTTACGCAGAATTGGAGATAGATTTCCAAATGCCAGTACAGAAGTTCCAAATCTTCGCCAATAGACATAAATGTAAAATAGCAATAGATAAATAAACAAATAAATATTTAAGGCTAAATATGGAATTAGAATCAAAGTAGTGTTGGAGAATAAAATAGTGGAACAAATAACACATTTTAAGTACTTAGGATGTGATTTATTACGTATGAAGAAGACAAATAGGTATACAGAGAAGAAAATATCGAAGTCCCAGACAATATGTGGGACCATTAAAAGAACTTTAGGTCAGAAAACAAGAAAAAATACAAAACTTATCTATATAAGACAACGGCTGTTTCTTCTTTGTTGTATGGAATTGAAGACTGGATAATAATCAAAGGAAAGAAGCAGAATACAAACAGCAGAGATGTTACTTTTGCGAAGTGTAAGAGGATTCACACGGACAGATGAACTATGAAATGAACTAATAAGAGAAGAATTATGTATTATAAAAAAGATGAACTACACAGATGACTTCGCCGAATCGGGCTTTTTAGCCTAAACATGTAGAGCCTTTGTTGAAAAAGGGTCATTGTCGTTAAGGTGAATTGGTTCACGGGCCACATGATTCGACTTTTTACCGTATTATCTAAATTCTAAGGTAAACCAATTAATTTAAAAAATTTCTAATATATTGATGGTATTTTTTATTGAAAAATTAATCATGTATGAGTTAATATATATTATATATATTTCATTATAATCTAATTCTAAAATATAAATTGAACAATATAAGTTATAATATAACGTATAATTAACCCTTCGCCGTCTACTTAGTGCAGTGCTAGCGCTCCTGCCTCTGGCGCGGAGGACCCGGGTTTGATCCTCGGTACCGGCGTGAGGATATTTTCCCCCGCTGGGAGGTCTGGCATGGGGCGCACTCAAGCCTCGTTAGGTCGTGATTGAAATGTAGCAACCCCTGGTCGAGAAGACCGCATAACTGGCCGGGAGGGACCGGGGCGCTAACCACGTCCCACCTCCAGTACTGCACCCCACTCATGACGCCGATGGTGGGCAGAGATTGGGGACACAACGGCCGGCCTGTAGGCTTTGGGCCAGATAGGCTGTTGTGCCACGGACTTACTGTTATTATTAACCCTTTTATGTTTAATACAAATATTAGTTTAAAATGTAAATAAAATTGTTATATTAAAACAATTGAGTTAATGTCAATGCGGCATCTGGCACTGCTCACGAACCAGGTATCTAATACCTGGTTTGATTGATGAACTGTCAATGAAACTTCCTATTTCACCCTGAACAACACTTGTTCGCATATGTAGGTATGTGCTAGCGAACAGTGATGCGAAACGAAGTGCACATACATCATGCCCGGATAGTTTACTCTGGGAAAGTAGTCGCAATAGCATTGTAGTAAGAAGACATGTTATTATCATACTGCTCTAATAGTTAACATGCGCTTTGCCTTCCATCCTCAGAAGCCCCCGGGTAACACACACCGCACGTGTGTTCGTTCTCGGAAGGTGCACTTTAACCAATCAAATCAAAGAAATATAAATGACAGAGAGTTGTTCACTCCACGTGGAGTGAAACACGGCATTGCAACATCTCCTGTGTTTTCTGTCTCAGCCTGTTAGTTTTCTCGTGACACTAGTCTTCTAAGAACTAAATGTACACGCGTCGAGTGCGAACGCTTACTTGGAGAAAACGTTACAATGTTGCTTTCCGTGACACTGAATACCTTCATCGTGCCAAGAGCCAAGAGCCAAATCAGGTCGCTCGGGTTTACCCGGGCGGGATATACCCACGGTACCTATCCATTTAGTATGGATTTACCCGTGAGGTATGTTAGATGTAGTCAATGTAATCACTGGAATGCCAGAATGAGTATGGAGGATATGGGAAGAAAATCTACAGTCAGTATCGTAGATCATCCTAAGAGCCCTGTTCTGCACGACTTGCAGTCTACGTATAGTGGTTTGAGCGACGAATTCCCAAGCCTCGCATCCATACAGGATCAGGGGATGATCGCACGATACAAGCGTAGTCTGAGACGTGTGGGCATTGTAGATCTTAAGATGGGATACAGCTTTCCTAGAGCTCCGTGGCCATGGGCAGCTTTAGCTGTAACATGCTTAGTGAAGGTAAGTCCTCGGTCGAATTGTACACCGAGGTATTTGACAGTGTTGACCCAAGGGATTCTCCTATGACCAAGTCTCAGGTCCCTATCTGGCCTACAGGTACGAATTTTACCTATCAGAAAAGCAGAGCTTTTCTGTGGACTGATGGCCATCCTCCACATTTCACTCCATCTATCGATGGCGTCGAGGTGCCTTTGTAATGGGGGGAGGCACTAACGTAAATTTTTGTTACGGACCAGTATGAGGGCATCATCGGCATTCTGGCACGTAACAGTGCTGGGTTCTACGGGGAAGCCAGACATGTATGCAGCAAAGAGCAGTGGCGACAGAATACTGCCTTCCGGGACTCCAGCCGCTATTGGTCTGATAATTGATAACCTACCCTCCACTCGCACCCTGAAAGTGCGGTCCCGAAGGAAACTGGCTATGAGGTACAGGTAAGGTGAAGGGAGATCTGCATCTCTGAGTTTGTACAGTAGGCCCTCGTGCCATGTTGTTGCAAAGGCCTTATCCACATCCAGGAGTACTGCGACAGTTTTTAAGTTTTCCTGGAAACCCAGGGCAGCCTTCTCGACAAGAAGCAGGAGCTGTAAGGTAGTGGAATGACCTTGACGGAACCCAAACTGATGATCCGGGATGAGCTGCCTTTCCTCAAAGAGAGGGGTTAGGCGGGACAGAAGTAGTTTTTCAAAAATTTTGGAAATGATTGGGAGTAAACTAATAGACCGGTAACTTGATGGAAACATAGGATTCTTGCCTGGTTTTAATATGCAAATCATCCTCGCTTCCTTCCAAGCGGTAGGGAAGTGTCGAAGATGCAGGCAAACATTGTAAATCCTCGTCAAGTGTATAATGGCTTTACGAGGTAGGTGTTGTAACATATGTGTCGTTACACCATCATATCCAGGGGATTTGTTGGGTTTGAGACACCTAATTTGCGAGGAAGCTTGCCTTGGGGTGACAATTGGTATGCGAGTCGCCTCGTGTGGGGGCGGTGGGTCCTCATAGAGGTAATCCACCGTTGCCTCCACTAGTTCGGAAAAGTCCTCGTCTTCTATGTCCTCTCAGGGCTCTAATTGGGACTCTAAATGGTCCGCGAAGTCAGTGGCTTTCTCTTGCGGTTCGAAAGATAATCTCCCGCGAGCGCCATGTATAGGATGCTGGTATAGCGTTTTGTCCCTTCTCAGGGATTTAATTATCCACCATGGCTTCTTTTCTGAGAGGTTAACATTCCTCAGGTGTTTTCCCAGGCCTCTTTGCGATGTGAGCGTAAGAGGCGCCTAGCCAGGGTCTTAAATTGCAGATAAATAGCCTGCAATTTGGGATGGCGGAAACGCAGCCAAAGCTTCCGAACTGTTGACTTAGATCTTAGCAACAGTCGGAGTTCATTTGGGATGGTTGTGGGATTGGGTGTATTGCATGGAATGCGGTAATTGTGCCCTCATACCACATTTGATATGTGTCGGGAGAATGCAGTGGCCACCAATTTTAACGTCTCGATAGAATCGATACGCGATCTGGGATCCACTGATTGGTTCAGTTCAAGGACGGCTGCATCCCAGTCTACCTCGTAGGACCAATCAGGAGTTACCAATGCTGGCATGTCAACATTTGAATCTATTAATACTGGATCGTGGTCAGAATCCAGTTCATTGACTGTCGTGAGGTCTATATGGAATCTGAAGCTTTTAGTGACCATAATATCTAGCACGTCCGGTCTCCCTCGGGCGGGATGAAAAGTGGGCCCTCTCGGTCCATGCGCTTGGGTTACCACTTATAAGGCGGAATAGTCCTCACCCCTTCGCATTGGTGGCAGTTGGTAGAGCTACGCCAGTTAACTTGACTAATATAGATATATTAGTCCGTCGATTAAAGCTCATGTGCAATCCACATGAAGCACTCTACCTAGTCGGCACGGGATCTCCTATTCCGGCGAGTCAGCTTGGATACCGTCTTTTCCACCAGTGTGCAACAAACCATGCGTGTTCTACAAACACCAATGGGTGAATGAATGCTTGAAGCGAAGCTAAAGCCCTCGGGTTTATAGTTGCCGTGTATGGCTTGGTTTAACCATTCGCTCAGCGACTTGTGTTGAGTGCACACGTGTTCTATGATGCTTGCAGATTGTTTCCAGCTTTGTCTCACCAGGGTGCAGCAGGAGAGCTTCCGCCGCGACCGTGGTGGTATAAATAAGACCAACACATCATTCCGCTAGGTCGAGGACTACCTTCAGTCATCGACTCCGCATTCACCAAGCACTTCCCATTTAACCTCACCCTCACATCATTAAACGCCCTCCAGTCAGACCACAATCCAGTGTTGACTGAAATCAACACCCGGATTGCGAGTCACGATTGCTCGAGGCAAACTCGAGAAACGGACTGGGAAGGCGTGCGAATCTACCTCCGTACCTCCATCCCACCCAACCCAAGAATCACAGACATCCATACCCTCGAGGCGGCAGTCACGTCCTTCACTTCCATTGTGACACGAACTGCCCACAACCTGACAGTCCAAGCTTCAGCACCCCTACACCCGGACGTCCTTCCATTGGACATCGTCCTTTTCATCCACCGCTCCTGGGCGGCACGAAGACTCTACCGGAGGCACCGCACACCCCACAACAGAGCCCTATTACGGCGCTTGCGCCGACTGGTCAGCGCCCGCCTACGTGAGCACCGAGTGCAAGCGTGGGAGGACAAATGGCCAGCCTGGGCACTGAGTCTGGGGACGTGTGGCGGATAGCCAAAAGCCTACGAAACCGCCAAGGCCAATACACCTCCCCACTCCAAGGCACCCGAGGCCTGGCCTATGAACCCTGTGCCAAGGCCAACGTCTTCGCCGACTACCTGGAACGTACCCTGTGTCCAAGGGATGAGCCCCAGGACTAACCCCACTCGGAATGCATCCGTCGGGATGTACGTCGATTCTTTCGACGCCCACCGGAGGATGCGGACCGACTCCCGGTAATACGCCCCAGCGAACTCCAGGGCGCACTCCAGCGCCTCAAACCCAAAAAGGTGGCGGAACCTAACGGGCTTACACCCCTCATGTTCCGCCACCTTCTCTTCAACGCCGTGCTCTTTCTAAATAGGGTGTTCAACATGTGCGTCATCCTTGGTCACTTCCCACGAGAGTGCAGAGGGGCCCGGGTGATCTGCATCTTGAAGCCCGGGAAAGACCCGGTTCACCCATCCAGCTACCGATCTATAAGCCTCCTGTCCACCCTCTCAATACTTCTCGAAAGCATGATCTTAAACCACTTGTCTCCCCTGCTGGGAGACATTCAAGCATTCTCCGAAAATCAGTTCGGGTTCCGTCCTGGGCACTCTACGCCCCAGCAGCTGCTGCTGGTGGTAGAGGCCGCCGCCCTGGGTTTCCAGAAACGCGCCTTCATTGCCGCGGTATCACTGGACGTGGAGAAAGCCTTCTCGACGACCTGGTACGCAGGGCTCTTCTACAAGCTGATCCACCTGGGGCTACCCACACAGCTTATCCACACAATACACAGTTTCCTCAGACACCGGACCTTCAAAGTCATAGTCGCGGGGCGAACATCAACACTCAGGCCAATAAGAGGCGGAGTCCCCGAAGGCTCTGTTCTGTCCCCTACTCTCTTCAGTGTCTTCATTGCAGACTTACCTACAGAACCACAGGTCAGTATAGCGCAATACGCCGACGATGTATTGCTATACCGCACCAACAAAAACTTCCTCAGAGCCTTCAACCCCCTACTAAGACACCTCCGCCTCGTCCAAGAGTGGTGTCGGCGTTGGCGAATGTCCGTTAATGCGGACAAGAGCCACGCCATTCTCTTCACGAGGCGCCACACCCCCGCTGACTGCCCCACCATCCACTTTCGAGGCCGAAGGATCGAGTGGACAAACTCCATCACTTACTTAGGAGTCAAACTGGACAGAGCTCTAACTTTCCGCGGTCACATCAGAGACCTCTCGGCGAGGACCCAGGGGGCTATTGCCTCCCTGTACCCCATGCTGAGGTTCGAGATGCCAGTCCGCCTAAAGCTACACCTCTTCCGGGCTCTTGTAGTCCCCCTCATGCTTTACGCTTGTGAAGTGTGGGGCATGGCTGCAGGTAGCTGACTCCTGTGGCTCTAAAGGGCACAGAACATAGCACTCCGGTCCATCTTCTCTGTCCCCTTACCCTTCCCTGTGAGACTACTTCACGAAGCCTCATATCTTCCATACGTGTAGGATTAAATTAGGCACCGGGCAGCAAAATTGTACGCCAGTTTACCTCACTATCAAAGCGCCCTAGTTAGGTCTCTAGGGGACTGCGACCCCTCAACACGCCGTTTCAGGGCGTATAGGGTTCCCCGCATGGCTTGCGGTCACGCTCCATAACAAAGAAGAACACCCATCACCAGCTAAAGTTGAGCTCCAAATAAGGATCCCTACAGAGTATCGATGCTCTCCAAAATTTCACCCCCCAAGCAAAATTCAAAATTGAAACAAAAATTACAAGAATATCAATTTATAACCGTTTACTTATACGCCAGAATCCAAACCTTGTTGCATCTTGCAGGACAGCTGTCAAGGGGCATAAAGCTCCCCTCTAGCCCACACCAACTTAAAACAAAACAAAGCCACCCTATAAACACCCGTATCCTACATTCCTGCCTGCGGTTAAACCCCACAAGGGGTGGGCACACAGCAAACCTCAGCCTGCCAGTAGCTCAAAAAAAAAAAAAAAAAAAGGAAAGAGAGAAGAAGAAGGCTACACATTCCGGCGTGGACCTTCGAGACGACAACAGCGAGAGAGAACTTCAAGAGAAATCGTCGCAGCAAAGAAGCTGCCACCGCTGGAATACGGTTCGAGCATTGACGTGGTTCATTCTAAAGCTCAGCTAAGGCGCTTGCGCTAAGGCACACAAACACAACAGTATAGACGAGTAGGGGATTAAGGCCATAATCTTTTAGATTAGCTTAAGCGCCTCTCTGACCGGCTCTCTTCTCCCCGTCCTTCTTAGCGCTCGCTAGCTGCTCTTTCTCTTTACTCTTCTCCCTTCATTTTTTTCTATTTAGGTTTAAGGTCCTTCTAGGCCCTTACCCCTCTTAACCTCTTAAATTCTTAAATACATTCTTTATCTCTTTAAAAAAACTATTTAAAAACACTTTGTAATGGCTAGGAGTGGCAAGACTGCAACGACTGCCAAAAACTCTGTCTCTCCTTCGCAAACCAAAACAACGAGGAGCAAAACCCTCCCTAAACCCAAGGTACCTTCTCCTTCACGCTCCAAGACCTTCTCAACCTGCACCTGAGGCTCCTTCAAGCCCATTACCTACGGCCACATCTGCGCAACCCTCTCCTCCCAGACCGATGTCACCAACATCCAGCACCTCGGCCAACACATTTGACACTAGACAAAACACACACACGCCCCCCATACAAGCCCAGGAAATATCTAAGAAAACTGACATAGCGCCAATATTTGTCAGCAAAAGCCAGGCCGCGAAGATCCGCCAAATAAATCATGACATAGACAAGACTTGCTCCCTCCAATTTAATTACATAGCAAACACTGCCCGTAACTCCGGAGACTTTGACTTTAAGATTACCATATGTTGGTAAAATATCCCAAGGACAACGGCATACAGCATTACTTGCTCCCCCAGTCCCACGAAAGAGCTGCCCGGTACGTAGTAAAAGGACTGTATGCCGAGTTTTCCGGTGACGAAATTAAAGAACACCTGGCACTATGCGGGTTCCAGGCCATTAGAGCCGTTCAAATGAGAAGGCTCACCCACGACAGCTCTCCCCTGCCTATGTTCTTAATTGAACTGCAGGACACCCCCGAGAATAGGAAGATCTTAGATCTTAAGTTCCTGGCGCACTTTAGAATTCAAGTAGAAGAGCATAGGTCGGCCACTACACCTAAGCATTGCTCACGTTGCCAACAATTCTGGCACGTGAAAAGAGACTGTAGGTCCCCCACCCCTATCTGCGTGAAATGCACAGGACCCCACTACTCATGCACGTGCACCGTTCCCCCTCTGGAACGACTAGGCGTACTTTGCGGCGTCAAGGGCCATGTGGCAACCTGGCGGGGTTGCACCGCTTGATACGCAGCGTGCAACAAGATGGCAAAACCGTCTTCCCGTGCGCAGCCTCCCAGAACGCAAAATAACAATAGAACGCATCAAACTTACGTACAGGTTGCAGCAACAACGGAGTGGTTCACTAGAAACTGTAAAGGCCGGCCGCGTCCAGCTCAAGCAGAGGAACCCTCCGTGGTTGGGAAACCTCGGGTCTATCCCGAGGACCGCCCAACGAGAAGCGAGCGGCACCCTCGACAGCAAGAAACTCCCCCCTCCCATGCAGGCCCCTTCCAGACAGCTAGGCCTCACCAAGCTGCTAAGACGCTCCAGCACCACAAGCAGCGTGATCCCTCCAAGGCGTTGAGCTCACTAGTACAAGTACCAGATATGCCAGCACACAGAGTGCCTCTTCACCTTGTTGCGGATGATCTGCGATTTTTAAGTGGCATCATTACACAACCCGGGACAGACATAATACAGACTGCACACCACATAGCCGAACTAATACACAGCATTCGCGAATAGGGTCATGGGTAATTCCGACACCACTAGAATTATCACCTGGAATTGCAACGGCATACGAAAAAGATTTAAAGAGCTTGCAGATCTCCTCCAAACATACTCGACACAAATTGCGTTACTTAATGAAACACATCTCAAGCAAAATCACCGTTTTTCCGTTCCCGGATACCAAGTTTATAGAAATGACAAAGACCGCAGAGGAGGCGGCACGGCCATAGTCACTCAGACAAACATTAACCACTATAGAATCAACTCCCCTGACTTAAATCGCGCCGAAACCACGGCTATAAAACTCAACATCCACAACACGGATATAGTCATAACCGCCGTCTACAACCCCCCTGGGGATATAGATATAAACAAAATTATGAATTTAGGACCCAGAATACTTGCTACAGGAGACTATAACTGTAAGCACTACCTCTGGAACTGCGTAAATCCAAACCCACAAGGGACAAAATTACTAAACTTTATAAACAACACCAATTTTCTCATTGCAGGCCCGGAGGAACCATCGTTCACTCCGCACATGTCAAATCACGCGCCGGACGTCCTAGACATCGCCCTTCTAAATAACACACCGTACAACACCCACTTTAAAGTCCTACAGGAGCTCACATCGGACCACTTACAGACCTTAATATCAATCAATGCTCCTATCGCGTTCAAACCAGCTACTTTAACACGCAACTATAACCAAGCAGACTGGGAAACATTCAGAGATACGGTAGACTGCTACCTGCCAGAGCTGCAAGTAATCTGCGCAGTAGAGCAGGACGTCGCTATAAACAAACTAGAAATGGCAATAAAGATAGCAACCACGGCCTGCGTGCCCTTAAGGGAACAGCAGGTTAGAAACGCTGGATTTCCGCATGATATAAAAGTGCTACAAAAAGCACGAAACAAAGTCAGATGCAAATGGCAAAAAACGAGGAACGTACTACACCGAACCGAGTACTACGAAGCCAGGAATTTAGCCAATGAACGCGCTCGAACGTTCATCCAAAACCAATGGAACGACATATTGGAAAACCTAATGTTCGAGGATGTTCGAGGAGATCTTCTTTGACTCTTATATCCCTTTGATGTACTGGGATCAGGCTTATCTTCCTAGAGGAAGTCATTCTTTGTGTAGCTCTTTTTAAACTTTATCCGTGAGGCATTATAGATTACAGGTTTGCTAGTCTTCTTTGTTGAGTTTGACATTTTCGTTGGTGGTCTAACAGTTGTATTTTTCTCACCAACATATTTTGTACACGTTGATACAGATGCACGCGCTGATGTTGAGGACTTTGGAATAAAGGTACAAGTGACTTTTGAAAAATTGTTGCCCCATTGAAATCACTGGTCTGCGTTGCGAACTCTCTGCTCGGTACCGGTTTAGCTGCAACTGAGCTATAGGTCTCGGACCTTGAAGCAGAGGGTTAGCGTATACGCAAGAGCTCCCGGGCTTCTGAGAAGGGTACCTTCTATTTAACCCGTATCTCTTGTATTACCCTTTACTCTACAAAACGGGGGCAATCTCGGGAACTAGATGGATGTTAACACATGGCGGAGCTGCAGTGCAAGCACCATCGTGGAATTCATTTCCACATTGAGGGCATGTAGCTAGTCCCTTACAAAGCTCGCTTGTATGTCCGAAGCGCTGGCGCTTAAAACATCTGAGTGGGTTCGGGATGAAAGGCCTAACTTCGATGAACTCATACCCTGCCTTAATCCTTTACGGGAGATCTAACCTATCAAACGTGAGGAACATGGTATTAGTTGGCTTTAACTCACCACCTTCTCTACGTTGAACCCGGCAAACGTGGATGACGCCTTGTTTTGTCAGATTCTGTTGAATCTCTTCATTGGATAATCCCTCCAATGCACGGGTGTCTATCACACCGCGCAAGGTGTTCAAGGTTCTGCGCATCTCAACACGTACAGGATAACTTGCTAGCATGTTCGCTTTCAGTATCTTAGCTGCCTGGGTAGCTGAATGTGCTTCAACCAGGAGCGTGCCATTGCGAGATCTAGTGCATGACTTTTCTGGACCAGCAATGTTATCCAAAACCTTTTGAATGGTAAATGGGCTCACCGGTAAAAATTACTTATCTCTCTCACTTCTGGCTATTACCAAGTAGCGAGGACCAGTCGACTCTGCTACTTCCTTTACACAAATTTTATTATATTTTTGTTTTCAGTTTTAGAAGAATTCATGGCGCATTAATCCTCCACCACTGCAAATGACTCCTATGGCATGTTCACATCCTGGGTGCCACCCCAGCTTAGGTGAGAGTCCTGGCCTGGACCTTGCTCATCCTAGGGTCTCACCTCCCAATGTATAGACAGAGGGACCCAATCACCTTCAGGAGTGCATCAGCTCATGCAATGACCCCTCCCCGTGACTGACCTTTATCAGCGGACACGAACACAGATCCTACATGATAATCAGGTTATACGGTTACCCAGTCACCCCTTGCGTCTCCCCATCCTCTTACAACCCGCGCGTAGGTTGACTGTGTGCAGGGAGGTATCAGGTGGGAGGTCGAACACAAAAGTGGACCAAAGTTGCTTGGGCGTTTGGCATGTGCCCCCTCACCTCTTAGAGGAACCCAATCGAGAGTATGACTCGGGGCACCGGGTACACCAAACCCGTACCTACCGTAGTAGGTACTCCCTGAGAGAGTTTGATTTCGAAGTCCTCTTCTCCTAGATGAGTCGTCTACCAAGACTTCCGAGCCCTATCTACCCGTTTTGGAACGTTCTTTGCTTCCCCTCACCTCTTGCCTACCTGTTGTCAAAAGTGACAGTAGGCCGTCTGGATTGGGTACTGAGCCCCTCCACCACGTCAAGGTGCCATTCCTTCGGAGGGGTTCTAATTTCACGAATTTGTATCTGGCCCAGTTGCCCATGCCCTACTATCTACTTATCTAACGACCTCTTTCCACTTTCCAGATGAAATGGATTTCCTATACAGGATAATTTTATACGCGTAAACTTTAGACAATGTATTCCGCTGTTTTATATTTTCTCTTTAACTCAATTAATTATTACTCATTATTTCATTATATATAACACAGAGAGTGCTATATCCATATATTCTTTTCTTCAACTGCTGAGTGAACCTGCCTAGAAGACTGGAGCAAAAGCTCTCATCACTGATCGTATCTGCAACCATGCTGGTTGTAAACATTCTGAGTCACCTGCATTGACAACACACATTAAAAAGAAACAATTAATGTTGTGTACCTCTACAGGGTAAAATTACCTGTGCGAATGGAATATTGTTGATAATCTTCTCCAAAATAGATATACCAACAAAATTGTTTAAGGATAACGGGTCCAAAGAAGAAACTAAAGTAGTGCCAAATCATCGTTACTTACAATACCTCACAGTAATTTCATTAACGAGCAACTGCTAATGTGGTGGTAGCTTATATCTGTTATAAAATAAACATTTTAAGGCCTGATCTTGAATGCTCTGGATTGTGTGCCGTAAAAAAGGGAGAAAATCACGATGCAAAGAGCCACGGAAGTTAAGTTCAGACATTAATTTATTCCAAAATAGACATTAAACGCAGTTCAATGTAAACTGGAAAACACATTCTGGAAGACCTTTTATATTCAAGGATGTAGGACTGTAGCAATAACGTATTTCATACATGGCAGTGATGTTCATGTAAAATGTGGTATGCTAGGTCCTCACATGAAGGTTCTTTTCTCAGACCCAATGGAATATATCCAGATATCATGATCGCCTGAAAACAAGCAATATGCAATAAAATATGGCCAAAACTGACTCAAAGGGTGTCTGGGGATTCTTTTCCCCACCGTGGTGGCGTTGGAGTGGCCTGCCTAAAAAGTTTAGCTGAAATCCCTCAGGGATGAGCTACAGGGATAAGATTTATCCGAATTTTTCGCTTAAGCTCATAAGATAGTTCAACGGATACCGCACTCATTTGATCATCATTTCGTTAAGGATGGTAAACACTGAGAAAGAAAGAGAAATTTAAATACTGGAGGAATTAATATGACCAGATTTGCAGAGTAAATATAGAATGTCTCCCTTTGGCCGTAAGAAGCAAACAAAAAGGTTTCCAGTGAGAAAAACTCGAATGTGTTACGCTTAATAAAAGCCTAATTCCTACAAAATGCATAGAACTTGTGGAACTTAACGGTTTATTTATTTATCGTTTTTCAGGCCGATAGCCGACATTTTAACTTTCATGGCTAAAATACGGAATCAAAAGAATTTAGTGATATTTAAATTCATACATATGATCTGCAGTGTAAAAAGGATTTTGTTTACCATTTCCGAATTTCTACACTCAAGCAAACATTAACGGCCAAACACTTTGAACACTGTTTCACAAATGACTCACAAAAGTATATTCATTGTATAAATGCGATCTTCATCCGATAGCTCAATACAAGCAATTCTTATGCGTTTTCTTACATTTTATCCGTCGTTTTACCTTCTCCCTATAAGTGGAATGGGTTCCTGAACCTATTTCCAGTAGCTGTTTGTAACTGATCTAAGAGCCCAAGCCGGTTTACTTGATGTAATATAACTAAAGAGGGAGACAAACTGGGTATCTCTCCAGACGCCAAGTTATAGGGATGGAAAAAATTATGGAAAATTGTACAATAAAGTCAAGTTCAAACGTCAAGTCCTTAAGATTTAAATATCCCTCCCGCAGGGTAATATTCGTTGTCGCATATTGTCAATGCAGATGTTTCCAGGGCACGTGCACATAGCGGAGGCTGGTGGTGACATAGAGAAAGTCTGCAATGGTGAGAAAAGGTTAGCACATGGAAAAACAGGTTTACAACAGCAAGAAGATGTTTAGTTAAGTGGTTCATTTTCTCAATATTACTTGCAAAGGCTATAAATAATTCCATATAGCGATGTCACTTCGTTCCTTTTATAACTTATAAATCGGCGTTCTGACAAGACATTCGTTTTCCATTGTGGGTGGGTGAGTAGGGCTTTATAGGCCTGTAGTCAACGGGATCATTTGGGTCCGCTTCGTGTTGTAACTGATAGTCTAATTACCATGTTAGAATGACGTTAATCGCGTTGCGATCTTGTAGGTTATGTTTGAAACTTTTAAAGTGTTTCATTTGTTTATCATTTCTTTCGTTTCCTCAGTTACAGTTTCATAGTCACTAAAATGGACTGAAAGAAAAATACTTTTAGGGGCTTAGTATCGATTTTTGGCGAAAGAAAAACGAAAAAGAAAAGAAGATGCATAAACAATAAATTTAACGTAATCACAAAGACAAATCGCCTTATTCAACTTGGTTCCCTTAGTAATGAATCTGACTTAACAGTGAAACTGCACCATGGAGAAATCTTAGACTTGTGTGGAAATAACAAGGCAGGAGAAAGCCCCTTGATATCTAAATAATTGATGTTCTGCTCTTGGTTGTAGATCCTTTTTAGTATTTTCAGTAAACGTACATTTATAGTGTTTGCACCCATTTTACTTGACAGTGTAACAGAACTATGAAGAAATTGTAACCATACTTGCAAATGTCAGGGCAGCAAGGAAGTCCTTTGTTATTTAAATAATTGGTGTTTTGGTCCTTGGTTGCAAGATCATACTTGAATGCGAAGTATTTTTTCTATTTAAAATTAGTTGATGTTGCACAACATCCCAGGTAACCCTTCATCCCTCTTTTAGGTACTACTTTCGGCAGTAGCTCACGGGGTCTATTCCGAGAATCTTCTGCCTATAGCCGTTGACCCCGAGTTCCATGCGACATCAGTAAAACCCTCTGTATTCTGGCCGGGCTAATAAAGGTAGGTCGGAGATGGCTACCTGGAAGTTTATCAATAACTCCCATTGTCTTTTAGTGAAACCTATTATTGTTACCCAGGAGGCACCACGTGGATGTCGACTGCTTCGCCTCGCGTATATTTATTTATTTACTTTCGTTGTTTGCTTTTTAACACTTCTTCTTCCTCTTCTTTTACTCCTTCTTCTACATGGTTTAGGCTATGCAGCCAGTTCCGGAGAAATCATTAGTGGAGTCCATCTTCTGCGAGGTCGGCGAACATCTCGTGCTCCTCTTGAGTTATATAGAAAGGTCCTCTTAGGTATCCTTTCTTCAGTCCTCATTAAAATGTTCTGTCCACTTCTTGTTATTTGTTTTAATTTTGTCTTCTAATTTAATATATATAACTCATTTCGTATTCGATCTGCTCTTGTGCATCCTTTCACATTCCGTAGAAATAACACTTCCGCTGCCTGTATTCTACTACTATCATTTGATTTTGTTACCCAACTTTCGCTTCCATAGAGCAATGTTTTATATAATTTAAGTGTAGAGTCTTTTCTTGTTTTCCGACCTAAAGCTCTGTTAATGGTTCCACATATGGCCTGGAACTTATATATTTTGTTTTCTACATCTTTATCTTCTTCATAGGTAATATCGCATCCTAAATACTTAAAGTGTGTTACTTGTTCACTATTTTATTTTCCAAAACAATTATATTTCTTATTCCATATTTACCTATGAATGCTATTGCTTTTGATTTACTTACTGATATTTTGCATTTATATCTATTGGCCACCGTTTGAAACTTACAAGCCAACATTTGTAGATCTCTTTCAGATTCTGCCAATAGTAAGACATCGTCTGCAAATAACAGGGCATTTATTCTACCCTTATTTACAATTAATATTCCTTCCTTATTAATTTTTTTTCCATTCAATTAGGATGTAAATATAGATATATTTAATACAATAGGTGATAAAGCACACCCTTGTCTCACTCCTTAGTTTATTTTGAAAAAACTTTTTACTGCTTCTAGTTAGCAACGAGTCTATAGAAACATTTGTCTCATAGTATAAGCTCTTAACAGTTTCTTTTATTTGATTAGGGATGCTTTGGTTTTCCAGGGTATTCCATAGTAGTTCTCTATTTACTCTATCAAACACTTTTTCAGCATAACTCAACTCCACTATGTGGGTAGCATAACTCAAAAAAGAAAAGTCAAACCAAAGTTTGTATTTAAGTTTAATGTTTTTCAAGGATACGATACGAAGATGTTGAAGAAAATAGCCCCATCCTAAACTACTCTTTACATGGAACATTTTTAGAAAATTTAGATTTTCTTGATAATAGCTCTAACGATTTTGATTAATATGTTTGAGATATTTTATGACAAATGAAATGTATATCTTGAATTTTCTGTCTATAGCACCTGTAGTCGTATTTACTCTGGACGACTTTTGCATAACTGGTAAACCGTTAGGGATAGACCAAATCATACTGTACAAAAAATGTAGATTTTGCTAAAATACACAATTTATGTCGAAATAAATTTTCTTGTAGGGTGAACCATTTCGGAGATATTCCTTGTTATGTGTGAGTTTCGGAAAACTTCCGTGAAATGGATCATCGTTGTTCATTTTTTTTATATGTTAAGTGTGCAAAATCTCAAAGCTTTAAAACATTTGACTCGCACAAACACTATTGTATTCTAACATTCCCCTTCCACCTGCAAGGAAATAAGGAATAAGATAACTTGTACAAATGTTTATCCTAACTAACATGAAGAAGATATTCGAAGAAGAGTTTGTGAGAATGGTACAAGAGTAGAGAAAGTCATATGAGTGCAACATATCAGATTTTTATAAACTGGTGTGACTTCTTGTCGCCATGTAGTTGGTGTCGCCATATTAAGAAGGTGTAAAAATCTTAATTTAGAAAACATATCAGCATATTTAATTCAGAGTTTATCCCATCTGGGCCACTAGCCCTTCCATTATTTGTGTATTTTAGGGATTCTTCTATAATCTTCGCAAAACTTAAAGGCATATGGAGGCGGGACGTACCTCGGACTCCAGCGAATCCTACGCTTGCCCCTCCTACCAGCGCTGCCGAATGTGGTGCATGCATCTCATACACTGTTATGTACAGAAGCTCTGCCGGTACACGCACTACGCTTGGCAACAGCGCTCTGCTTGAGCATTGGCCAGCGTTCACATTCCTTTAACTTTTGCAGCGGTATAGTTGTTCCATTTGGAGTTTGTCTACGTTTAAGCTTTGATGGCTTGGTTCTTCTTCTTTTGTATTTTCATTGTACCATAGCTCCCTAAAATTTTCAATCCACTGCTTCTCTGTAATTGATGTTTGTATATATGATGCGTCTTTCTCAGATTTATTTAAATGTTTTATTCTATATGCTGTCCTTTGGTGACCATGTAAATCATATTCTAAATTAGATACGTATCGGTCCCAGCTGTCTTGACGGGCTTTTCTTACTATCTTTTTAACTTCTTTACTTTTTTCATTATATGATATTTTTGATTATTCTGTTTTCCTTTGCAGGTATTTTAGGCAGGCCTTCTTCTTTTCTTCTATAGCCGTTTTAATTTCATCGTTCCATGTACTCAATTCTTTCTTCTTATGTTTTTTTCTTCTTCTTCCTAATACTTAATATGCTGCTTTCTTTATTGCACATACTATGTTATTCCATTGTTCTTCAATATCCGTAGAGCCCAAATGACCTAGTTGCCGACGGGCTCCTAAACCCCATCAATCCAATTCAATCCAATCTTCAATATCCATGCTTGTTTCGTTTTGTAACATATATTGAGATAATCTATTTTTGTACAGATTTCGTATACTTTCATCTTGTATTAGCTGGACTTTATATGTTTCTTCTTTGTGAACCTTTTTCATGGCTGTTTTTCTGCATCTTTCTAATAGTTTAATATTACATGTCAAGAGGAAGTGGTCTGTTCCAAAGTCAAAACGTCTATATACTCTTACTTTGGTGACCCACGGTATTAATTTTTTATTCACTAGAAAATAATCTATAATTGATTTCGAGCCTCTGGCAGACCAAGTATATTTATGAATTTCTTTATTTCTAAAATAACTATTAGTGATTCTATATTCGTTAAATATTGTAAATTGTCGAAGTTCTTTACTATTTTCATTTTGTAGTGTTTTTCCTTGTGTGCCAAGTATGTTAATAATAGGTTGACTACCTATTCTTACATTAAAATCACCTCCTATCACTATATAGTCATTTTTATTTATTTTATTTATAACTTTTTATAAATGTTTATAAAATCTCTCTGTGTGTTCCTTCCTTGTGCCGGTGCATATACACCTATTACAGTCACATATCTTGGTTGTATTTTAAAACGTACTATAATTATTCTTTCTGATATAAAAGTATAACTATGTATCTTCCTCCTCCATGTGGTGTCTACCATAAAATCTACTCCAGCTGATGCCCTTTGGTGTCTTTCTACTCCTTGATAGATTAGTAGATAAGCATCTATATCTTGTGTTTCAACTTTTTCTTAGTTTCTGTTAAGACCATTATGTTTGCTTTTTTTTCTTTTTCATCTTATTTAATATTTCTGTTTATTTTTTATTTAACCCTCTTATGTTCCAAGTGGTAATTTTGATTCATTTTCCTTCTTCTCGTGCCTTGTGCATCATCAGTATGTCCATCCGGCTTTTGACTTCGCTTGCCAGTAATTTAGTTTTCATCTGACCGCCTTACGAGGGCTGTGCAGATATAGTTGGGTGGTGGAACTGCCACCTTACAGCTTCCTAGCCTGCATCAGCTTTGTATTAGGATGCCTTCCCTTAGGTAGACTGCCTTCTCTTTGGCTATGAGTTCTACCTGTACATTTGCAGCCTTCCTATATGGGTACAGACGCTGCTGCTGATTTTGGTTCGCCCCGAGTGTTTCATTTCCTCAGTACCACCTATAACTTTTCAACACTTATAAATTATAAAGTTTCAATCAGTCTTCTCCTACAATTATTTTAGCAACAGTGGTTATTTTTTTTTTTTTTTTTTTTTTTTGTTTTTTTGTTTTTTGTTTTTTTTCCTATTTTGTCGTCTTGGCAGTACTATTTTCATTTTTGGGAGAAACTTGAACGACACTGATTTTATGATCTCCATCCTCGCTTTTTGACGATTTTGGTATCTGCTCTCTTAGGAAACTTTCCTTCATAATGGCTCCTTTATTCCTTTGATCATCTGTTGATCTCAGTGGCGTAGCTAAGGTTTTGGGGCCCCCTGCAAGTGAATATAACATATTTATTCACATAGAGTAAGTGTTAAAATAACACTCTCTGATTACCAGCACTAATGGCTATTTCTCCTAACTAACAATATGCACTCCCTAAATGCATAATGCACATAGGTGGAACAAAATCGTTATCTGTTAATATTCTAGGTAACTCAGGTATTAACCGAAGCAAATTTCTATTTGTGATACCTCAGATAGATATGGTCCAGAAAAAAAAAAAAAAAATAAAATAAAAGGCCGAGGTCTTGCTCAGCAAGATCTCGCTTCCTGTATCATTTCACCTGAGTCCTTTTTTATATCTCAGGCTCTTATATTCGTTCTTTATTTCTTTTCGTACATTATTTTGTTATATATTGTTTTTATACAAG
Organism: Tenodera sinensis; assembly: GCA_030765045.1. Classification (NCBI taxonomy): domain Eukaryota; kingdom Metazoa; phylum Arthropoda; class Insecta; order Mantodea; family Mantidae; genus Tenodera; species Tenodera sinensis. The sequence continues at coordinate 67,499,086 of CM060966.1, read as the reverse complement.
GAGTGACTAACCTAAATTATACTATTCACTTCTACAATGCTTTTGCAGTTTAAAGTTTTTCTTTTATTCTATTTTTCTTTTATTCTATATACAATGTTTACATTATTTCTATTTTGTCTTAGAAGTGATTCTTATTGCTACACTAATTACTATATCTAGGCTAAATAACTCAAGGTCCTCTATCAGTGAGATGTCATAATTGTGATGTCACTGTCGGGTAGTGAATTCTTCAAGTCAGTCTAGACGAGCCGGCAAGGCGTTCAAGGTCAGACTACCCAGTGTATTTGCTGTATGTACTGATTGTACGAGGCGGCAGAAACAAAAGGGGTTTCGAGAACGTTCGCGAGACTTCTAGCTGAGTCATTACCAGCGTGTGTGGGGTGTACAAATCGAAAAAGGTTCCTCTGATGTCATCCTCAGTATAAAAGGAGGTCAGAGAATGCGGAGTGAGTGAGTTTTAGAGTTCAGTTACGGACAACAGTCGGTCAGTGTGTCAGTGAGTGTGAAACAGCTGGGCGAGTATGTGTCATCGTGCTGGTACCGATAATAACGGGCTTTGCGAGTGATTTTAACTTCTTAATTAGGGTATGAGAGACAGAGGAAATGAAGAAACACACCGAAAGGACTGAGCAAGGTTAGGAGAAGAACAATTGTAAGTTGTGGTAGCCCGAAAGACTGTAGACTGTGACGAGAAGAAATTCATTTCTGAAGCTAATAAAGTGATAGAAAAGTATGCTGAATTTTGTCGTTTTGTTACAATATATCTACGTAAAATGCGAACTTGGTTTTACATGTATGCGCACCGGTTGCAAACCCCAGTGTTTTAAATGTCAGATGCGAAAATTGCAAGGGTTTATTTTTAATCACACCATATTTAACACCTTGGAATATTAATATGGTTATACTCATTTTTACAATTCCAGCAAAACATTACAGTTTTAAAAATACATTTTCATATCATAATGACTTACTTTTCTTTTTCTTCTGATTTAACGAAGAAATACCTTGCGAAGTCCTGTTTCTTCTGAATGAATTTCGTGTAGTCTTACATAAAAGGTGAACTGTGGCAAACGTACAAAGACTTCAAACAAAACAAACATTAAACAATTTATGTCAAATATGTTTGAGACACTAACAGTTTCCCAGAAATTCTTTGTTACTGTTTTGCATCTTTTTAAGCGAACTTCCTATCCGTTTTGTACATATGTGCGTGGGTGTTTTTGTGTAAGCGTGTGAAAAGTTGGTCAAACCTTTATTTAAACAAATATAAGGGTGGTCACTCAAACTATTCTGTAAGTCCCCCAGGCCTGATCTAAATTAACGATGAGTAGATAGGAGAACAAGCTTTTGTAAGAATAATTTGTGAAGAATAAGTACAGAAAACCGTCGATACATGTAACACATTTGATTTTTACTCTCTACTACGTATAGTAAGGGAAGTATTGCATACCACCCAACATTTCGATGTCGATATTTTATCAAAAATACATGTTTCGAGAGTGCGTGAATATAAAAAAGTGCTTTTAGGAAAAGGTCCACGCATGTGTGTATCTGTCTGTTAGTCTGTGAACAGCATAACTCAAAAACGAAAAGTCTGTTAAAAATCAAAGTTGCAATTTAGGTTTAATATCTTTCAAGGATGCGACACGAAGATTTTCAAGAAAATTTCTCCACCCTAAACTACTCTTTACATGGAAAATTTTGATTGTCTCAAATATGGCTCTAATGATTTTGAATAAAATGCCACGTATCTAAGATATTTTATGGCAAATTAAGTGCATATTATGAATTTTCTGACTATAGCCTATGTAGTCCTGTTTACTCTTGATGACTTTTGCATAGCTGATAAGCCGTAAGATACAGACCAAATCTTACCATACAAAAATGCAGATCTCATTAAAACGCACAAGTTATGTCTGAATACATTTTTTGTGGAGTAAACCATTTCGGAGATATTCCTTGCTATTTGTGTGAGTTTCACAATACTTTCAAATGAAGGCCGTTATTCACATTTTTATCTTATGGCCGTGCAAATCGAACGGAATTTTAGAGCTTCAAAAGATTTGGCTATCGCTCAAAGCGTATTCCCATGTTTACCTTGCACCTACAAGAAAATTAGCAATAAGGTAGGTAATCCCTGCAAATGTTTATCTCGACTAACATGAAGAAGATAGAAGAATAAGAGTTTGTAAGAATAGTTAGTACAAGAGTAGAGGAAGTTATGTGAGTGCAACACATCAGATGTTTACTTTCTCTACTACGTATAGTAAAGCAGAGGAAGTATTGTATTCCACTGAAAAACTCCATGCCGAGATTTCACCGAAAAATGTTTTGAGGCTCCTTGAATTAAAAAAAAAAAATTATTAGAAAAGGGTCCGCGCGCGCATGTGTGCGTGGTCTGTGTGTGTGTGTGTGTGTGTGTGTGTGTGTGTGTGTGTGTGTGTGTGTGTGTGTGTGTGTGTGTTTGCGTGTCTGTTTCAGTCCGTGTGTCTGTCAGTTCGTGGACAGCATAATTCCAAAAGGAAAAGTCAGTTAAAAACCAAAGTTAGTATTTAAGTTTAATGTCTTTCAGGGATGCGACACGAAGATTTTGAAGAAAATTTCTCTACCCCAAACTACCCTTTACATTGAAACTTTTTCGAAAATTTTTATTTTCTTGAAAATGGCTCAAATGATTTTAATTAAAATGCCATACATTTGAGATTGGTATTTATGGCAAATGAATGTATATATTGTGACTTTTTTGGTGGGTGTGAAGTAAAGAAGACAGATGTAGTCGAGATAAAGAAACACTTTTATTTCCCTAAACAGTAACTTGTACACTCGTTGCAACAGCAAGAAAGTCTTTTCCGATTCTCCAACAGCACGGCTCCGAATTCGTAACACAAAGAACTAACTCTTCTCCGTCGGCACAACGCTTCACATCGTCTGTCCGTCTCCGTCGGCACGACTACTCAACGCTTCACATACTGACTGACTCTTCTCTCGCACTTTACCGCTATTTATATCTCCCAGGCACTATTCTGGAAGCTTCAGGAACGTTCAGTTATTGCGGCGAGATACAAAGCAGAGAAGATTCTCGAAGCGTCTATCCTTTTCTCTCTTTCGGCAAGCGCCCCAACAATGCGGCCATGCTCTGTCTCTTTCCTTCGGCTCCTTTGCGGTAGTGCCGACAATAATGCGATGGGTGACACTGCTGTTGTCGGCAATTGGATGCGGCGGGCGCGGTGACACTGCTCCCTCCTCAGAGCTGGTCGTCCCGACCAGCACTATCACTGCGGCATCTCCCTTGCGCCCCGGTGGACTAACCCATCGAACCTCTTCTCCAGGAGGCACGATCCTAGGTATCGCTGTTGGATAGTGTCCCTTGGTCCGGGTAGGACGATGTATGCCATCCTGCTTCGAAATTCTGCAACAGTACCGCCGGTCTTGACGGTCCCTCGTCCAGTTGCCCTTCTTCCTGGTGTGTTGACGGGCCATCCTGCGCACTTGGAAACGGCTCACTAGGTACCATGTCCGCCGACCTCTCTCGCGCACCTTCGCAGCCACCTTGCTTCCGATGGGTCCGGCAACAAACCCCACCACATCCGCGCGAGTCGCGTCCACCGCTGCACTCGTGTTCACTCGTGCTCGGCACGGCCTCTCCTGTATCCTGCCGTCCAAGATGATGTCCACCATTCTTCCGTTCACGGCACTATGTGTCAGGTGATTGGATGGCTCTGACGGTCCCCCCATGTCACACGTCAAGTCGGTTCTCGCGTGTTGCTCGTTTGCTTGTGCGCTTCCCTGCTGATCGTCCTCCACGTCATATCCTGGTTGGTTACGTACCCGACACACTCCTCCAGAGGATCCTCGATGACGTCCCTGAACTGCCCCTTTGTCTTCCCCGAGACGTACACTTTCGTTATCTGAAACGGGCGCAACTGTCGCCTCGGCCACTAGGTGCTTCCTCCCCGGGTCTGTGCTATTCCGTCTGCCCCTGGCATCCAGTACTTTGACGCTCTCGTCAACTCTTACTACCAGGGCGCCAAGACGTTCCCCGTCGTCCTCCACGACGTCCACATGCTTTCAGAGGTCTTCCACCTTTTCGCCGAGTTGTTCCACGTCTTCCGTCACGCCAATCAGTTCGCCGAGTTGTTCCACGTCTTCCGTCACGCCAATCAGTTCGCCGAGTTGTTTCACGTCTTCCCTCACATCATCTGAAACGGGCGCAACTGTCGCCTCGGCCACTAGGTGCTCCCTCCCCGGCTCCGCGCTATTCCGTCTGCCCCTGGCATCCAGTACTTTGACGCTCTCGTCAACTCTTACTACCAGGGCGCCAAGACGTTCCCCGTCGTCCTCCACGACGTCCACATGCTGGCAGAGGTCTTCCACCTTTTCGCCGAGTTCTTCCACATCTTCCGTCACGCCAGTCAGTTCGCCGTCAATTTTCGCCGATAGCTCCGTCTTCATCTCTTTCAGCTCGGCAGCGAGGTTGTCGTTTCTCGTCTTCATTTTGGCAACGAGGTTGTCGTTTCTCGTCTTCATTTTGGCAGCGAGGTTGTCGTTTGCCGCCTTCATTTCGGCGACGAGGTTGTCGTTTGCCGTCTTCATCTTGGACATTTCTGTCTTGATTTCGGCGAATAATTCTTTCATCGTTGCCATCATCCTGGTTTCCGAATCTCCCTCCATCTTGGTTCTAACGTTGCTACTTCTGACGATGTAATGAAACTAGAAGCAATTCGACGAATCCCACTCCTGACACCAGTGTAACTTTTTTTGGTGTGGGTGTGAAGTAAATACGACAGATGTAGTCGAGATAAAGAAACACTTTTATTTCCCTAAACAGTAACTTGTACACTCGTTGCAACAGCAAGAAAGTCTTTTCCGATTCTCCAACAGCACGGCTCCGAATTCGTAACACAAAGAACTAACTCTTCTCCGTCGGCACAACGCTTCACATCGTCTGTCCGTCTCCGTCGGCACGACTACTCAACGCTTCACATACTGACTGACTCTTCTCTTGCACTTTTCCGCTATTTATATCTCCCAGGCACTATTCTGGAAGCTTCAGGAACGTTCAGTTATTGCGGCGAGATACAAAGCAGAGAAGATTCTCGAAGCGTCTATCCTTTTCTCTCTTTCGGCAAGCGCCCCAACAATGCGGCCATGCTCTGTCTCTTTCCTTCGGCTCCTTTGCGGTAGTGCCGACAATAATGCGATGGGTGACACTGCTGTTGTCGGCAATTGGATGCGGCGGGCGCGGTGACAATATTGAATTTTCTGCAATAGCCCATGTAGTCCTATTTACTCTGGATGACTTTTGCATAACTGGTAAACCGTAAGAGATAGAGCCAATATTGCTATACAAAAATATAGATCTTGCTAATACACACAATTTATGTCTATATAAAATTTTTTGTTGAGTGAACCGTTTCGCGATATTCCCTGTTATTTGTGCCAGTTTCGGAAAACAAACTTTCGTCTAATGCAACATCTTTATTCATTTTTATGTGTTAAGCGTGCAAAGAGAACGGAATTTGAAGGCTTTAAAAGATTTGACTATCGCTCAGTCTACTGTTTATCTCAACTAACACGAAGAAGCTATAAGAGTTTGTAAGAATGGTTAGTACAAGATAAGCGAAAGTCGTGTGAGTGCAACACATCTAGGGTTACCATATCATGATGTCAAAGTACTGGGGGAATTCGGTTAACGACATTTATTTCACATACTTCTCATTTCCTTTGACCTTTTTCAGGAAATCCTTTTCACAGATAATTCTGTCATAACATTGAGCACAAGTTACATTTTTCATGTTGTACATTATGGTCAACATTAACTTTACAGTTTCGGCAGCGAGCTTATTTCGTTTATCTGTCCACTGAACATTTAGCAGAAAATATTCTCTCTACAGCTGCATTAAGTGCAAAATAGTGATGTACTACTTTCAACAGCCCTATACAGACAACATTATTACTCATGTATTCGTACCATTTCTCGGCAACACTCCCTACCAATGTTGCACAGTTCATTTTGTGGTAAGTTCTTAGAGCACTTATTTCATCAAAGAGTACAGAGTTATGAATAACTATGTTAGCACTTCTTAAAAATAACACAGTTCTTTCCACCACTTGCCACTCTGGTTCTTTATCCAGAGTTATCCATTGAAACATAGACATACCACTGTATTGGGCCATCCAATTATAACTAACAGTATAAAAAGTATACATATCACTTTCAAAGACTTTAGCTAAATTTCCATCATCACATTTACAAATAATTTCCTTTACTTTTAAAGAGACAAAATAGTTTTCTGCCCTAATTTTAAACTTGCACTTATAATTATCTTTTGGCATCTGATCTGTAAATGTTATATCGGCAAAACTAGTCAGTCCAGGCTACAACAAGAATATGCAGGTTTCGCTCAGTGGAAACAAAAAACTTTACGCTGAAGCTTCTCTTGTTTACAGTTCACGTCCTCTTCACCACAGAACACAGAGAAAGAAGAGAAAGTGATGCGGCGTAGCGGTGCAGTAAACTTTAAGCAGAGTTCAGTAAAGACCCCCTAGAGGACATACAAAGCAAATGCTAAAGGCGCAGCGTGTGAATTCATTTTCAAAATGAATTGAAGTGATAAACAAATAATATATTTTTAATGCTAACTAAAAACGGGTGGTTTCGCAAATATTCGAAAACTGAACGGGGGGTCGGAGAAGGATCTGAAAAACGGGTGGCCCCCGGTAAAAACGGGTGATATGGTGACCCTAAACACATCCGATTATTTTAATGCCTCGTTTTCTCAAACTCACACACAAACAAGCTCACGCGAGTAAGCTCATGTACCCCTTCATGAAAACATTGCCTTCGGATGTAGCTCCAGATGTACCGTAATCTTGTTGTTGAATTTGCAAACGGAGAGAGAGAGAGAGAGAGAGAGAGAGAGAGAGAGAGAGAGAGAGAGAGAGTGTGTGTGTGTGTGTGTGTGTGTGTAAAGGAAACATGGAATTTGTCATTTTAAATAATAGACATTTTATGGAAACAGACATGTCTCTAAAGGGTCTGTTTATTAACAAATCATTTTATTGTGAATGTGAAGCACATTTTGAACGTTTATCCTTCCATTGTTAGACAGTGTACACCACAAGTCCATAAACAAATAGCTACGTGACTGAGAAGATTATTCTCATGTTTACTGTTTACTTAGGCCCTTCTTACATGCAATGGTTCTCCTTTGTCTTACGCACAACTGTCAGAGCTGGCCATGTTAGAGCCAGTTGTCTTTTGTTTTTATGATGGTGCTATATTGTTGCATTTCAAACTGGGGATTGTCTTGTCTGTGACAAGAATCGCATTACACGTGATATTCACAACAACTCCACTGCGAGTTATGTCCAGGTTGCCTCTACTTAATTTGTACGATATACTGTCCGGCAAAGCAATAAGAGAATTCTTGTCGGAGTATCTCGCTTAATTTAACCAGAACCTGCCTTTATCCGGCTTTCTAATTCGCTTCTGGTTGTTGCCCCCTGAGTTTACAGCTTATTTAATAACAAGAATACATAACGTAGGATGGGGAAAATGCCATGAGCGCTGAAATAACAGCCGGTTAGTGCAACAAAGTTATTCAGTAGAATAACAGTTGAAGTATGAAGATCACAAATGCTGAAATTTTGCTGACAAGTGATAGACGCCTTTCATATTTTAATGCAGGCAATATACAATATTGTGTGTGTTCGTGTGTTTGTCTGACTGTAGAAGGTTGTGGTGAGATTGTGTTATTTTTCGATTTCTTCTCGAACATGGACTTTCAAAAGTTGTGAAAAAGGACGCCTCTATATCTATCTGACACTTTCCAGGAATTCATTCTTATCGGGGCTTTATACAGTACAAAACATAAAGGGTAATGCGAATTTGCTGGTAATGCGCCAAGTGAAAAGCCCAGGAGCCCACTCTCTTGAGCTACATATCTACTGGGAGTTTCTGGGTTGGTGGACAGATACATAAGCTAACGCATCTAGCTTTTTCTAGTAAGGCATCATTATTATTGGGGACCTACACTACTCTCATTGGGATGTTCGGGAAGGACTTACTGCGGCCCCCCCCCCTCAAAAAAATCGATTGTTGCACAGAATGAAAAGAAAAGGAGATTGAGAACTGCATAATGTAAATGAAGACCTTCTACAAAACACGAATGTTGGAACACTGGGAGAAAAAGGGCAGGAAGAAAAATAATATGTACTATTAGAAGAATTATTATTGTATTTATTTTTCCTTATTTTTGGACGCTTTAATTACTTGGTGAAATCGAGATTTAGGACCTTATATATTTAATTGTAATACACGATATAAATTTCATTTTAGAGTAATATTTTCAATGCTTAAAACTTTAACAGTTACATATTGTTAAGTACATGAACAGAGCTGGAACAGTGTGAGCTATTGCATATATGTAGATATCATTTGACGTAGTACATTTAAATCTTGTTATATAGCTGTATGTATTTTAAGATAAAATAGTAATTTTGATGCGAAGAGGGTTGTTTGAAGTTGTTGATATTTCCTTAACCATGTTTTACATATATTCATTCACCAGTCCATGATACTACGCTTACATTCAGGATGAGAAGTTCGAGGTGGTGCCGCAAGGTGCAGTTAGAATCATTGTCTTCGAGTTCGATGGAATGCATTAGGCATGTGATCAATGTAGACTTTGTGATTCGTTGATCATTTCTTTTGAGACTATTGTGCAGAGTTTCCTCGGTAAGTACAGTTTATTTTAATGTTCTTGTTTCCGTTTGTCTCTTATACTACTAAAGAAATAGGACACGGGAGCTCTTCCAATTGAAGAAACTTACTCCCTTGGCTGCTCTATCACCTTATGTGTTGTCTACAATTCCACGGTGGCTTGGGATCCGCAAAAATACAATGTCTTGATAGTTTGTGATACTTTGATTGTCTGGACATTGTCTAGGTATTGTTTAGATATCGTGGACTAAATTTCAGTCAATTGAGCGATCTCGATACCGTGAAAAATCTTTGAGAAGGCAATTAAAACGAGAACTTGTTTATACTATGAGGAGCTCAGAGGATAAAGCGGAAGACCAGCCTGGAAGTTTGTTCTTAATGAGCAATTATAGCACACCATGATCATGTTTATATCCATCGGTGTACAAACATATCGGTATATTAACATATGCTTAATGGATACTACTAATTTTCAGAAAGTGTCTATTAATGCGAGAATTTCTTGGAGTTTTCATATCAAAATAATTTTAGAAATTGTTGATCTCCAGAGTGATAAATAATGATTATCTCCAGTCACACAATTTATTTTAATGTCAAGTTAGCGTATGGACTTTTCAAAATGAAAGGGTGTTGTTGATTTGCATTCTTTACTACTCCCAAAAGATTGTAAGAGAGGCTAATAAGGTCCGCAGTATTTATGGCATATTTTAAACTCTGTGAGTGTAATAATTATAATGGTGGCTCTTCGGCATTCACCTAGAAGTAGCACTGGTTTGCAATGGTTCTAGTGACATTCCTTGAGCTGCTATTAATGCCAAATCATTTTTCTGACTCTAGTAGGCATTTTGTCATGTTGCATTTCACAGTGTGCTTTTTATTTATTCCAGGTTGTTGCTGTTGCACGCTAATTCTAACAAACTGTTCCTCATTTGCAGTTTCAGTATAAGAAGATGGTTATAAGTGCAGCGCAAGAGATAGTTTTACATGAATTTACTTTTACCTATTTTGCAAAAAGTATTTTATTTATTATTGATTCAGATAGCTCATGAAACCTGCAGATAAGTTGAATGAATGAAATAGGGTTTTAAGTGTAAGGTTTGGAAGGTCATTGGCGCCCGCTTGACAGAGTAATTTTATCATTACGGTACACTTCTCGTTTTCAATTGAAAGATATAAATAAGCTTCTTCAAGGTGAAATACACGTATTTTTATGTTCGTGCCATCTTCATTGAGATTACTAAAAAATACTGAACAGATAACTTAGTTACTATTTTTGGAATTGAAGAGATATTAAGGCTACAGATTTCTTCCGGGCTTTTTCTTCCGACTACTCATGAAGAGATATTGTTTCACTAATGTTCTACAGCTCCATTTAGGATCTTGTTGTGCTGCGGTTAGTGCTCCATGTAGTTGAGATGTTTGTTTTTTTTTTTAAACATGGGTTTCATGACAGCCGGCCTTTATTTTCAAGAGCTCAATGTTTTTTCTGCTATGTTTTGTCGTTTATACTCATAATATGCCTTATTTCTTAGTCGATAGTCTGTTCTGTAGTTTTCCATCCACCGAGGACCGCTCTCTCTTATAACTATTGTTTCTTAGGAATATGTTGATCAGCTGACTAAGGTAAATACGTTTATTTTTTACCCTGATTTGATGAAATATTTAATGCAAGGTTACTTTACGTAACTGAATGGAAATATATGTCTGAAGTTCGTGCCAGTTTTTATTTTAGAGACCCAACTTCTATTGTGGGATGGCTTTTAGTTCATAGTTATAATTATTAATGTGAGCCTTTGCTGATTTAAACTCATTGCTCATGGAACGAATCGGTCTGACGATAGCACAATAGGCATGGGTTCAAACTGTCTGTAACTAATGATATTTATAAATCCAAATGAACAAGAATCAGAGCTGTAACACAGGTGTTCGGAATATTAGGTATTGAGAATACAAGCTCTGACTCATTCAGATTGTCACAAATTCCTGTTACCAAAGTATAGCTGCTGCATGTAGCCAGGATTTACGATCCCTTAGATTTACAGCCTCCTAATACCCTCCTGGCTCAGGTACTTACATCTCAAGCAGGAGGAATGGCCACCAGAACTTGGCTCACTGTGGTGGTTATGGATATCATCGCTCCCAGTAGCTCCAGGCTACTGCAACACTTCTGTGAAACCACAAAGTTGCTGCGAAAAGGACTACGCTATAACCGGAATGTATAGTTACGTTAAGTTGCCTCGGTTAATAGAAGTCTATAATGTGCAATCGTGTCACCGAGATTCAGAGTCTTGTAAATCCTTCGCAATGAAGATACTGCCCAGGGGAGTTCTCTGTCGAGAGGGGTGACAACAGATCAATTCAAGCACTCTCTTGGGGCTGACATGGACCCTCTTGGCAACCAAAATTTGCTCCACAGTGGTCATTCACAGTTCGTATTGCGAGCTCTGGCTTGAAGAGAGCAAGGAAATCAACATATTAGATTCAGCTCTATCTGTAGGTGCTACAAGATATAGTTTCAACTGGAGGGTACTGAGAACTACGGAGTGGATGCTCCACTTCAAACGGAACCTAACATCTCGAGAAAAGTCTTCAGCAGGGGAGGCTACTTACTAGGAATAAATCGAATATTCTTTTGCTTACCTGTGCGCAACACGAGCTCTCATCTAGAATTGTGCAGCGTTACGACAACCGACAGATACCTGCTGGCGTTGGAACAATTCGTGGGCCAAAGTGGGGTTCTGTACACCATCTACGTGACAACGCTCACACATTTTCCGCCGCCAATAAAGATATAGTGAAACTTTGAACAGATGCCTCTGAATCATAGACCCACCAATACTTTGTTGGTCATGTCACCACCTGAAAATTCTTCGATGCACGTGTCGCTTGGTAGGTAACATGGACGAGAAGGGACTGCAGATTGTACTATGAGCACTGAAGCTGTGCGGAATTCATTACCTATGGCCCAACAAGTCGATGAAGCACACTTCCAGATGACATACTAACAGGACTAGAACCTCAGACAACAAAACTGATATAATATTCAGATTCAGACAAAAATTAGCAGATTTCTGGAAGCATTGAGGCGCGGAGTACTTGATACCACTACAGAGCTTCCACCAGGTACGTTGTCCAAAGGTACCATCCGGGAGTGTTCGAGTTGGGCACATCGGCCGCGAACGGAGGACACCCACCCCATCACATATGGAAGAATGCGTTTGTTGAGAAACTGAGCGGTGAGAAGGGCAGGGTTCGAACAGTCATCCTCCGGGCGCCAGAGAGATCTACAATCTTCCGCCCAGTTCAACCAGTCATCTCCTTAGAGGTTGACACCGGTAAGGGGGAAGATGTTCGTAGCTGAAATGAAGCCGTTATTTATTGTTCACTGAAGCACCTTATTGGTATAGTCTAAGATTTTAGAGATAATAAAATAAGATGGCTGAACAGTGAAACAGTTGCAAATCGTGTTATTAATAGTCAGTTACATATTCATCCTTTACACACCCATTACCATGTACTTTTACTTTCATAATATTTTATATTTATTCACCATAGCTAATACAGTTTAATATGTTTTATTTTATATTTCACAATTAAGTTGTCCCATGAAAACTTCTTTTACTTCTTCATTTGAACATTTATAATAGAAAAATCATAGTCAAATGCAATAAATTTAACAAATTTCTGTAAGACCTAAGCTGCTCTTTTTCTGGACTTCGTAGCCTCGTCTGCAGTATTCTAAAGACGTTTCATGGAAAGTTACCCGCTGGATCTGTAGCTGAATACTGCGTGGTTGTAGCCCATGAAGCCTAGAAGAAAAACCGTTCTGCTCTAAGTTATATTTACGTACAAGTATTTATATGTCAACTAGTTAAAATTTTCAGTAAATATATTAAAAGCTTCCTTGTAGTTCGATGCTTTGATTAAGTTTGGAATGAATTCGTTTTTTTAACAAGAAAGCTATTTTCTGCCTGATAGCAACCTAACGTTTCGCTATGACTTTAGAATTTATCCTTACTGATTATATTTAAGATTGTCCTATTTTAATTTCAGTACCGCTGTAACAAAAACGTTTCTATTTACACCGATGTGATAAACAATTGGCGGATGCTACTAAAACCAAATTTTTGAATGTATGTGCATCCGCTATCACAGCGAAACTGATTGCCTTCCAATTTCTAGTTGTCTTAAACTAAAACTAAACTAACCCCCCCCCCAAAAAAAAAGAGAATAAAATCTGCATATCTATTGTCCTGGCACCTTGAATCTACACCAGGACATAGTATCCACGCGATTTCATTTTTATTAAATGTATTATAAATTTATATATGCATGAAGTCTGCATTTTCAGATCTGATAACTACTAACAAACATAACAAAGAAAAGAAAATCACATTTGTCTTGTCCATTTATGCTCTGCTTTCTTTTTGCCAGCCGCCTCCAGTCTTCCAGTTGAAATCCAGAATTGACGTCTTCTGTTAATTCTATGGGGTGGTTAGTAGTCCTCTCGCTGTCTTTATCAGAAACCAATACAAATGCAGACCGATTCAAGAGGCAGCCTATATATGTGTTCGACAGACGAGAACATATGCCGCTGAGACTATTAGCTCAGTTTAACTGCATGTTGCAAATACCGACCAGTGTAAACTGCGCTGGGATACAAAGTGGGACTTAGAAATGTTCAGCTCTCAGAGTGCGCTCAATCATTTTTTCATGGCGAAATTACACTTGTCAGTTTTTCGACGTCCTATTTAAATAAAGTGTGTGCTAAAAGGTCCATATCCTGCGAGAAACTGATTCTCCATGTCTTGTAGGTTTAAGGTGAACTTCAAACGTTCCTTTATGTCTGGATAGATATCGTACAACTTTCGTCCTTGTTCGATGTTAGACCATTCTTCTTGCCATTCAATTGGAAGCGTATTCTTAATATCGCAGTTTGTAGTACAAACTCCGCTTACGATATCCCTTATCCGATCATATTTTCTCTTCTTGAGCCAATACAACGCTCCTCTTAGTGGGATGCTAAGATCTATTGTCCATATGGCCAAAGCTACAAGAATTGCCGTGGTAGGAATTGTTCTTACTATATCTACACTTTTTCTTATCTATGTAAACAATCCTCCTCCTAGAGATTTCACTGTGTCATAGCAGTGATGATGCTTTTCTTCAGGTATCACCTGGGCATCCTCGCATTTTTCTTTCATTTGGGATCCACTTCATGATCAAATGTGGTGGTCTTTCTTCTCCCATGCAGCAAATATGTCCATGCCAAACCAATTGTTTTTCCTGAATTTCTTCTAAAATAGTTTGTTTTTTGTTGATTAGCCTATTCATTTCATTTTTTATTTTTTGCAACCTAGATTTCCATATGCAGTATTTTTGTTGACAATAGTCTCCTTTTGAACTTTCCATTTATTTGCCAGACTTCACAGACTTCACACAGTTATATATCATTATTTGACATTATTAAGCAAATTGTTACTTTTTCAAATATGAATCACCATTTTCACAACTATGGCTATTCTCAATCTGAAGCGTTCTGTTTAAGACAGATACAGAAATCGGAATCACAATACTGATAATAATAAGCTTAACTTGGTTGAACAACAATGATTACAAAAAGTGAAAATGATCACACACTTCAGCACAGGTGGAAGTAGAGTATGAACGGCGTCTCATCATTAGTGTGTAAGTTTTTTCACACTCAGAATTCTTACATTTACGTTGTCGTTTATTTGTTTTTGTATGTCTTTAATTTTGTCGAAATTTGTTACAGCCCAAATATTCAATGTGAGATACTTGTTCTAATATTATTCCTTCTATAATAATTTTGGACCGTTTAAGATGCTTTCCCTTCTGTGCTATCACTTTAGATTTAATTTTTGATATTTTCATGTTATAATTGTTTGGTATTACATTTAGTTTATTATATTTTGTTGTTTTGTATCAGTACAATATCATCAGCATATAACATAATATTTATATAATCATTTCTAATTATTTGTATACCTGGGTTTATATTATTTCTTTTCCACATTTTCACTAGATCATCAATATATATATTGAACAGTGTTGGCGACAGACTATATCCTTGTTTAACTACTGTTTTTGTAGCAATTTCTTCTGTTTTTTTATGTTCCAGTATTTATAATTAAATTAGTTCCTGTATAAGAACTCTTAATTGCTTCAATTATATTTGTAGGGTAGCCTCTATTATTCCTTATGCTCCATAACTTTTCTTTGTCCACAAAATCGAAAACTTTCTCAAAGTAAATGAAAGTTATATGCGTTTCAAGATTGACTTCGCTTCGTTTTCCTAAATTCCTTTTTAGACTAAAGACATTCACTGCATAAACCCTTCCTAAAATCCGCCTGTTCTTCATCTAATAATGCCTCTGCTATATTTGTAGACGGTTATTAATAATTTTTGCATACACATTAAATACTGTGTTCAACAAGCTTAGGCCTCTATAATTCTTAGTCATCTCTTCGACCTTTTTTGAAAAGTGAGACAATTTCTGCTGTTTTCCATAATTGAAGAATTGTATTGCATTTCCAACATTCATTATACAGGTGTAGCAATCTCAAATGACAAAACAAACCAGAGTATTTCAATAATTCAGCATTTATTCCATTCTGTCCACAATCTTTCCTATTTTTCATGTCTTTCAAGACTGTCTGCAGCTCTTCTTGTGTGATTAAGTCTACGATTTCATTATATTGCAATTCTTTATTACTTTTCTTAACATTTTCGTCATACAGCACTTCTTTATAATGCTTTTACCATTGGTTTCTCTTTATTGTATGTGTCTTAGCATTATCCCAAGATTCTTGATGGCCTCTCCTTGTTACCCGTTTAGCGTTGTATCCTTTTTGTTTATAATCTAGTTTAGCTTCTTCTGCCTTTTTCTGTAATACTGGGTGCTTTGTTTTTTTCTTTTAATGTTTCTTCTATTTGTGTATTCCATATTCTCAGTCATTTTTTCCCTTCTCTTTCTTATCACTTCATAAGCTGCTTGCTGAATATTTATCTTCATATTTTCCCATGCTTCTTCTATGTTCCTATTAGTAGTTCATTTTTCTAGAAATTCCAGCCTATTTACTTTTTCTACAAGTAAGTAGAGGAATGTCGAGATTTCACAAGAAATATGTGTTTTGAGGCCTCATAAATAAAAAAAAGCACTTTTAGAAAAAGGTCCGTGAGTGTGTGTGTGTGTGTGTGTGTGTGTGTGTGTGTGTGTGTGTGTGTGTGTGTGTGTGTGTGTGTGTGTGTGTGTGTGTGTGCGCGCGCGCGTGTTTCTGTCGGTCTGTCACACTTTGGACAGTATAACTCAAAAACAAATGGTCGGTTAAAAACGAAAGTTGGTATTTAAGTTTAATGTCTTTCAAGCATACGGCACGAAGATTTTGAAGAGAATTGCTTCACCCTAAACTACATTGAAAATTTTTCGAAAATTTTGATTTTCTTGAAAATGGCTTTAAGGATTTTGATTAAAATGACATGTTTAAGACAAATGAAATATATACTGAATTTTCTGGCTATAGGCTTTGCAATCCTGCTTATTCTGGATGAATTTTGAATAACTCGTAAACCGTAAGAGATAGACAAAAGCTTACTCGACAAAAAATGTAGATCTCGCTAAGAACACAATTTATGTCCCAATAAAATTGTCTGTAGAGTGAGCCATTTCGGAGATATTCCTTGTTATTTGTGTCAGTTTCAGAAAATAAACTTTCGTCTGACGCAACGACGTTGTTCATTTTTTATGTTAACCGCGCAAAGAGAACAGAATTTGAAAGCTTTAAAAGATTTGACTATCTCTCAAAGCCTATTGTATTTTCATATCCCCTTGCACCTACAAGGAAAAAAAAGCAATAAAATAATTTCTGCAAATGTGTATCTCAACTAACACGAAGAACTAGGAATAAGAGTTTGTATGAACGCTTAGTACAAGAGTAGAGAAAGTCATGTGAGTGCAACACAAGATTTTTCATAGAGGCAGCTCACGCTTTCCTGTTCTAGTAGATGTAATTTAAAAGCTCTTCGTTAGGTTTTAATTGGTTTTGTTTAGGTCTATATTTCTTCCATCTGGCTCTGTGGGTGATAGTCCCGATTACTAAAACGTGAGTAGAGTAGTTTGGGGGAAGCTAGCGCAAGTTTTTATGAGCAAGATCGCCGCCATGCGTGGTCGAAGGAATACTAGGTAAGGTAGTAGGGGAAGCAGGATGTTGTAGGCGGTTGAAGCAGTCTCTATGTATAACTTTTAAGGCCTATATCAGCATATGTATGTGTTTACGCGCGCTCATGGTACCTGAGTATGTCGTTCACTATATCGATGTGTGCCGCCTAACGCAAGAACTTTCTGTTTTGAGTATATTACCCTGACGTAATGACACCAGGCCCCACATCGCCTCTCTAACTTAACCTAACACCTCTCTTAATGATTTATTCTAATCCTTATTGCACAGCCTACTCTTTTTACTTGGTCTTTCATAATTAAAACCTAACCTAAGCTAGTTCCCACTCTTTTGACCTTTTATTTTTTATTTAGTCTAACCTAGCTACCACTCTTTTTAATCTGGTCTTTCATAATTTAACCTAACCTAAGCCGCATGCAACCTAAGTGAGGATAAAACCTTGCCATTTATTAAGATATGTTAACCTAAAATAACCTAAACTATCTCAACCCATTTTGCTCAAGCACTCTTCCACTATAGCCTATTCTGACCTTCGCACCATACCCTTTCAGGCTAATACATTCCGCTTTATTTTGCAGATGTAATTCAGCATCTTTAGATATCATGAAGGTATTAGACTCTCTAACATGCAAACCCTAAGACGTTTCTAAACATTTCACGGTATTTTAATACTATTTTAGGAGTTTGGTAGGTATTTTACCCACTTTTGCGGTATTCTGGAGCTTTTTACGATGTTTTGGAGGTTTGTCTTGATTTTTCGGTGTTTTCACATTTTTAGTATGTTTTGATGCATTTAATGAGAATGTAGACCCTCTTTTGGCGATTTGTTATGTTTTCACGATCAAATTTCATCCTTTTGTAAATTTATGATACTCTCGTCTAGAGTATTGCTTGCAGTCTTTCTAAGACTAACCACAAGCCTCTTTAGAGACATTTCTTCATTGTTATTTGACATTATACGTGTATTTTCTTCTCCCTCCCACTGTTTCTGAAATTAGCATTAGAACACGTTGTAACCTTGTTGTTCAACTAGCTACTGTACACTGCTCCAGTATGCTATACATGCAAAGCTTATTTTAACGATTCTTTTGCATAATTCACTATATTATAATGGCAACACCTCAAACGTTGCTTACATTCCTACTAAGACTATCCTAATCTAACCTAACCTAACCAACCACAATCATCTCCAGCGCCATCATATCCTGCATCACCACCATCACTAACGCCACCATATTCTACCGCTATTGTATGTTCGAAAGTTTTTCCATATCTAACCTGAGGTAGACTTACGTTTCTTTCGGAGTATTATTTACGACTTTATTCAGCTTTGTTTTTCCTACCCTCCCCCTTTATGAAGCTTTAAACTTCCACTAGAAGATGTCCTAACCATTGATGTTGAAGTTCTTATTATAGCTATTTTGCCCTCTAGCACAGAATTTTATACAGCTGTATTGCTTAGTTTTGTATGTTCTAGCGGTAACATCTCGAACACTACATGCAGTTTTCTAAGCATAACCCCACCTATTATGACCTATGGCATCAAGCAGGTTAGCGTTTTTAAGCGTTCTTTACAGCTTTATTCAACATTGCTTGTTCTAAACCTTATAGAGCTTTAAGCTATCACTAAAAGATGTTCTATCTAATGACATTGAAGCACTTACAGCTCATTATTTATAAAAGATACTGAGCAATATCTTTGATAGTATTTTAACACAAGCTTCTGTTCGTATAAATTTAATCAGGGTATACTTACTTTAAGGTAGTTGCCTCTCCTCTTTTATCTGGGCTGGAGACCACCACTAGAGATCGTCTAGTGGCAGAGTTAACGCCTCCCTTTATTATTTCTATGTTCCTTCTTTTTTCGACAAGCATCATGGGAGGCGCGGAGAGGCCATGTGAAAAACTTTTTTTACTTTTTCTTCTTTCTTCGCCACACATCACTGGAGGCGTGGAGGAGTTAGTTGAGTAAATGTTCATATTCTACAGCAGACATAACGGAGAAAGCCTTGTTTTGCATTCTCTTACGGGCGGGTTGCAAAGCTGTAATGCCCGTACGCATATGTCGATATTCCATCCTCTGCAATTACTCTCTTGTCATCATAAGGTGACAGAGCTATTTTATTAGCTTGAACTGTAGAAAAATTATGACACTGCATATAGCTATTGAAACTGATGTATTGCTTAATGGAGCTATGTTTTATGCTTTTGATCTCTCTATCACAGAGCATACATTTATCGAGAGCATACATTTAAATCTGAGACCAACGAAACGACGAATGATTTTACCACTTGCTTCATCCTTAAACTTTCCCAACACTTTCTTGTTTGGTGTAGAATAGCATATATGGCTAGCAGGGTAATTTACTGTATGCAGATATTCAAGCATGTGTGATTTATCGTGGTGTATATCAGCTTTAGTCACTCGATTGATGAAGGAGTCTGTATCCGTTACAACATTTTGAGTTTCTCAGCTCAATAATATGGAAATAACACATCGTATTGATATGAATACATAAGCCTCTTGGAAATGTCTGGTACACTCATACCAATGTATATAGGCTTGTTGAACACGATTTGACGAGGAGCCATATGAACAGCTGCAAGATTAGGACCATGTATGATTCGATCGATAAATGTAGGCTTGGCTATGAGTTTTCTAATGTTTTGCTGTTTGGTACAAGACGTATATCCATACGATTACGAATATTTTCCATAGTTTTTTCAAACATCACATATTGAAAAGTTTGTACAAATCCTTTTGAAAATCATTTCTTGGTTGCTGCTGTAGTCGGTTATTAAATTCGACATAAGGCTTTAACCAACACTGACGGAATTTTAGTACTCTATGAATCTTTGCTACTCGTAGACCATGACTAAGAGCCTGTTTCAAGGCCATGTTGTGGCTGTAGTCGGTTATTAAATTCGACATAAGGCTTTAACCAACACTGACGGAATAGTAGTACTCTATGAATCTTTGCTACTCGTAGACCATGACTAAGAGCCTGTTTCAAGGCCATGTTGTGTAACACGTACTTCTTTCGGGATCCAAGATGGGTAATTAGTTTCTTTGAAAACAATTCCCCCGGTTTCATACTCTCAGGTAGAAAAGGTAAGTCATTATGAAGTTCATGCAGCTCTGCAGGATATTCCACGTCAACCTCCAAGATATATCCAACGAACCGAGATGTGTATCTTCAAGAGAAACCCACGTAAGTCCACCATATGGATGGATGTGACACATTACCCAACCGTATTGGTTATTGGAGTCCTCGTACGTAATAAAATGAGAGGGTTTTCCGGGATCTTGATGCTCCATATATATGTTGTTCGCCTCCACATACTGGTGAGAAACCTGACATAAATCTGCTCTTTACCTTATTCAACCATGAGTAGTTGATCGTAATCAAGAAGTAATTCCAATTTAGTTCCAGTATACAGCAGCATGGCATCGCATGTAAGTGCTGAAGTGCATCCACTTTAGCATGAGTTTTCAGAGTTTGGTCTCTAAATGTCTCGAAGACATCCGCTAGGAGAAGAACATCTGAAATTAAGTACAGATCACTGCAGTCACCAAGGTTCCGGACGTTAAAATGCTTTCATACGTTCAGAGCATGATCATAGTCCTCATTGCTGATTTCTACGCTGTTTAACCTGTTGTAAAAAGCAACCCTAGGAGGTAAATATGTGTCGTTCAGGACATCCCACGATGTTACATAATCATATAGAAATACCCCCTTACGTGCCAGAAAGCCAATATTCGCTGCTCCAAAGTACTTCGCTGTTTCAGAATACGTTTCAAGGTTTTTTGCGAGCTTCTTCAAGCTTGTACTGAGGAAGCGGAAAGTATCTACAAACCTGAGTTTAACATCCCCAACATACTTGGAGAATGATATATAAGTTTCCTCTAAATATGGTATAACCTCTACTCTCTCTCTCTCTCTATAGTACACCCCAGCTCCTTAACAATGAAATGAGTCATACCCGCTCAGGTTATGCATGAAGACAGGTATATAATTAGGTGTTTTACAAGCCAGGTTACATTTATTGTGCAACAATGGTTTTGTCCGTTACGTCTTGAAGCTGTCCGTGTAATGTACAAAACGGATAAAATCATTTATTGAACGTGTACGACCTAAGGGTAGAACTATTTCACATCAGGCCATTAGCATACGGTCTCGGCTAACGTTATCTTTTCCGGTCTTAGGTGAATGACTTCTGAACAAAGGGGTAGATTTTCCAGGTAAGCAAATATAACGCTAGAAAAAGGCCGAACTTGCTTGGACGTGACTGAGAGCAGTGTGTGAGGTGACAGAGCAGAATATACAACGTTTTAGACGTGCTACTACAAACCCATTCTTGTATACATTTAAACCTGGTATGCGAGTGAACTGAAATAGTTTTGGGATAATAAAGTTTATTAAATTACCCATCTATGTGTTTTCCTAAAAACCCATTGCAACAGTTCCAGAACGTCCCACACCCTGATATAGATAAGAGTCAACCATGCAAGAGCGGACAAAGGAAAACCAAGACATCCCCAAGCTTCACCCTTCCATCCCAAACAAATTGTGAGGTGCTGAGATGGGTTACTCAGTAACAACAGGCAGCATCATTACCCACCTGCCCTCTCCGCGCCTCCCATGATGCTTGTCGAAGAAAGAAAGAAGTTGAAATAATAAAGGGAGGCTTTAACTCTGCAACTAGACTAACCCTAGTGCTGGTTTCCAGCCCAGATAAAAGAGTAGAGGCGTCTAACCTACCACCTTAAAGTAAGTAAACTCTGATGAACTTTATATAAACAGAAGCTTATGTTAAAATACAATCAAAGATATTGCTCAATATCTCTTAAAAATACTGAGCTATAAGTACTTCAACATCTTCGGATAAAACATCTTTTAGTAATTGTTTAAAGCTCTATAAGCGTTAGAACAATGTTGAATAAAGCTGTAAAGAACGCTTAAAAAAGCTAACCTGCCTGATGACAGATCAAAATAGTGTCACCGCGCCCGCCGCATCTAATTGCCGACAACCGCAGTGTCACCCATCGCATTATTGTCGGCACTACCGCAAAGGAGCCGAAGGAAAGAGACAGAGAATGGCCGCATTGTTGGGGCGCTTGCCGAAAGAGAGAAAAGGATAGATTCTTCTGGAGTCTTCTACTTTGTATCTCGCCGCAATAAGTGAACGTTCCTGAAGCTTCCAGAATAGTGCCTGGGAGATATAAATAGCGGTAAAGTGTGAGAAGAGTCAGTGAGATGGGAAGCGTTGAGTAGTCGTGCCGACGGAGTCAGTCAGATGTATGTGAAGGTTGAGTAGTCGTGCCGACGGAGACGGACAGACGATGTGAAGAGTTGTGCCGACGGAGAAGAGTTAGTTCTTGTGTTACGAGTTCGGAGCCGTGCTGTTGGAGAATCGAAAAAGACTTTCTTGTTGTTGCAACGAGTGTACAAAGTTACTGTTTACGGAAATAAAAGTGTTTCTTTATCTCGACTACATCTGTCTACTTTACTTCACACCCACACCAAAAAGTCACAATAGGCTAGGTTAGCCTTAAAAAACTTCATGTAGTGTTCGAGATGTTATCCTCAGAACATACAGAACTAAGCAAAAGGCTCACGCAGCTGTATAAAATTCTGTGCTAGAGGGCAAAACAGTCATAACTTCAACATCAATGGTTAGGACATCTTCTAGTGGAAGTTTGAAGATTTATAAAGGGGGAGGGTAGAAAAAACAAAGCTGAATAAAGTGTAAATAATACTCCAAAAGAAACGTAGGGCTACCTCAGGTTACATATGGAAAAATGTCGAACTTACTATATACAATAGCTGCAGAATATGGCAGTAGTGCAGGATATGGTGGCGTTAGTGATGGTGGTGATGTAGGTCATGGTGGTGCTGGTGATGATGGTGGTTGATTAGGTTTGGTTAAGATAGTCTTAGAAGGTATGAAAGCAACATTTGACGTGTTACCATTAGAACATACTGATTTATGCATAAGAATGGTTAAAATAAGGTTAGCATGTATAGCATACTGGAGCAGTGTACAAAGTCGTAGACAATAGCTAGTTGAACAACAAGGTTATAACATATTCTCATGTTAGTTTAAGAAAGAGTGGGAGTGAGGAGAAGAAACATGTATAATGTCAAATAATAATGAAGAAATATCTCCAAAGAGGTTTGTGGTTAAGTTAGGTTAGTCTTAGGAAGAGTGCAAGCAATGCTCTAGACGAGAGCATCATAAATTTACAAAAGGATGAAATTTGATCGTGAAAGCATAAGAAATCGCTAAAAAGGGTCTACATGCGCATTAAATGTATCGAAAGACCAAAACAAACCTTCAAACATTCGTAAAAACCTCCAGAATACCGCAAAAATATCCACTAAACTCTCAAAATAGTATTAACAGACGTGAGACATTTAGAAAATGCTTAGGGTTTGCATGTCGGAGGGTCTAATACCTTCAAGGTGTCTAAAGTTGCAAAAGAAAGCGAAATGTTTTAGCCTGAAACGGTATGGTGCGAAGATATAGGTCATATTTTAACCTAACTTAACCTAAGCTATCTCGTCTCATTTTACTCGAGTATTCTATTCCACTATAACCTTTTCTGACCTTTGCAACCTATAAATAAGAAGGTTTTATGCTCACTTAGGTTGTATGAGGTTTAGCTTATGTTAAGTTGTGAAACACCAGAGCTAGGGTAAGCTAAATACAGTTAAATTATGAAAAAAGTTAAATAAATAAATTAATAAATAAAGAAAGAAAGACAGAAAGAAGGAAGGAAGGAAAGAAAGAAAGAAAGAAGGAAAGAAAGAAAGAAAGAAATAAAGAAAGAAAGAAAGAAAGAAACAAACAAACAAAGAAAGAAAGAAATAAAGAAAGAAGGAAGGAAGGAAGGAAGGAAAGAAGGAAAGAAGGAAAGAAGGAAGGAAAGAAAGAAAGAAAGAAAGAAAGAAAGAAAGAAAGAAAGAAAGAAAGAAAGAAAGAAAGAAAGAAAGAAAGAAAGAATGAAAGAAAGAAAGAAAGAAAGAAAGAAAGAAAGAAAGAAAGAAAGAAAGAAAGAAAGAAAGAAAGAAAGAAAGAAAGAAAGAAAGAAAGAAAGAAAGAAAGAAAGAAAGAAAGAAAGAAAGAAAGAAAAGGCCAAAAGAGTAGGCACTAGCATAAGTTAGGTTAGGTTAGACGAGTGAGACTTACGTTAGGTTATAATTATGAAAGACCGAGTAAAAAGAGTAGGGGTTAGACTGAGAAATAGGGATGAGGAATAAATCATTAGAATAGGTGTTAGGTTAGGTTAGGTTAGCGAGGCGATGAGGGACCTGGTGTCATTATGTTAGGGTAATATGTTCAATCAAGTTACAAAACTCTTGCGTTAGGTGGCGTACATCGACATACGCAGGTGAACGACATACGCAGGTACCATGCACGCTCGTAAACGCATACATACGTTTCTATAGGCCTTAAAAGTTGTCCCTAGAGAGTGCTTCAAACACCTACAATGTCCTACTTCCCCTACCACCTTACCTAGTAATCCTTAGACCACGGTTGGCGCTCATCATTCCCATAAAAACTTGCGCTAGATTCCCCCCAGCTACCCTACTATCGTGGTCTGAATATATTTCACTTCCTCTATGAACTCTAACATCTTGTGCCTGGTTTTTCATTTTGTCTTTCGTTATAATACGGTATATGAGTGATCTGCTTCCTCTAGCACTCCATGTACATACATTTGTGTTTTTCTTTTCGAAAAAGGTGCTTGATATTTTCATATTGTGGTATGTGGCGAATTGTTCTTCTCCATTGTTTTACTAGTGTGATATTGGGTCGTTTGGTTCAGCAATATACGAGAGGTGACCTAAGGAACTTGGATATGGCGAGCGACTGTGTGTGTACGTGTCAATAAACAATGCTGCCGGTAAAACATAAAGGAGGTTCGGGGCTACAGGACACCTGGCGACTGTGTGTATGAGATCGAACAGCGCGATAACACCGTAGTGTCCAGATATCTCTAGAATCTTCTATGTTGAGTCATGTACACCTGCTTGTGGAAATAACTCGAAGGATGTTACTCACGCGGGCTCCGGTATAAATAGGACAGACAGTGAGCAGTTCAATTTTTAGTGTGTGTTTTTAGAGTTTAGCTTTTGGTGTCAGAGTAGTTGTTTAAGTCGTCGTGCACAGTTAGTTTTAGTTACGATAATGTACCGGCCAGCCTGTCAGCAAGTGTGTATGCGTCGTGGAGTGATTGTATCGTAATAGTAAAGATATAAGAGATAGTGGAGCTATCGGAAAGATTATCGGAAGAAGAACTCTAAGTTTTAATAGTAGAGAAGTTTATAGTGTGTTAGCAATGACAAGGAAATTGTGCATTTGTAGTAAGATTTAGAGGGAATAAAATGTAAGAAAAGTAAACGGACTTAGCGTTTTCGTCGACTTTGCTACAGTAGCTGTTCACCATATATTGCCACTTTTCCTGGTAATGGCTGTTTCCCAATCCTTACATTAGAATTACCAGGCATTATAATATCTTGTTTTATTTTTTCTTTCGTAGTTCGTCGTAAAATATTGTACTTTCTTTTATCTTCCCTTCTTCAGGTGCGTAAACTCCTATGATTGTGCAATGTTCTGTGTATATTTTAAATCTACTCAAAATTATTCTTTCATTTATAAAACTATAATTATTTTTCCATTTATTATTAATTAATATTACAACTCCACAACAAGCTTCTTGATTTTGTGGCACTGTACTGTATATCATCAAATAATATTTTAGTTCTTTTGTTCCCTTTATTTTCTTCTTCGTTACAGTTATTACTGCAACATCTATGTGTTTTTTTTTTTTTTTTTTTTTTTTTTTTTTTTTAAACTCATTCTTTAATTGTTATTCTTTAGATCCTAATCCTCTTACGTTCCATGTTACTACACACGTCCGATCAGTTATCTCAAATGTCTTATCCTTAATATGCCTGCGTCTTCGATTGTTAGATCCGTCCATGACCATTTGGAAGAGTATGAGTAGCTTATTTTTAACACGGAGAGGTTACCAGCCTCTCGCATAACTCCCTACTTAGAGGACCAGGGAACTTGGTTTTGGGGTTACCTCCCCTAGAACGGTTGCCTCTACTATTACTTTACTTTTTATATTGTTTTATTTGATATGTATTTTGCAATTTTACCCACGAATAAACTCAGGAGAACCTCATTAGTTACAGGCACAGACACTGACATGCACATACACACAAAGAGTACAAGAATATCCAAATGACTAACAACCTTTAGCAGATTTTCTTTAACAGGTATGAGATTATTTTCAATCTCACATTACATGCGAAAATAAATGAACAATATACTCCTTACTTAGTGGTTCTTATTGCTTTCTACTACGTAGTATTATGCAGATTATAGCGTTTATTTAGCACTGAATATGCTGCAGTCTGTAAAAATGTGCATTTCAGTTCATAAAAAGATATTAACGGATGTCGGTACTAGTGCTCTGAAATTGTTCTCTTTTCCAAAAACTTATAAAAAGCGACGAAAGCGTTTTAATTTGTTTTTCATGCGTGTAATACTAAATCGTTTAGCCAGGAACAGTGATAAAAGTTACTATTCAGTAAGATTTATGAAAAAATTTAGAAAGCCTTTTATCTTTTTCAAAATTTAGGCACAGTTCAATATTTGCTGAAAGAACAGACCAATTTTATAAACATAAATTGGTATAGTACCGATCCGTTAGAAAATAACTTTACACAACTTGGTAACACGCATGTTAAAAATGTAACTGTCCAAGAAAAATACTGCAAAAATCAGACGCTGGTAGTAAATATATTAATGGTAGACGAAGTAGATATGCATATGAACAAGACTAGGGGAAGATAATCAAGCGAAATATTTGGCACTAAGTAAAATAAGGAATAGAGGATAGAAAACCGTTCGAAACAAATGTTCCAAGAAATAGGTAATAGGGGAAATAGGTAAATAGGGAAAAATGAAGAAAATAACAAGGATCATATGGAGAGCTATATAACTAGAAGGGACAAAAGCTACAAGCGAGTACGCAGTGAACTGAAGGACTCTACAGAGAAAAGACCAGTGATATTTAATGAAATAAGAAACAATATTTGGACAACTAGGAACTGAAATTCATTTCGGCCAATAGAAGACAAAAGTAATAACAAAATGTAGAAAATAAAGAAATTCTGGAAACATGCATACATATGAAGAGAAATTATAAGAGACGAGGTTGCAACTATACAAAGCGCTATCTGAAAATAACTATAATCTAAAAATAGACATCGAAATTATTATTATCTAAAACAATTTTGTGCATGTAAATTAATAAGTTTACATGTCATATCAAATGATTTTTCAGTATAACTAGTGACCCTTCCTTTATTAACTATGAGATTCACTGATTTAATGAATGAATTGTTTAATTTATATTCTCTGCAAATGGATACAAAAACATGGGGTAGTACTCCTGGCCCCTGTTAGTAAGCCAACAAATTCAATTGCAGCAAGATTATATTTATTGATTAAATTTGATGAGGAGCATGAGATATTTTGAGTTTCAAAATTTGTTGTATGAGCAATTATGAACAAAGTGCTTGTTGTTTTCTTCCATTTTTTAATTTTTTTTGTTTGCTTTGTTTTGTTTCTTTTCTTGTATTTTTTTTTTTTTTTTTTTTTTTTTTTTTTGTGTGTGTTTCAGTTCATCCCTGGTATTTTAATAAATAGACAATCTTAGTTTTAAAAACTAATTGTTTTTAGTTACACCACAGTTCCGATAGAGGACTAAGTTATGCCACAAAACTCCTTCACGGCCCTACTTCCTTCATATCAACTAGGTTTGCTCATACTTGGGCTAAATTTCATACTTGAATATATCTGTTCCTGTGATCAGAAAACTCAGATAGTAGAACATTTCTTTTGCAGTGTTCAACTCATGGTCAGAGAAGACATAGACTATCACCTACTTAACGGTAGTCAATTTTTAAGATGTCCAATGATGGTATTTTGAAAATAAAAGTTGTTATAATGATCTTAAAAAGATTGTAAATGGCAATTTTAAGGCATTTTAATGAGCATTGATGTTGACAGGCGACTGGTTTTAGTTGCCTATGATGCTTTTTGTTCTGTAGATTCACTTGTTAATTTTGATTATTAGATTATGAGTAGTTTTGCACAAGTATATATTAATTTTTAAGATAGAAGTAATGTTCATCTCAAATTTGTTTACAAAATATTAATCCCAGCATAGGTAGTCTATTCTTGGAAACTGATAATGATGATGATGATGCTGATGATGATAATAATGATAAAGATAATGATGATAATAATAATAATAACAACAATAACAATAATAATAACAACAATAATAATAATTATAATAATAATAATAATAATAATAATAATAATAATAATAATAATAATAATAATAACAATAATAATAATAATAATAATAATAATAATAATAATAATAATAATAATAATAATAATAATAATAATAATAATAATAATAATAATAATAATAATAATAATAATAATAATAATAATAATAATAATTATCATCATCATCATCACAGGCCACCTTGTTACGAAAATATGTGCGAAGGTAATTTCATGTAATTCAATCGATAGTCACAAATAATAACATTGATAGTGTTCATTTCCGAGGCGTAATTTGCAAGTATGTCTTTACTTTCTCTAGGGGAAGTATTGTATCCACCCAAAAATTCGATGTTGGGATTTCACCGGAAATATATATTTTGAGACCCCCTGAATAAAAAAAAAAAAAAGCATTTTTAGAAAAAGGTCCGTGTGTGTGTGTGTGTGTGTGTTTGTTTGTGTGTGTGTTTGTGTGTGTGTCTATGTGTGTGTCTGTGTGTCAGTGTGTCAGTGATAACTTTGTGGACAGCACAACTCAAAAACGAAAAGTTGGTTAAAAACCAAAGTTGGCATTGAAGTTTAATGTCTTGCAAGGATGCGACACGAAGATTTTGAAGAAAATAGCCCCACCTTAATCTACCTTTTACATGGAACATTTTTCAAAAATTTTTATTTTCTTAAAAATGCCTCTAACGATTTTGATTAAAATGGCGTATCAGATATTTTTATGACAAATGAGATGCATATCTTGAATTTTCTGGCTATAGCCCCTGTAGTCGTATTTACTCTGGACGACTTTTGCATAACTGGTAAACCGTTAGAGATAGACCGAATCATACTATACAAACAATGTAGATATTGCTAAAGTACATAATTTATGTCAAATAAATTTTCTTGTAAGGTGAACCATTTCGGAGATAGTTTCGGAAAACTTATAACTTTCATGAAATGGATCACCGTTGTTTATCTTTTTATGTTAAGTGTGCAAAGACAACAGAATCTCAAAGCTTTAAAACATTTTACCATTGCACAAAGCCTACTGTATTCTAACATTCCTCTTGCAGCTACAAGGAAATAAGCAATAAGATAATTTGTACAAGTGCTTATCTTAATTAACACGAAGAAGATATGGGAATAAGAGTTTGTAAGAATGGTTAGTACAAGGGTGGAGAAAGACATGTGAGTGCAAGCAATCAGATTTTTTTAAATAAAAATGGCCGTATTTTCGTTCTCACTTGTAGTGAGTTGCCGAACGAGTTTTTATTTATTAAATTATTTATTTAATCATTCATTCATATAGTTATTTATTTATACATTTGCTTATGTATTTATTCACTTATTTATTTGTTTGCTTATTTATTTATTTACTTACTTGCCTCCTCCCTACCTGTCTGCCTGCCAACCTACCGACTGATTTATTTGTTTATTCATTTATTTATTTATTTACTTATTTATTAATTCGTCATCTTTCCTTGGGCATTCTTATCGCTAGAAGATACCTATCGAGTAAAGCTCAGCCGGGGCTCTAGTCTTATAGCTAATAAACGCCCATTACATCCATTTTAGTCTCCAATTTTGCAGCTTTGAATGCTTATAAGTTGTAACCTGCTAATTCGCTTAATTGGCAGGCTATATGACCTCTTTATGTACGTATTACTTTGCTCATATGTAGAGTTATAATGGAAATAAATTAATTATCGAAATAGCTGACTTATTTCCTTCTTTTATTGCTGAATAACAGAAGCTTTTGAACAGTACCATTCCGATCACTTTTCTTATTTATAACATTTCGATAGATTGAACAATGAAAACGCCTATTATTTTCTGTACCTGATGTAGCAATTGCTTGATTAGCAAAATCTATGAAGATGTGTTCACCTTTATTCATTACTACATCATTCAAATCATAAAATTAGAAACAAAAGCCACAGGAAATACTAATTTGTTTGTAAGAAGGTGAACGATTTTCATTTGTCCTTTATCTAGCAAATTAATGTATGTTTTCAGATACTTTAACCAACGTTAAGAAGACAAAGGAATCACGTTTTATTGAGTATTCTAGACAGGGGTTATTTTTAAATTGACAATGAGGAGATTAAGTCAAAATAAGAGGTAGACATCAGGTTTCTTCTTGAATTATACTCTAGATTTGAATACGCCATTAATATAAATTAACGTGTTAAATCATACCTGTTTAAGCAGTGTATAGCAAAACAAATTTTGTAAGCGGCTTTCCAAAATTCAGATGATCAAAGACGAAGTAGTTTGGGACAAACACTTCATTAACCAACAGAAAACGCAAGTGTACTACAGGTTCTGTTATGAAAATAGACAACTTTATTCCTTAGTTGAATTGTAAATATGCTAGTTTCTAGACGTGCTAAGTGATTTGAAGGTATGCGGCATGGGAAACAGTCGGAGGACACAGAGGAACACGTGCAAGATGTCTGACTGCGATAACACAGCCACATAAGGCACCATTCCGAGACTTAATATAAATTTTCAGTCTGTAAAGCTGTAATCTATGGAAGTCCAGGTTTTCCCCCGCTTTTGGTTAATGTGTTGAGAATTCTACTGCAGAAACTTGACTTTGCTTCACCTCCGCATTGTGTCCGCCTCTGTAGCATGGTGGTTAGGGGTGTCTGCCTCACGGTTAAGAGGTCGAATCTTGCTTAGGGTAAGTTACCCGGATAAGCCTGTTTTCCGAGGCTTTCCCTTCTCCTGAGAAGACGAATGTCGGGTAACTTAAAGCTCTATGGACCTCGGACTCATTTGAGCATCATTCCATCCATTTCAGTCACTCACCGTCCGATATGACATTACGTTGGAGGACGTTAACACACCCTCCGTATTGCTTTAAACAGGCACAGGAGAATTTTACAGAGGGCGAGAATTATACGTCAGGTGGCCCACTGCAGCCGGCCCACAAATTCCACAAATTGCAAGAAAGAGTTGCTGCAGCCCCGTGCATCTCACACTGTTGAGTTCGGATAGCTATGCACGAAGAATAAAAACTCGAGGAAAAATCATCATTTGGAGCTCCTAGGAAAATAAGTTACACACAATGTCTGGACAAGAGAACAGGAAGTGGCGAAACATGGGTCAAAGAATTGAAAGAAATATAATTGAAGAGAATGGGGCGGAAACCAGTGACCAATACTGACAAATGCCGTTAGGCGTGAAATGTCTGCCTCCAAAATTTATTTTTCCAGTTATATATCATCAGTATTCATTCTCTATTGTGCTGCATGTGGTAAAATCGAGCACTAGACGCTTTTACAAAATTTTGGGTGTGTCAAAAAAAAAAAAAAAAAAAAAAAGAAACTTCTGACCTAGTATTAAACATATCTTTGTTGATGATAGCTGTAAGATCAAAATGTGCCTACTATACTACATATCTATAATATGTCCTATACATGTAACTCATTCGTCATTTTTAAACACCTAGGATTCTCTCTATCGCATACTTCAATCATCATTATTTTTATTATTAGTGTGAATATTGACAATTACCGCATTTTACACTTCATCTTCTGTAGGAAGTATGTGCATATGTGACTCACATAGAATTTCTAAGCTAAATATTTGGTGAATGGTATTTGCAAAGTGGCATTACGAGGTCATGTTTGATAGAGTAAGTGGAAGTTATTTCATATTTTATTATTAATTTGCATGATTAGTGAAAGTTGATTGTTTTAGATACTTAGATAGGATGTGTTCAATATCCCTGAGATCATCTTGCTTCCTATGGAATCTGAAGCATGGAAGTAAGCAAACAAACAAACCATATATTGTAGACGCTTTTCTCCGTTATCTACGCGTTGAAACTACAAAATATTTAAATACTAAAACTAATCTTGATAGCAGCAACTAATTTAAACACTACATCCCCGGGGAAAACTGATACAATGAGAGATGTAAATGAATTTGTAGCATATACTGAGGACAGTAACTGTGCTTACAATCATACGAAATAATAGAGGAAAAGGCGGTATAATGGGACAGTCTTCTTTACTAATTCATAAATACTAAAACACATGGCAATTTTTGTAACTTATTTTCGAGATCTTACCAGAAACAATTTCCCCTCATGATCTATAGTGCAGAATGGCGCAAATTAGAGTATATTAAGATCCATTTTTTAAAAAACAAAATTATAGCACTTTTGGCAATCTTGAACTTTGGGTGGTAATATGGGACAGAGGGTAATAGAGCATTCAAAAGCAATAGTCATAAAAAGTGCAACATATGCTTGTATTTTCAAACTTAAAAGGAACTGGAGCACAATCTGAATTTCAATACAGAAAAATATTGTTTGTCAAACAAAGCAATTAAAATTGTTTTCTCAATATGTTCAATGGAATTCAAAAATGCTTAAACTTACAAGAACTGATATAGAGCACAGAAGTCACAAATGAAGCTGCCATTCTCACAAGCAGAACAGTTCAGGTGCAATTATGTGCCGCAATTATCACACTTGATCCAGATTTCCCCAGATCTCGAGTTCCTGAATGTTCAACAAAAAATGTGGGTTCTCCTCTTTAAGTGTGTAATCAACTGATTCACCTGAAGAGATGTAGATAACAGTGTCATCTGAATCCGAGAATACTTCTCTGAATGGTTTTGGCTTTAAAGGTCGTATATTTTTGTTTTCTTTGGACCATTTCTTACATATTTTTGGTGGGAAGAGCATTTACTTATAGATGGCTGGACTTCATATGAAATCGTAGGACAATTACTGCTTTTAGCGACACAAATAGGTTCTTTTTCGTACTTTCTGAGAATTGTCACCTCAGTTCTGCTTCTCCCGTACTGCCACCATTCACTTTACAGCATATTGTCTTCAATACCGCTCTTATTATACATTAACTAACTAGGTAAAAATGTAAACCCCGCGCGACAGCCCACGAAGAGCCAAGGCCTACCGCCCAGCCGCTGCGTCCCCCACCTCTGCCCACTACAGGCGTCATTGGTGAGGTGCAGTACTGGAGGGTGGGACGTGGTCAGCGCCCCGAGCCCTCCCGGCCAGTTATGCGGTCTTCTCGACCTGGGGCCGCTACTTCTACATCAAGTAGCTCCTCAATTGGTCCCCCCGGGACCTAACGAGGCTGAGTGCACCCCGTGCCAGACCTCCCAAAGGGGATAAAATCCCCATGCTGGTACCGGGGATCGAACCCGGGTCCTCCGCGCCACAGGCAGGCGCGCTGCCAGCTGCGCTACGGAGGTGGCCAACTAACTAGGTATGTGTAATAAATATTTGAAGATACATTCGTTGACAAACCAAGCGTGCAAAATAAATCGTTTCGCTATACCTGGATTTTACGCAATGCACCTAAAATCTTCCTCTGTTAAAGCTTTCACCGCACAAAAGCAACATGTCCTCACACAACCACACTTCTAAGCTTACTGACTAGTCACATTACCTGTAGGTTTAGAGAGGCTTTTGGAATGTGTAGCAATGTCACCACGAGATGGCGACAGTAAGTTCAGAAAAATTGAGAAGTCCCATTTTCCAAACCCGTCCCATAATACCATCTTTTCTTCCAATTGATATTATTACACCATTATGCATTAAGCTTTCCATAGAATTCATAAAATGTGCTTTCAATGTGCAAGTTCAGGATGTGTAAGAGTAGAATAAGCATAGTGGTCCAAGGAATAGGTATATTTGTATATTAAAACATTACCGCAATTAACTTACTGAATTTGCCATTGTAGTGAAAGAAGTCAATAGGGCACCATTCTTAATCCTTAGTACCATAAAGTAAATACAGATTTTAAATCGTATTTACATTCCATAACATTTGATATTGCCCGAGAAGAGTGTACACATTTATTATAAACATTAATTAAAGCATTGTATTCACGACGCAAAGCTTTTGATATTATGAAGTCGCTTAACCCCATTGTGCGTTAATGCATTAGTTGATTCGACAGTTTGTCCGCAATTGGGTATTCGGCAGTGTAGAGCATAAAGAGAGGAAGATGAGGCAAGGTAACAAAGTTGTCACCGAATGGTGAAGAAACCCTTGCTGATGTTGTAATCAGACACAGTGTCCACACAGGAGCATCCCGACACCAGTGCCCATCTGACAATGAGCTAGCTCCAAATGAGCAGGCACAGACTACCTACAACAGGCATGAGGTTGGTTATTGCTTCTATGAAATGGTACGAGGATTATAAAACACTATTCCGTACTACGAGTATTAATCGTTCTCCACTCGCACAATATTCCCATACTTAGAATAGAAACTATTAGGAAAAAATATAATTGAAATTGTTATTTTAATGTTGTTTTTAATGATATTACACAAAAATGTTCTCCAGCGGTCTTCTAATAGAATGTGTAAACAGCAAAAATATTTAAACACTGAGAAGCCAAGTGGAGCACATTTTATATGCCACCATTCAACTAGACTTTGGATTTCCGATAAACCTATAGTTTGTTTGTTTGTTTGTTGTTTCTTTCTTTCTTTTCTTTTCTTTCTTTCTTTCTTTCTTCTTCTTTCTTTCTTTCCTTTCTTTCTTTCTTTCTTCTTTCTTTCTTCTTTCTTTCTTTCTTTCTTTCTTCTTTCTTTCTTTCTTTCTTTCTTTCTTTCTTTCTTTCTTTCTTTCTTCTTTCTTTCTTTCTTTCTTTCTTTCTTTCTTTCTTTCTTTCTTTCTTTCTTTTCTTTCTTTCTTTCTTTCTTATCTTTCTTTCTTTCTTTCTTTCTTTCTTCTTCTCTTTCTTTCTTTCTTTCTTTCTTTCTTTCTTTCTTTCTTTCTTTCTTTCTTTCTTTTCTTTCTTTCTTTCTTTCTTTCTTTCTTTCTTTCTTTCTTTCTTTCTTTTCTTTCTTTTCTTTCTTTCTTTCTTTCTTTCTTTCTTTCTTTCTTTCTTTCTTTCTCTTCTTCTTTCTTTCCTTTCTTTCTTTCTTTCTTTCTTTCTTTCTTTTCTTTCTTTCTTTCTTTCTTTCTTTCTTTCTTTCTTTCTTTCTTTCTTTCTTTCTTTCTTTCTTTCTTTCTTTCTTTCTTTCTTTCTTTCTTTCTTTCTTTCTTTCTTTCTTTCTTTCTTTCTTTCTTTCTTTCTTTCTTTCTTTCTTTCTTTCTTTCTTTCATTCTTTCTTTCTTTCTTTATTTCTCTTTCTCTCTTTCTCTCTTTCTCTCTTTCTCTCTCTTTCTCTCTTTCTCTCTTTTCTCTCTTCCTCTCTTCCTCTCTTCCTCTCTTCCTCCTCTTCCCTCTCTTCCTCTCTTCCTCTCTTCCTCTCTTCCTCTCTTCCTCTCTTCTCTCTTCCTCTCTTCCTCTCTTCCTCTCTCTCTCTCTTCCTCTCCTCTCTTCCTCTCTTCCTCTCTTCCTCTCTTCCTCTCTTCCTCTCTTCCTCTCTTCCTCTCTTCCTCTCTTCCTCTCTCCTCTCTTCCTCTCTTCCTCTCTTCCTCTCTTCCTCTCTTCCTCTTCTCTCTCTTCCTCTCTTCCTCTCTTCCCTCTCTTCCTCTCTTCCTCTCTTCCTCTCTTCCTCTCTTCCTCTCTTCCTCTCTTCCTCTCTTCCTCTCTCCTCTCTTCCTCTCTTCCTCTCTTCCTTCCTTCCTCTCTTCCTTCCTTCCTTCCTTGCTTCCTTGCTTCCTTCCTTCCTTCCTTCCTTGCTTCCTTGCTTCCTTGCTTCCTTGCTTCCTTCCTTCCTTCCTTCCTTCCTTCCTTCCTTCCTTCCTTCCTTCCTTCGTTCCTTCCTTCGTTCCTTCCTTCCTTCCTTCCTTCCTTCCTTCCTTCCCTTCCCTCCCTCCCTCCCTCCCTTCCTTCCTTCCTCCCTTTCCTCCCTTCCTCCCTCCCTTCCTCCCTCCCTCCCATCCTTCCCTCCTCCTTCCCTCCCCCCTTCCCTCCTTCGCTTCCCTCCCTCCTTCCCTCCTTCCTCCTTCCATCCTTCCTTCCTCCCTTCCTCCCTTCCTCCCTTCCTCCCTTCCTCCCTTCTTCCATTCTTCCCTTCCTCCCTTCCTTCCCTCCCTCCTTCCCTCCTTCCCTCGCTCCCTATACAAAAAATTTACCTACACTTGCTTCAGAACTTGTCCTTTTTGGAGGTTTTAGAAGTGAAATGTGACTTCATGAATCCATGATTTGATTGAACCAGTTTATTGCGTCTGCTAGATGTGCACATACATTTTAGTAATGTTGCTGATTTTCTCTTTTGGCCTTTTTTTACGAGCTAGGAACTCATTCCTACATTTGCAATAATTATTTTGCAATATGTTTGTAACTATATAAACTAATTTTTCTACTAATTTAATTCTCGACATGTTTCATTCACAGAGGCAATGCACAAAACTCCAGTAGTCTAATTTTCATTAACGATAAATCCTTTACTAAAACACTTTGTTACATTTAAAATTTTATTTTTCAAATTCCTCATTATTAATGGCTCAAATATTTTGTACGCTATCACAACTGATTCGTTTATAAAATCTTTTGGCCATTTCAACCCTCCTTTGTCAATTACACGAGTATTTGAAACTTGTCTCATCCTCTGTAGGTGTGTCCATGCTCCTGTCATACATCAGAAATTCAACGCAAGACTTGCAAGACAATTTCGTTCACTTTATGTGCTATATATACCGCAATATAAATCAGACTATTTTAAAATTTCTTCCACTTCTATGCAGTCTACTGAGCCTTTCATACTCTTGTACAACATATTTACATTGATTGTGTCTTTTGCTGCAAGATGACAGTAAATGTTTTACAGAAAATTAACCACTGAGTGAGGAATGTGGTTTAAGTTAAGTTAAGTTTTAATTTCTTTTCTAATTCTAGTATTTGCGTCACAGAGATGTGGTAGCTGTTCCTGCTCATTTGCATGTGTTAACTAAACCTACTTTCCAAATTGTCTTTTTGAAATTTTCCTAAAGGGACATATTCAAATTCACTTGGGAAAGCATGTACTCGCAAACAACAATTAGAGTTTCAGTGGTATGTTTCAGAGCAGTCTAAGTTTCTAATGTCAGGTGGCCCAAATTACGGTTTTGATTTGAGGGTCCCAGTAATAGTGTTTTCCCATTCACAAAACCATGACAAAAATGTTCACAAAAAGTGAATATTGAATGAATGGCATTACAGAAAGGTTCACGCAGATTTCTGCCATTCATTGGGTGCTTTACATTTACAATTTTGCACATTTGCTTGTGATGGAAATAAACTTAGCAGTCCCCGGCATTTTTTTATTACCCAGCGTGTTTTCAAACACGTTGAGGCATGGGCGTCGGCAGACTTTTCTCTAGGGGTCACATTTTGGAAGTTTGCAATGAATAAATCATTATATTGTTGTCGAAAGTTATATTTGTTGCGAATAACCGTATTAATTTGCGCTAAATAAAAATTATTCTTTACATTAAAATTAAAATAATAGTCTAATAGTCAGCAATTGATTGCACATTAAGTTCATTAATTTCCATAGCAACGCCCATGCGTTCAAGGCTCATATATTTTTTTCATCAAAGAGTTTCAAAGCGAGATTGACATTTTGTTTCTTTAAAGATGTTGGAAGAGAACTTTGCTATTCAGCCTTGGAGCTATTTTCACTTGCTTATCTTTTTCCAATGAATGTATTTCTAAATGACGAACACAAGCTTAGCAAATTACCGTTTTCAAAATCAGGAAAATAACTGAGTACAAAGGTTCTTCTTGATTTAAATTGTTTCTTATCGATTTCAATAAATGTATAGAACCAAACAACAAATGTTTTGTTTGCTAGGAACTAAAGGGATCAGATTGCCATCACAGTGTTTCAAATATTTTCTATTTACACAATTATTGTCTGAAATGAGAGAAACGACCACATAGCCTGCTTGTGTTAACATATTGACAGCTCTGTTTGTGAACTCCAGAATAGTTATGGAATCAAGCTTTGTTGCAGGGAACAGAGCTACTATGTCTTTATTACAAGGCAAGGAATTGAGCTTGTACTGTGTGGCGCTATAAGATACACTCTGTCCAACACCTTTAATTGTACCACCTTGTAACTAAATTTGGTGAAACATGTATCTCATCTAATAGTACACTTATGTACTTCTCATGCTGTTTAAGGGATACGCGAGTTAGTTTTAGTGTAAGATACTGCACATGTGAGTTAATCAGTCCAGATTTTTGTTCCTAAATCTAGTGATAATTTTCTAAGGTATGATGGGTATGGTAGTGTTAGGATACCAGTGTCTCTTAGCTTATTATATGCGGTTGCACTTGTAAAGAACATTGTACATTACCATAGTGTGTTACGAGTATATTTTGGTTTTGACTTATGTGCAAGTTGAATTTGCTCCTGAAGGAACATTAGCTTATTTGAAAATGATGTAACATTTTCGCTTTCTCTTACACATTCTTCTGTAAGAGAAGAGCCTTGAATCAATTTGTCTTCAATTGTAAAAACTTGGCTTTTGTAGTTCTGTAGGTGACTAGAACGACGTTCAAATTTTGTCCACTGGTCACACAGTACGTCATTTTCTAAAACCCACTTAAATGTAGATATGGGAACCTCAGATTACTGTCTCATTTTCTATTTGCTCTGATCTCACTGCACACGTTTGGCATAAAAATAATGGGGACAAGGAAAGTAATCAATTTTTGAAAATGTAATTGCATTTGTGCTCTCCGACACAGTGAACTCTTATGATTATAAGCGTATTCATGCAGCCTTCTTTGAAATTTTGAAATGAGTTTT
Organism: Tenodera sinensis; assembly: GCA_030765045.1. NCBI lineage: Eukaryota > Metazoa > Arthropoda > Insecta > Mantodea > Mantidae > Tenodera > Tenodera sinensis. The sequence continues at coordinate 67,460,103 of CM060966.1, read as the reverse complement.
ATTTTACCCTCAGAAAGCCAATGATTAAAGCTAGTTTCCTCTCTAACTAATGCCTCAGTCCTACGTTCTTTGGGGTCTTTTCTTTTGAGAATGTACAAAATAAGTTGCACATACTGTTATAGTAATACAATGAACATACAATGAATATTCAAATAAGGCTACATGCATGATAAAGATTTGTTCTGATACAACCACCTATATAAAAGTGAGACATGTTCTGACTTCAGGAATACTCTCTGCACACATCATGATACAAATTCCAGGACATTTCGGATACACATGTACAAAATGATGGGTGTACTTATACTAGTTTGGCCTCGAAAGAAAGACACGACAAAGAAGAAGTACAAGAGAATAAACCAGAAAGTCTGAGAGGAGGTACATAGTCTGTTGATGCACGCGAAGCTATGTTCCTTCTCTAAGCTAGCGTTTAGATCTCCTGTGAAGATTTCACATGTTATTTATGTCTCAGCGCCCACTAGATGAAGTCTTCTCCTCTCTGCATATTCACATTAACATTACGTCAACTAAACGATTGCCAAACAATTGCCAGCCATGGTCTAATCTCCGGTCTCAAGATGTCTCATGGCTACCATCAACAGTGAGTAATCAAACCCAAGGGAACACAAGCAGTTCGAGCAACAGAGCTTTTATCGCTTAGTCTGTCACTCTCTCTATTAATACCTACACGTAGGTACCCTTTTGCTTATTTGACAGTGTTATTTGAATGTGTTTTCAGCAACACAATCAGTTAGCATTTGAAATTGGAATTTGGAATATAACGGTCACAGTATTTTGTATATCCGTTGCCATTGTGCAGAGACTGTACAGTACACTCATAAAGATTTGTTTGTTTTTTGTTTTTGTATTTTTTTTTTTCCAACCACTTCATGTCGAACATCTGATTAATACCTGTATATACAGGATGACCCAAACAAAGTGTTACAGGTGAACAAAAAACCCAAAGGGCAAGAATTCCAAATCTTATAGGGGTAAGAGGCCATCCAAACTGTGATATGGAAGGCATTTCCAAGGGGCCCAACCTTAAAATTGTAAATGCAACTATGGTTTTGTTGTATATTCTGGTTTCCCACATTAAACTAAGCAACTTTTGTTAAAATACTTGTTTGATAAAATGACTTGTTGAGCTGTTAAAGGGTTTTTTCATGAAAATATCTCCTTCATGAACTCGGGGAGAAAAAGTATCAAATGAAAGAACAAGTTAATGGACATAATAAGCATTATTTGGCATCTGAAAACCCCAAGTGAATCAGAACTGTGTCTTCTCAGCATCGTTGGTCGCTAAATGTTTGGTGTCACAAGTTTTCGTTGCGTCAGCTCTATCAAGGAAGATAATTATCTTACTTCTGGTATAAAATATAATTATATTACTCATGTTAATTACCCATTTGCAACTTAGAACCTATAAAATATAATATTCCCCTTAATTACTAATAGACTTCGTGTAAGATTGAATTTACTCGACGCCCCGTGCACACGTTAGACGCCGTCTGCGTTATCCCAGATCCCAGTTCTCGATGTATCAGCTACCAGTTGCTCCAATGGTGAACTTTGAGATCTTTATCTTTAGGCGGGTGGGACAACTAATTGTTAGTAAGTTTGTCGATAAATGTAATGGGTTTTAATTGAGCTGCCGACTGTTCGAGAATGTAGAATTAACTATTTGTGATCTTAGCACGAGAAACTGCTGAAGTTTTATGTTTTGCAACTACTGATGTATCAATAGTTTACAGTTTAAAATAACTTTTTACAATAATAATGAGAAGTGTAAATTGCCGATTGTCGCAGAAATGATAAACAAGAGGTTCTCTGGCGGAGAGCGCTAAATCTGTACCATACTTCTGCGGCTGCCAACAATCGACACTTATGTAGGACTATAAAACACGTAGGGTAAAATGCAAATTTTAGAAACAATTTTAATAACTTATGTAACACTGTAAATTACTCCCACCATAATTCCTACATATTGCCAACTTAAGCTGCTAATTAATTTATCTAATCGCTGACTTGCTAAATACTAAGAATTTTGCTCTCTTTCTCCTTTTCAGAATTCTATTTGATTCAGTAACGTAAATCTGCCATATATTTACACCAGACGTCAATAAGGACACCACACCACATTACGGGACGACACAGGATGTTCAAATCCAAGCTGTGGATCCACCCGCATTACATCGTTGTTTGGCCGTACAAATACACGGCACATTGTAATAGTAAAATTGTGCAGATATTTCAAATCAAATGTTTCCTCATTACTATTTTATTTATATCAGGTTTTAAAGCCGAACAACTTAGCCGTGGAACAAACTATATTCATATCTGGTAATGTAGATCTGGATCTGATTTTTACATGATTAAATTTTGAAATACTGTAACTGGCTCGAACATATTGTTGAATGGCGTCGTTGGAAGTTTGTGACGACTTATTTTTATTGAGTCTGTTGGGGAACTGAAATTTGAATTTCTCAACTTTCTACTACAGAGTGTGCCCTATATCACAATAAAATTAATTATAATGTTGAAAAATGTGATAGAACGAGTAGTATGACCTTTTCATCCTGCAAACTTTAGTTACTGTACAGGGTGCTGATATTGATTATATTAAAGGAAATAATTATTCAGTTTTTAAGGAACTATATGAACATACTTGATATAACATTCTTGGCATTTTCATTGTTATACATTTTGTTAAAATGGTGTCTAATATTAAAATGAGATGTGTGGCGTAATGAATAATAAGTTAAACAAAACAGTTCTTCATTATACAAAATACAAACATTATCTTCTTGAAGAAACCCGCACATAGTCATTCTGAACGTTCATCCAATACTGTTTACTAGTTTGAACTGCGCCGTGTAGCCTACTGCTATGGAGGGAGGTACACAGCTGAGTAGGGGAGGTGGCAAACCTTGAGCTAATGGATGTCTTATCGTTTGAATTCACTGATATTGATTACCTTAATACACCAGCTTATTCTAGTTGCCTTCCCTTAACATGGAAGTTAGCTGATTATTTATCCAGTTCCCTATCATTTCTTTATAACAGTATTAATCTTACCTGTCGATAATTGCTTTGTCACAGCAGAACCACAAGTTACAGAAAGTGGGACTCCACTATAGACAATATGGTGACAAAGATTATTTGATATGATCGAGTGTCTATAACAGGACAAAGTTGTCATTCTTTGCTAGAACAATTCTTATAGATTTATGAGAAAGGTACTTAACAATAAATTTGTACAGCAGTTAATTCTGACATCTGCTGAGTATAGTAAAGTAGAGCACTGATAAGTTTTCTAATGATATTCATCGCTCCCCCTCCCTCCCCTAAAAATAAAGGTTATCGTATAAAGCGTCTTCCTGTACGCTTGGCAGAGAGAGAGCTTACACTTTTGGCTAGTGCTATACGTACAATAAGAATTGGCGGCACTAGGTGTCGCTGTAAAGAAGCGAATTTGTGGCGAGTCACAGATTTATACCTTGTATAGGACAGGCGGCTCTTCAGCATCCTTAAGGAGCAATCACTTAGTCATATCAAGATAGGGAGACTCGCTCCACTGTTGCGTTATAAATCTCGGCCATAGGTTGGTCCGGTCTCCGTTTGATAGCCTTAAAAGTGAACACAATAATGAATTAATAAGAGACGACCCAACTATAGGGTGCACAAAAGACTTCTTATGTGTGAGCCACAGTTGGTCTTTCTTCAGTACTTACCTGTACCAGGTTTTGCATACGACAATCACATTCAATTTTAATTAGTTGAATGAATGTATTGACATTAATAACGTCAATATTCACAAACCACCTACATCATCTAGTAACTAATAGTCAATAACCCATTGTAGCAGCTTTTATAACTATAGTAGCAGTCAGTACAGTTCATTGTTATTAACAATAAGTACTGCATTTGGATGCCTGCTATAGCCGTAATGCCCAGTAGCGTATTCCTTGAAAATAGTCTCAAATAATAGTAACACTGACATTATTATTATTATTATTATTATTATTATTATTATTATTATTATTATTATTATTATTATTATTATTATTATTATTATTATTATTATTATTATTATTATTATTATTATTATTATTATTATTATTATTATTATTATTATTATTATTATTATTATTATTATTATTATTATTATTATTATTATTATTATTATTATTATTATTATTATTATTATTATTATTATTATTATTATTATTTTATTGTTATTATTGGTAGTTGTAGTACTAGAAGCAGTAGTATTGCTGGTAGTAGTAATGGTGGAGGTAGTGGTGGTAATAGTAGTGTTGGTATTAATATAGAAAAATTATAATAATGATAATAATGATAGTAACAACAACAATAATAACAATAATAATAGTAGCAATAATAATAATAATAATAATCATAATCAATCATAATCATAATCATAATAATAATAATAATAATAATAATAATAATAATAATAATAATAATAATAATAATAATAATAATAATAATAATAATAATAATAATAGTAATAATAATCATAATCAATCATAATAATAATAATAATAATAATAATAATAATAATAATAATAATAATAATAATAATAATAATAATAATAATAATAATAATAATAATAATAATAATAATAATAATAATAATAATAATACCATCATCACAGTATACTATTACCAGTATCATGGTAAGAGAAAAGCTAAAAAAAGTTTTATCATCTAAAAGGAAAAGATGATTAAAATTCCAGGAAAATTGAGCAATCGTCGGCTGACTGAAATATGAGAGGTATCTAAAGAGACAGGATATCTTTCTAGAACTTTCTTATAGCCGACAATGTTTATCTAGTTCAGCGACGTTCTTATGGCTGCTATTGACGTTATAATTTGCCAGAGATCATAACATGGAAACGTTATCTCTCTACCGCTATTAAAAGAAAATAATCTCAATTTTCTAAATTTTCTAATTTTTTTCATGTGTATAGAAACGCTAAGGTTGAATCCCATGTAATTTCTTATATTCTGAACTCAGTAAAAGTAAATAATAAGACGATAAAATGGACTATAATGAATGCAAAATAAGTCCTAAACCAAAACAAATAAAATAAACTTCAGGTTAAAGTTGTAAATCGCGGTGCATAAGTAAGTTTGCCCACTTGACAACACTACCTTCTCTCGTGGTTCTACAGTGTGTTCGTCCTCTACAACTGAACCGTGCAGCAAGCTCACGGTTGGGACGTCGTCTACATTTCTGAATCGTTTGTTCCAATGGACGTTTAACGAGAGCAGTTATGTATGTTCTGTTGTTTACTGCGTGCATAATCAAAAATCTCATGTTTTATACTCACATGACCTTCTCTACTACTATAACTAATCTTACGAACTATCTTCTTCGTGTTAGTCGCAATAAATATTTGCAGAAATTATCTTATTGCTGATTTTGTTGTAGGTGCAAGGGGAATATGCTAATACAGTAGACTGAGTTTTTGAGTTTTAAAGTTTTTAAATTCTCTTCTTTTTGCACGGCCAAGAGATAAAAACCTGAATAACGACCTTCCATTTGAGAACAGTTTAAGAACTCACACAAGTATCAAGGAATATATCCGAAATGGCTCACACAACAAAAAAATTGCATTTGTGTATTTTATTGAGATATGCATTTTGTTTTTCTATCGTAAGATTTGGTGTATCTCTTACAATTTCACATTTAAGGTTTATCGTCAAGAGTAAGCAGGACTACATACGGTATAGCCAGAAAATTCAAAATATACCTACATTTAATTTGCCATAAACATACCTTAAACATGTGGTATTTTAATCAAAATGGTTAGAGCCATTTTTGAGAACATTTTTGAACAATTTTCCATGCAAAGGGTAATTTAGGGTGGAGGAATTTTCTTCAAAATCTTCATGTCGCATTCATGAAAGATTAAATTTAAATACCAATGTAGGTTTTTAACCGACTTTTCGTTTTTGAGTTATGCTGTTCACAGGCAGACACAGAGATGCAGACACACACCACACACACATGCACACAGACACACACACACGCGCGCGCGCACGCACACACATACGCACACAGACACACTGATCTTTTATAAATGTTTTTTTTTTTTTTTTTTTTTTTTTTTTATTAAGGGAGCCTCAAAACATATATTTCCGGTGAAATCTCGATACCAAAGTGTTGGGTCGAATACAATGCATAGTAGAGGAAGTAAAAATACGGCAGTTGCACAACATGGAGATCTTTATTGAATAACATGTAACATAGGGTGCAATTGATTCACCCGGTATAGTACATTAGGTGTGCCATTCTCTTCTAAAGGAATACTTAAAAGCTACTATTGGTTTAGAGACAAATGTGGGTTCCCCTCAACTTTATTCTCAGCTTTACAACGCTGGTACCTGGTACCCTACTTCATATGGATGACTCAGATGAATGGATGAACCGGCACACCGCTACACACTCTAGCTTGGACTACAGGACAAGATACACGTTGTTTCTCACGGATCCACAAGCTACCAGGTGCCGAGCAACAATAAAATAAAGTTACGTCCATCCAGTGTCAATTGCTACGACTTGTAGCACCCTTCAACGTCAGGCATCCACAGACCAGTAGGGCTGCCCAAATTCTCCCTCCTAAGCCATCCGCTAAAAACAATGTAATGTGGGCAAGCTATTATTCTGTATCTGAAAAGTATATAGTATTACACGTGTTATTACGTCATTTAAAATCACTATTAACGAGCTTTAATTTTTGTTTAACTACTGATGCAAAATATTCTTAAGTGAACTCCATTTTTGACCTATCAGATGAGTTAATCGTACATATGAGTTACCTGAAGTGTTAAAACTAGCCCATATTAACCATAGCGTCAATATAAAATACTCATTAGCCAACTTGATGTAACCCAGATTGGAATTTGACTCGCTGTCACGGTGAGTAAAACGTACTGTCTTAAATATTGTGACAATAAAATCAGTCCAATTAGTTTTCCATCACTTTATTGTCTTCTAAACTTTTGCATAAATACAGTTTTCTTCTTGTAGCTAACACCGCCTCCTACAGTCTTACGTGATATTACAACTCACAACTGTTTACTTCACGAAACCTTGACTCGGTTCTTTCAACGACTTTCTTTACTTTCTCTGTCTCTCACACACCAACTCTGACGATACAATCACTCGACGCTTGTTAGATCTTCTTCACGACGACCGTGCCACTGACACACTGACAGGTTCAAAACTGCAACTGTTACTATGCTGCTTCCTCGCCCCTTTATATAGCATGGATAACGTCACACATACCTCTCGCAAACTTCTTCAAAGAATCCGGTGACTACGAAGCCAGATCTTTCTCGAAGGCTGTGGAGAAAACCCCTTTTGGTTCTCGATTGCTGTTAGTCACATGTACTACATAAAGAGTCACGCAAGCCATCCTGACTTTGGACGCCGTTGTTTGTTCGCCGGCCTGGTATGTGGTGTGAAGTAGGGGCGACTGGAGATTGCACTGAAAGTCTCTAATCCACTATGAAAACTGCACTGAACCATTAAAGGTACACATGTAAATAACATTGCTTGTTTCTGTTCTTACCGTGTAAGCTGCACTAGAACATTATAGCTCGGGATACAGATTGCACTGACAAAGCTTGTTGGATGTTTTCGCACCGCGTCTGACTGTTCTTTTTTCCACTTTGAAAAAATAGCAGGTGCTCTTGACAAATGCGAAGCGTTCAATTTGTTCTTGTTTATATTTACTGATTTGCTTCTCAATGTAGTGCTGTTTATTTATTGTGAAAGCATTTTTCCCGTGTGTGATTTTTCGGAGCTGTTTATTTTTATATTCACCTCGGTTTGATAAGACGTTAGCTCTTCCACGAATACATATAAAGATGGATGACAGGAACTAAAGCTTGCATTGAAATGCGAATGAAAAGATTCGCATGCATTCGTAGTTCGTCCAGTGTCTGCTGATTTGGCTGCCTGCATAAGGGGAGGAAAATTGGTACTTTCTCAATATAATTTTCTACCAAGTAAAAAAAAAATATTACGTTTTCACTTCCGGCTTGCAGTGACATGAAATCGTGTACAAACGAATCACCTATTTCACATGGTTCCAAGTATACTAACTCAAACACATAGTGTAACCAGTGTCCAACAATTGAGTTCTTATCTTTGTATTCACCTGCCAGCCCTAAACCTGTATTTTTTCCCACCAAGCATTAGTTAAGTGAAATCTGCACAGAAATATTTCAGTATTCGGTCACAGGGTTCCACCGCATCATATATAGCTATTTATAGATCCTAAATTATAATTCTGGGTTCAAATGTCCTACTTAATTGTTCATCACACTCGTGATAGATAATGCGAAGTATAGGTTCATATGAACATCTGGTTTTATGTGAAAGCAAACAGGATACCAAAGGCACATAGTGACCATTCTTAAAACCGTGAAGTGTAAACACTTGATAAAGAACTTGAGGCACGTTCCGTCAACGTATACCAAAGGACACGTTACTAAAAAGTTCAAATTAGTGCGGCAGATGAATATTACAATCCCACTGTCTTTGTTGTTGTGCATTACAAATTGTTCATCTAAGTTTGTCTTAATATCTAGAGCTACAATCTTGTCATGAGTTTCATTTCTGTCAGCGGGAAATTTAGGTTATTTCTTTCTCCGCGAATTATATACATTTCTCTTTGATATAGTTAAATCACTAATATCTATACAGTTATATTCAGGCAATTCTTTTAGTATAGATCGAACCACTTTGCTTGGGCGTGCAGATATACCTTCCATAACTTTTCCTTTTGTACTACTACTAAGTGCTTGACGTTACAACTTATGTACATCTTTATTATGGTTATGAATCAAATCGTTTTTACTGTTAGTCCCTATAGTATAAACTTTAGCGTTGCATTTTCGAAACGTACACCTCCATTTCAACTCACCACTTTTCAGTTGACTGTCGTAATAAAATTTAAAATCATCTATAATTATTAACTCTTTGCCTCGCTACATACGACTGATGTCATTACTGATAGAGATTACAGTTCACTCACTAGCACTTGACTCAATGACAAACTGGAGACATTACTGGTAAAGTGCAGCAATGGAAGTACCCGTGGAGGTGGAAATAAGAACTACCCCGCACTAGCAGCGTGCATCAGCGCGACATCTGGTGGTAAGCATTGAGTACAGCCTAGAAAACTGCCCCAAAAATAGTAAGAATTCAGTACTGCAGTGCAGTTAACATTTTGAATTTGGTGCAATTTACGAACTCCGTCATTTTCAGTGCAACTTACCGCGGTGCAATTTTATATTTTTCAGTGCAAATTACCATCGCCCTGAAGTAGCTTAGCCCCGACAGTCCTTTGTTTTGTGCCGTGCCCATCGTCACAATATTTTCAAATGCTTACCATAAACATAAAGTGCCATATATAACATCATTACCTTATCGATAAAATAATGTTTCATGTGACTCAGATTTCTGCGATCTCAGGCCAAGGTCACTACACTAACAACCCATGTTTGATGAATATATGTGATTCAAAACAGGTTTTGTAAATCTCAGCGAGGAATGCAAAAAAAGCATTTAAAATAGAGTTTAAGCAAATTCATTCTGGATTCTCGTATTCCTATTTCATTTTAGCTAGTAAAATTTCTAGGCCTTTATCCTTCGTTCCTGACTACTTTAACGACTTTTGTACCTACCTACTTCCAGTATGAGTAATGGGCATACAATAGAGTTCTAAGCTATCTATATTAGAAATTAGCCAAGCTCTGTGGGGTAGTGGTCCCAGTTCAAACAGTTTGAATTACTCCGATAAGGTTATTTTCTTTGTTTCTTTTTGTGTGCATTTGCCCTATCCTCAGAAGAAGAATGCCGGATTTCTCTAGGCTTTATGGATCACTCATTTAAGCATCATTACATCCGTTTCATTCACTCACCGTGCTACATGGCTTACATGTTTAAGGACATTAACTGACAGAGAGAAAGAATGATAAACTTTTCCAAATTAAATAAAACCACTTTCATCTCTTTAAGCAAAACTTCATGACCAAGGGTCTTCACGCCATGTCAGGCCGAAAAGCAGCCTTGGGTTCAAACACTGAGGTACAGTTTTCCACGTAAGCATGCAGTTAGCTGATGATATTGCTTTCTAAATGTTCCAACCTTCCACTTTGCTTAAAAGAAATGTCTAGGAAAATAATATTAAAATACACAAATACACAATACAAGCTTGTACTTATGAAATTCTGGGTTTGTGTTTGGGCTGTGAAAGCTTTTAGAGCACAGGATGCGTCTACATCATCGAATTTCGATATTCACACATTGTATTGCATATACCTACATTATTTCACTTATTGATATCTTAAATGCAGGCATTACGGGTAAAATATATGTAGGTACTTATGCACATGACCTTTGGCTGTATAATAATTTCGACAATAAACGTTATTTTTCTACCAGTTCAGTTTAAATGGAATAATAAATTGTGCTCAAGTATTTAATATTTAACATTTTATCATCCGCATTTTAATACTATGTGTTACTGTAGGTATTCGTTCAGCGTTAGTTTTCCATCCACCTCCAAGAGAATGCGACGTCACAGTATTTCAGCGCGTTGTACAAAATGGAACAGAAAGTATTCATAAATTTTATCAATCCATCCTTACAAACCAATCTATTGAAGAAAAATATACTTTTATTCACAACCAAACAGATCTGTTTCGGTTTTAATTGGCTTAATTGAACATTTCATTAAAAACTTACGAGATATTATCTTGGGAACTAAACACTGCTTGCAAACTTGATATCACTACCGTAATGCAGCTAAGCTTCTCAACGGCTTGGGAAAAAGTAATCGTTCTACTAAGTGGCAGAGCTGACAAATTCGTCCTAATGCAACCCAAAAGACCTCCACTTCCAAGTAAGTAGCTATATATGTACCTTAATGCGCAGTTCAAAAGCTATCTATATACAACCTACATTTAATTTTCATGCCAATATCCCAGATTAATATAATATTTACGTAATGAGAATCGTTTAGATATTAATGACAACATAATTATTTAAGGCTTAATGTGACATAAATTTTCTGAAAATATTTGTCTTACAATCTTGAAAGCAATCTATCTTTAATGAAAATTAATGCACATTTCGTTTTTGAATTCATACAAACACAGAGAGAAACACATCCGAGAACCAATTCCTCGTTCTTTCTTTCCTTCTTTCTCTCTTTCTCCCTTTCTTCCTTTCCCCTTTCTCTCTTTCTCCCCTTCTCCCTTCCTTCCGTCCTTCCGCCCTTCCTTCCTTCCTTTTTCCCTTCCTTCCTTCAGTCCTTCCATCCTCCCTTCCTCCGTCCCTTCCTCTCTCACACAGACACATACACATAAGGACATAAGGACTTTTAATGCATCTTCTGGTAAATAAGGAAAATCAGTTCATTTTATTTATTATTCTTGTTATTTTATTTCCATTAAGCGTATGACAAACAACACTTAATTTATAATATATGTAGGTTACTGCTGCCTTTTCATCTCGCGTGTAAGAGAGACTAAATGAATTTGAAAACATTTCTAGGGAGATATATTTATCATAATCAACTTAAGATAATTAAGTTTTGGTACAAATAGTGTATTAGAAGAACCTATGAATTGCAGGAAGATTGAGAAATTCCGTAAATAATATAATTAACTTGGAAATTATAGAGAAAAGCAAAAATGTTTGCAAGGAGGTGTTACAATTTCGTATTTTCTCACAAAAGCAAACATGAAACAACAGTTATAGTTGGTTACATTTTTAGTGTGTTGATACACTTACCTTATGAGAGCTTTCAATTTTTCTGATCAGCTTTGCCAGTGAAAATCGTTTTTAATGCAAGGAGATAAGAGGTGCTTAGAGCTCGGAATGTCGGCTGTTATCCTCAAGTTCGCTTCCGCGAGAGCTCTGCTCTAGGCTATACCTAGAATTAGATTTAGAAGGTCCAGCCCCGCACACATTAATTGATCATGTGAAATATTTCCAGCTACTTATTGGCTCCCAATACTGTTTTTCTCATCCGAATTACATTTATGCAAATGGATCTCGAGCTGTCAACAACGACGTGGTAGTCATTGGTGCTTTTGTGATTTATCAAGATGACAAACATGTTTACAATGAATTCATCAAGCTGAAATTACATTATCCTGTCTTCCAAGTAAAACTCTTCTCTCTTTTAAAAGCTGCCAAGTGGTGTGTAAGCAATTGCTGAGATCTTAAATGACACCCACTCGGCTCTATCTGCAGAAACGACAAGCATAATCTGAAATAACAACTACCAATAAAAATTCGAAGCATACTTGCTACACACAATAAGCACATATGCCTAAAATTGTTGAAGGACATTTTAATATAGGAAACAATGAAAGATCTGATGAGCTTGCTAAACGAGCTGCTAGTAAAATCTAAGCGAAACTTACAAAATGTCCAGTATCATTCATCAAAAATAGGGAAAAGCACAAAGTGTATAGCTGTTGGAATTCACAAGGGACAGAGAATAAAAACGGATCCATCACAAAAGAATTGCTCTTTGCATCTGTACAGAAATGGCTACATGCAAAACAGCTGATTTGAAATTCAGGGCATGGTAAATTCTAAGCAATCTGTGAAACATTGGTATCCTTTTCAGTTGCGCAATTTATTTTGCTCTGAAGTTGCACCTCAGTTATTGCTTAGTTGTATGTATAAGCCATTGCATACTATTTTTGGTAAGAAACGCTATGTAAATCATTTTACTAAGTTTAGTGAATATAGTGTGACGCCGGGCATTGTGCAAAACCGAGGACGGTTGGGGCAAATCTACACCACACCACATACCAGGCCGCTGAGCAAGCAATAGCGCTCAATGTCAGGGTGCTCCACGCGAATGTTTGGGCATACGTGAGTAACAATCAGCGCAGTGCTTGGCAAGGGATTATTGGAACATTCATGTGACGTCATCCGCGCTATATAAGAAGACAACGCAACGAGGTGGAGGAGTTACAGAACCACTCGGTCAGTATGTCAGTGAGAGTGAGACAGCTGTGTGTGCGCGCTCGTGTGTGTGAGGTACTGTCGACAAAGATACGTCCCGTCGAAGTGAAGAAGTCTTAATGAGTGTTGAGTGATTGTATTGTCAGATTAGTGTACGAGAAACAGAGAAAGTGAAAGGACTGGGTCAAGGCTACAAGAAGAAAATAGTTGTGAGTTGTAATATCATGAAGGACTGCAGACTGTTAACGTCAGTAGAAGAGAACTGTGTGTTTGTGCCAAAATTTTGGAGGAGAAAATCTGATCTGTTGCACTCACATGACTTTCTCTGCTCTTGTGCTAACCATTCTTACAAACTCTTATTCCTCTATGTTCTTCGTGTTACTTGAGATAAACATTTGCAGAAATTGTCTTATGGCTTATTTCCTTGTAGGGGCAAGGGGAATATGGAAATAGAGTATGCTTTGAGTGATAGTCAAATGTTTAAAAGCTTTCAAATTCCGTTCTCCTTACACGGCTAACATAAAAAATGAATAACGATGTTCCATTTGAAGAAAGTTTAAGTTTTCCAAAACTCACACAAATAACAAGGAATATCTCCGCAATGGTTCACTCAAAAAAAAAAAAAAAAAAAAAAAAAAAAAAAAAAAAAAAAAATCGATATGAATTGTAAGTTTTAGCAAAATCTACATTTTTTATACAGTAAGATTTGGTTTAGCTCATGCGGTTTACCAGTTATGAAAAAATCATCTGCATTGGCTATAGATAAAAAATTCAAAATATACATTTCATTTGTCATAAGAAAATCTGATGTGTTGCCCTCACATGATTTTCTCTACTCTTGTACTAACCATTCTTACAAACCCTTATTCCTATACCTTCTTCATGTTTCTTGAGTAAACATTTACAGAAATTATTGCTTATTTCCTTGCAGGTACAAGGTAAATGAATATTCGAATACAGTAGGCTTTGAGCGATAGTAAAGTCTTTTAAAGCTTTGAGATTCCTTCTCTTTGCACACTTAACATAAAAAATGAACCATGTTGCATTTCACAGTTTCAAGTCTTCTGAAACTGATACAAATAACAAGGAATATCTCCGAAATATTTCACTCAGAAAAAACTTTAATATACACATAATATACACACATAAATTGTGTGCTTTAGCGAGATCTATGTTTTATGTAGTAAGATTTTGTGTATCTCTTACGGTTTACGAGTTATTCAAAAGTCATCCAGAGGAAACAGGACTACATAGGCTATAGCCAGAATATTCAAAATATCCATTGCATTTGTCATAAAAAGAACATGTCATTTTAATCAAAATCGTCAGAGTCATTTTCAAGAAAATCAAAATTTTCGAAGAATTTTCCATGTAAAAGGTAGCTCAGGGTGGAGCTATTTTCTTCAAAATCTTCGTGTCGCATCCTTGAAAAACATTAAACTCAAATACCAACTTTGGTTTTTAACTTTTCGTTTTTGAGTTATGCTGTTCACAGACTGACACAGACACACATACACACACGCGCGCGCTCGCGGACCTTTTTCTAAAAATGCATTTTTTTTTTTTTTTTTTTTTTTTGGATTCAGGGGTCTCAAAACATATATTTCCAGTGACATTTCGACATCAAATTTTTGCGTGGAATATAATACTTCCTCTACTTACTATACGTAGTAGAGAAAGTAATAAAATAATAGAACAAGTAATTGCACTGGATTTTTTCGTTTTGTTTCAATATGTTTCAGTTATAAGCCACACCTTAATCTAACTTGAAGAGCAGTTAATTTAGAATCCTGCTAAATTTAGTACTTATATCTGTTTGTATCTCTCCTTTTATGTTCGTAACTTTCACATAATATTATATAACTTCATCAGTTTATTCACTTTTAAACTTTGTAAACATAATATAAATTTGTAAATAACCACAGCTTTAATATGCCTCACGGCAAATAAAGTCTCATTTTATCTTGGAGATTAAATAATAATAGCAACAAAATACTCAGAGGGGATCACTGTACTCAACTGCGAGCATTGCCGCTCAAGCTTTGGGTAATTTGAGTAGTGGAGAAATAATCACTGTTTCAGTATTTCAGTATTATCTTTTGAGACCCTGCAGTAAAACGCGTTTGTTTAAGATCTGCATTCATCATTTTTCAGTGTTTAATGAAGTCGTAGTTATATCAAATAATATTGTCATATGGATATAAGAAATGTTATGAACCTAGTAAAGAAAACTTAAATATCATCATGAATATTTCATGTTTTTTTATTTAAGATTTGACATAAATATTTGTAAATAATATGACAAAAACGACAAAATCCGTCGGGTTACTTTTCAATCACTGTTTCTACAGTTTTTCGCTCTATCACAACTTACAACTTTTACTGCTCATAACCTTGCCTCAGTCCTCTCAGTGAGTTTCTTCATTTTGTGTCTCATACATTAACTACTAAGTTGCAAACACTCGACGCTCGTTAAATCTTCTTTACACACGCACGACTGTCTCACTGACACAGTGAACGACTCGTGTCTGTAACTGTAACTCTCTCACCTCTGTTTCCTGGCCTCCTTATATAGTTGGAAGGAGGTCACGCTGACCTTTCGTGAACTCCTTCAAACATGCCAGCGGTGATGTAACCAGATATTTCTCGAAGGCTTCGGAAACACTTTGTGTTACCGCTTCATTGTTGTTAGTCACGTGTTTGCTGTTGTGAGAGGTGTGGGAAAACTTAACCGTGAGCCCTTTGATGCGCGTCGCGTTTGGTCTGGGGTGTGAAATAGTTTGGCGCCGTCCGTCCTTTGTTGTGTGCCGAGCTGTCGTCACAATAATTTGTATGTGTGAACTAACGATTCATTTGTGCCAATAATACACATTGCTTCTTGTATCCTTTACTTCTTCTGCTCTCTCAAAATGTCGGACTTGTATTAATCATTAAAACTTCGCTTCAAACCTTAATAGTGTTAATGGTAGAGGACTCTGACCACAACATTTTATGCTGTAGATTTAAAATTGCTTCTTAAATTTCGTCCTGTGTCATCCTTGGAGTTCAGCAACATTCTATAAAGGAAATCGACGACGACGTTATCAATAAGAGTCTTAACGAGGCAATCTAAAATGAAGCCAGATGTGGCTGCCGGTTTCTCAATACACCCCTGAGTGGGAGATCTAACCTTTGAGGTCCGTTCTCTCTTGGCCATTGTTTTATTTCGAACAACTACACATGTCTTTTTATCGCAAGCATTCTATGATAATATCCCATCTTATGTTTCTTCCTTTTTCACCTTGCCGAGTCACACGCGACATGATATTAAGGAAATGGATTCAAGAGAAGAAATATGAACTATTTACAGATGAGGAATAAATAAAACTACATGTGTTTTCCAAAACCAAAACCTGTCAAACAGATTCCCTGAGTATATCGTATTTTTATCACAAGCCAGTGAGGAATGTAAGCTCCAAGCGTGATACCATAAAAACAAAATTTGGTACTATGAAACAAGAAGTTAAAGGCACAAAAGATTATACATTTCCTATAAAATGAATATCTTGAAAAACTTTAGTAGGTTTAATTTGTGGCACTAATTTTGAAGCCTATAAACAATTAACTCAAGCCTCACCTCTACTTAATATTAACTATAAAATATTGCTCATCCAGTAAACAACATGAATGTTTATCAACTACTAGCTAAAATACTCGGTTTGACGATTTTATTCCTAAAGATTTTACACTTACATTGGATACTATATAAAATCCAAAATAAACAAAATAAATAAAAACACCAGAAAAACACTATGCAAAAACACTGTTGAACAACACCAAATACCACAGGAAGAAAATCAAGTAGAGGAAGCTGTATGAATGTACGATGTTGCATTTCTATGTCAATCACATAGAAAATTGTATGAATTCTTTGTAGAAGAGGGAGTAGAGAAAAAAATGTGATTGTGTTTCGTAAAAGAAATGTGAGTAAAGATAGCCATGCGAATGTAATGCGTTGCACTTCAATTTCAAACATATGGGAAATTTTATGAATTGCTTTTAGAACAGAGAATTGTGATTGTGTTTCATAAAATAAAGGTGTGTAGAGAAAATCGTGTGAATGTTATGTCATATAATAAAATGGATAGTGTACAAACCTTCTCCATGAAAAAATACATATACCTGCCGAAGTTCGATGTCATTCGTCAAGCAGTTTAGGAGCATATGCAGGACAAACTTACTCAAACCTGATTTTAATTACATAATTTTTTAAGCTGCTGTGATCATATACTTTGATAAGGGAGAGTTTGTGAACTTCATCCTAATTGAAGCACACGCTATATGGAATGAAATTGAAATCGTCCAAGATAGAGTCAGGATTCAGTGGAGTGTGCGAATCGGGAAAGAAGTGTTATAAGTTTGGATGGAAGAAAATCAGACCCCGGATTGGCTTATGAGACTGCAGTTCATTCACTTTAAGAAAAATTGTGCTCTCAACTCATATAGGAGATTTAGTTATATGTTTTGCAAAAATTACATTAAAAGTTGTTTGTCTAAACGCGTTTTATATAGTGTGGAAAGCTCTTTTCCGTAAAGCCATATTTATGTCATATTTATACTCGTAGGAATTGGTTGATCGCCGCATCGATGTTCATCTCTTGTGTAAGCCCTCTAAAATAATTCTAACTGGAAAAACGGAGGCAACAGAGACTGACTTCACTTGTTTTATAAACAACGAAGGACAAAATGGTCGTCGATTGATGGTACAACGATGTAAAAGATTCCAAGATTTATATATAGATAATAGTTTAATAAAACTGTTGTAAGCGGTGATAATTTAAATTAACTATTTGTTACAAGTTTGAACTGTGATATATGGTCGTTCATAGTGCTTGGTCGTTTCTCAGGATTTCGTTTATCACTTACGAAATATTTCTCAAAAAAAGAAAAATCAAACACCGATCTGTACTGCGCCTGAGACTAAAGAATAAGAATCGTCAAGCTCTCCGAGGTGAGTAATACGCGACGGGACATCTGTACATCCGACAGATAATATAAAAAAAAACGTTACAATCTACAGCTGGGTTACTATCCACAGTAGTTTCTAATGACGAAATTCATAATGTTATGATTTTTTCCCTTTTTTTTGAACTGCCACTTAACCAAGTTTTGGAAAAGCTGTAATACCAACTGCTCCCACTAAACTAGGAACTTGTGGTTAATTTATATAAATTGGTTTTATATTTATTACAATTGTAATAAAATGTATAGCTAATGCCTAAAATATATGGTTTTTAAAAGATAAAATAGATAAAAATATAAATAGAATGATAAAACAATAAATATTCTTAAATGTAAAATAAGCAGGGAAATGGATTTATTAATATTTCAAGGTGACCTTCACTTCCGCAAAGACTCCACTTAATTCACATAGTCAATTCATGAACGTGAACTAATTCCAATCGTCATTTCATGTCACGTTCTTCGCGTCGTAATGAGAAAGGCACGATGCAGCCTCTCTGAACTCTCTTGGTTCAGTTGCTGCGGACTTTAACACATGTTCCTTTACATATGCACTGCACCTTGCCACACTAGCCACCAACTCGCTTGGAGAACAACGCTTTTCGTTGCACAAAAAACGTACTTGCTTCGAGAGTCTCAGCCAGACTTGCTAGAGCCTTGCTTATATAGCTATAGAAAATTTTCATAACGTTCCAGAAAGCGAAACGTCTGGAAGATTCTCGTTCTCTAGCGATTGCGCTGGTCGTGTTAACGCTGGCCTGTCTATCTGTGTACCACTGCGGTGCTCTCTCTCTCTCTCTCCCTCCCCTCTCTCTCTCTCTCTCTCTCTCTCTCTCTCTCTCTCTCTCTCTAACTTCTCTTCAAGTAATGTCAGAAAAGGCAGAATCACGCGACTTACCTAAATGCACTTACCACTCGTTAAAGTTGAAGAAAGGCGCTCCGAGTGGGCAATCATGGTTGACGAAGAGGATTCTGGGCGCGTTTCCTCCGGATTCTCCGGTTTCTTCCGTAATTAATTCCCACAAGCGCTTCATCATCTACTTCCGTTTCATTCACTTCACCTCCATTTCATAACATCCTCTTCCTAACTATGATACTATGAACTGATCCAATGTACGTCTGCTCCTCGACAGCCCTCTGACCCTAGGCGCTCGCCTACAAGTTCTGCATACGAGGAGTGAGTGACTGAGTGAGTGAGTAAGTGAGTGAGTGAGGTAACTGTCGACAACTAGGTCATTGGGGGCCGCAACTATCAGGAGTGTTAAGAGATTAAGCATATATTCTTCGAAACAAATGAGCAAATTTCATACCAGGTGGCCCACTTCATCCGGCATTGGCGTAAGTAGATAATACGGCGCAAGGGACTCCAGTGGCGTGTTCTGCATCTCAGCGAAAGCGCGAGGGGAGAGGCAGCTGAACTAGCTTGTGTAATTCGTGATAATAGACAATAACAGTAAAAACGAGAGATAATGAACTACTTTACTTACAGGACCTTTGTTTTCCAAGGAATAAACTCACTTCTGTATATGCTACTGTTGTATAACATTACGGATTATAGATTTTAAAGTGCAAGCATGAGCGCACGTAATGTTTCAATGGAATTTGTTCGTTTCTTATTATTGTTATTGTTGTATTTATTATTATTATTATTATTATTATTATTATTATTATTATTATTATTATTATTATTATTATTATTATTATTATTATTATTATTATTATTATTATTATTATTATTATTATTATTAGTAGTAGTAGTAGTAGTAGTAGTAGTAGTAGTAGTAGTAGTAGTAGTAGTATTAATATTATTGTTATTGTTATTGTTATTATTATTGTTATTATTATTATTATTATTATTATTATTATTATTATTATTATTATTATTATTATTATTACTATTATTATTATTATTATTATTATTATTATTATTATTATTATTATTATTATTATTATTATTATTATTATTATTATTATTATTATTATTATTATTATTATTATTATTATTATTATTATTATTATTATTATAATAATTATATAGACTACAAACGCTTGTTCAGCTGCCTCTCACCTCACGTCTTCGCTGAGAGGCAGAACACCCACTGGAATCTCTTGCGCCATGGCGTTCGGCAACTGTTTTAACGCATGAAGGATTATCTGCTTACGCTGATGCCAGATGTAGTGGGACACTGGTGTGTGTGTATATATATATATATATATATATATATATATACACACACATATAAGCTACATTTTATCTTCGCTGGTAGAACATTAGTAAAAGTTTCCGTTAAGTCCCAGCCATTTGAAAATTAAAGCTCTGTAAAGCTTTGTAAAGCTTTACTCCCATACGATTGTGGTAAAAGCATTTCACAAAGTTAGAGAGATAGATAAAAGCAGATAGGAAGAAAGTGTTACAGAGAGAAATATATTTTAAAACAACCGTTCTCCTTTTTTACATTCAGAACTGTGGTGTGACGAGCAAATGTGACGACTAAATTGCCATTTATGTCGTAATCTGTTTATAGAAATAATAAAGAAAACTAAGAAACATTTCTGAACTGTTATATCATAATTAATAAATAACAAAACTTACCAAAAATTATGGAAGGAGACTTTGGCTACCAGTATTACTCACTTTGGAGGAAGTAATTATTACAACAAATAATGTGGTTTCTTAATGGAATCGAACGTTGTGCATCATCATTATCATAATCCTTCACGGGTTAGATGTGTTATTGCTGTATCAGTTTGGATGTGTAGATCGCTTCTTCCATTCTGTGATATTCGATTACAGGTTAAGAACTTATTTTATGGCTTTTAGCAGTGTCCATTATTTCTGCATGAGTTCGATTTATTTCTATACTACCCTACTTTAATCTTTTAGCAAATAATTTGTTCTGCATGCAGCAAATTTCTTATATTTTCTACTTTTCGGTTTCCTCTTAAAAGTCTCATTTCATTTATTTGGATTCCTCTTTTATCGTTAGCAATTTCTCGGTCTCACATAATATTGGCACTAAAATAAGTTCCAAGACTTTTAATATAAAACCTCGTGGCACAACAGCCTATCCGGGCCTAGGCCCACCGGCGATCGCTGCGTCCCCCACTTCAACCCACCAAGGCGTCATGAGTGCGGTCAGTACTGGAGGTAGGACGTGGTCATCGCCCCGGTCCCTCCCGGCCGGATATGTGGTCTTTTCGACCAGGGAGCACCACTTTTCAATCAAGTAGCTCCTCAATTGATCTCTCAGGGACCTAAGAAGGCAGAGTACACAACGAATAAGGTCTCCCAGCGCGAAAAAACCTCCACGCCGGTACCGGGAATCGACTCCAAATCCCTAGCTTAGTAAGCAGCAGCGCTACCATCGCGCTAAAGAGATGAACAAATATTTTAATACAGCTTTGGTTTTAGTGTATATATTAAAAAGTAGCGGCGACATAATACAGTATTGTCAAATACGTATTTGTTTCACTCTATAGTATAACTATGCCAATAATATTATAGGGTAAAGCATGCATCAGTTTAAAAGCCACTTTAAGTGTTTTATAGTAGTGTTATTACAATAAGGTGTTTTGACTGAGATGATATGATGCACCTGTTCTGAAGTTCGCTAGGTAATAACATTTTAACTAAGGCAAAATGTTTTTTCTCCTTAAGCATTGTTTTTGGACTTGCCACTTTGAGGTGTTCAGTTAGTGAAGGTTGTTAAAGGTATCAAATTAAGTTCATCAATATGATTTCCATAGACAATTTGAAATAATCAGTTAGATTAATTCTTATGTACAAAATAGCTACACTTCACTAGCTGGAGAGCCAAACAAAGGACTTCTCCAATCTCTCTGCAGCAACACCTATTGTACATCAATACAGTAATCACAAACTCGTTCGGAGAACAGCAATTTTTGTCGCACCAGGAAGGTTCTCATTAACCCATTCTCTAGCTCTCTTACTCACTCATTAACTCTCATACGAACTGTCCGACTGTCGAGAGAAATTTCCAGAAAGTTCAAGAAGTGGGGAGAAGGGAAATTTGCAGAAGATTCTGGTTATCTGTCGATAGCGCTTCGGATATTTGCGCTGGGCGAGAGTGCACTACAACTACTTATCTCTATTTATCTCTTCAAGCTCCCAAAAACTTGAGCCATAACCCTGCATCACAATTTATTCCACTTATGTTTTAACGCTACTTTTGTTTGAAGAAAGAAATAATCGGTACTTATTTCAGATATTCTGCATGTATCTATGTCTTAAAATAACATTGACATCTTTCATTTCCGAAAATTGTTCTAAAACCAGTGAGCGACCATGTTTGAACAGGGGTACGCTATACATACAAACGTGTATGTTAGAACCGACTTACTGCTTCAGAATAGTGTATTATATTGTTAACATCTGTTAACATCTATAATAAAACCAGAAACATTTTAATTTTGGTTGATGTTTTATTAAATGTATGCACCTAGGAAATCAGAATTTTGATTTTTGAAAGTAGTGGGGAATTGTCACAGATGACTTTCATATATAATACCTACATTAGTGAAGATAACGAACGATATCTACACTTGATATGTTAACGTCGTGTGATCGCAGACAGCTGCCCGAAGTTAACGAGGTGATTAGCCACATGTGCAGTGAGACGGAATACAAAGAACCCACTTATCAAGCATTAACCGTGTAGAGACGCTACATTTAACGGTCATCATCGCCCATCACAACATTCCGCTAACACGGAAAACTGGGAGAGTCTTGAAGAAGATTCCGTGTAATGTTGAGAAAGAGAGTAGCTATAAATCGTGTCTGATGCCCCTAAATTACGGTTTAAACATTACCTTCTTTCTTTACTTTTCTTTCGCCAATAGAGTTTTAAATATGTTTATGCCATTTATCACAAAAGCTCTCCCAACTTTGCTTGACAATGCCAACGCCACAAGGCTCCTTCCCAGGCACATTACTTTTCAGTTTAGGTTGAAATCTAGTAGTCTGTCCCACTTTGCTATATGGTTATTATGCATACTATTGCATCTGTATAAACATTAAACATAGTACCTATTGTTCCCCTAGTGCGATTTGAAGCGCGGCGAAGTCTAGAAGCATATACAGCACATGAAGGAGGAAAGTGGCCTGGAAAGTTACAAAGACAAACTTCAAGAAAGTTTGGCGTGTATACCAAGTGGCCCACTTCACCCGGCATCGCCGTAAGTAGATATCCCTTCGTGTGTTAAAAGAGTAAAAGAACGCCACTGGCGAAGACGTGGGATGAGAGACAGTTGAACTGACGTGTTTAGTCCGTGATAATAGACAATAACAGTATAAGCAACCGAAAATATCTTACAGCACCTTTATTTTCTAGGAAATAAATTCACTCCTGTATATACTGCTATAGTCTAACTTTACGAATTGAAAAGTGCAAGCATGAGGGCATGTGAATTTTCACTGGAATTTGTTCGTTTCTTATTAATGTTATTGTTGTATTTTATTACTATTTATTATTACTGTTGTTATATTATTTATATTACTACATTATATTACCATTAACTTTATTATTACATAAGCTTTGTTATTTATCATCATTCTTATGCTTATGATCATGATCACTACTACTACTACTACCACCACTACTACTACTACTATTACTACTACTACTACTACTACTACTACTACTACTACTATTATTATTGTTATTATTATTATTGTTATTATTATTATTATTATTATTATTATTATTATTATTATTATTATTATTATTATTATTATTATTATTATTATTATTATTATTATTATTATTATTATTATTATTATTATTATTATTATTATTATTTGAAACCTTTCAGCAGAATAATCACGTACAATTCCTAGTACACAATAGGTGCCATAATTGTGTTACTCTCGGAATTTCGGCATCGAACACCAAAAAATATAATAAATTATTTTGTACCTCCTAATTTTCAACCCCGGGCCAGGCCCGAGCCCTACAAACGAATATAGTGACGAATGCTATTTTAGCAACGATGAAATCAGCACAATAGTAGCATTTGATGATGATAATTGTAACCATGAAAATAATATCACAATAATAAACCACAGCACTAACAAAAATATTAATATAATAAGTCAAAAACTAATTACAATAAAACTGACAGTCATGATACTCATGATGATGATGATAACAACAATAATAGTGATGATGATAGACATACTAATAACAGTAAGTAATAATAATAATAATAATAATAATAATAATAATAATAATAATAATAATAATAATAATAATAATAACAATAATAACAATAATAACAATAATAATAAATAAAATACAACAATAACACTAATAAGAACCGAATGATGCCATTGAAACATTCTGTGTCCTCATGATTGCACTTTACAATCTGTAATGCGTATATAACACTATATACAGGAGTAAGTTTATTCCCTGGAAAATAAAGATCCTATAAGTAAAGTGAGACCTTTTTGGTTGTTTATACTGTAATTGTCGGACTAAACACGTCAGTTCAACTGTCTCTCATCTCAAGTCTTCGCTGAGAGGCAGAACATACTACTGGCCCCTCTATGTCTAGAACTGTCCCGTGGCGTTCTCCAACTCTTTTAACGCACGAAGGGATATCTACTTACGGAGATGCCGGGTGAACTGGGCCACATAGTATAATCATTGCGTTTTGCGAAGAATAGTGGCGAAGAACAGGCATAAACCCCTGCGAGGTGACTTACTGTAAGTGAAGAAAGAAGGGCAACCATTGATAACAGCTGTTTAAAGAGCTTTGGTGAGCAAGGTGGACATCAGTACAAATCACGTAACAATGTGTCACAAAGCAAATACATATGCTGCGTGACAGCTACGAAAGCTAGAAAATCGGACAAATATAAGGATAACCCAAGGGAGTGAAACGATGTGTGATCTTTTAATGAAGATAGCTGTATTTGATTTAATTATACAGGGAGAGCAAAACCTGCCGAACGGGCTGCGCGATGTTTTGCCTGCTCACAACCTTGGCGCTCGTCGCTGGTCACTCGTTTTTCTCATAGAACAAGAGCAGGGCGTGATCTGAGCGATACAGGGCGAGGGAAAAGGAAACACGAGTGTTTCTTCAATGAAGAACTTGACAACTATGACATCTTGCAATTATATTCGGTATCACAACAATAGAAGGATAATATATCCACTACCGTGCCCTTATCCAAAACCGGGGTTTTACCCTGCATTTGAGGAGAGAAAGTAAAGCATAGTGAAGGACCAGATAGAGAATTTGACCGATAACAATATGAAACAAATGAAGCTACAGAGATAAGAGATGATGCAATCACTTAGGGGATCTGTATTAAAAAGAACACACATACTTATTTATAAGACAATTATTGGCGTTATTCCTTCCTGACTACTGGATTACATGCAGAAAAAAACTTTAATTCAACTAAATGTTTAGATTCCCCAAACGTTCAGCGAATAAATGCATTTAATATATATAAGGACTCACATGAGTTTCTCTACTCTTGTGCTAACCATTCTTACAAACTCCTGTTCCTACATCCTCCTCGTCTTACTTGAGAATAACATTTGCAGAAATTGTATTACTGCTTATTTCGTTGTAGGTGCAAGGGGAATATGGGAATACAGTAGGCTTTGAGCAATAGTCAAATGTTTTAAGAGTGGTCGCTATAGGAAAGGTTTGAAATTCCGTTCTCTCTACACGGCTAACACCTAAAATGTGAATAACGACCTTCCATTTGAGAAAAGTATAAGTATTACAAAGCTCACATAAATAACAAGGAATATCTTCGAAATGTTTAACTCCACAAAAAATACTTTGGACTTAAACTGTGTGTTTTAACCAGATCTACATTTATGTATAGTAAGATTTGGTCTATCTCTTTCGGTTTACCAGTTATGCAAAAGTCATCAAGAGTAAACAAAACTATATAGCCTATAGCTAAAATACTCAAAATGTGCACTTTTTGCCATAAAAATATCTTAAATATATGCCATTTTAATCAAAATCGTTAGAACCACTTTTGAGAAAATCAAAATTTAAAAAAAAGTTTCCAAGTAAAGGATAGTTTAGGGTGGAGAAATTTACTTCAAAATCTTCGTGCCGCATCCTTGAAGGATATTAAAATTAAATACCAATTTTGGGTTTTAACTGACTTTTCGTTTTTGAGTTATGCTGTTAACAGGCACACACAGACACACACACACACACACACACACACACACACACACACACACACACACACACACACACACACTAAAACACGCACACTCGCACCACCATGTTCTAAAGATTTTTTTTTTTTTTTTTTTTTTTTTTTTTTTGTTTTGATTCAGGGGGCCTCAAAGTATATTCCCAGTGAAATTTTGACATCCTCTGCTTACTATACATAGTAGAGAAAGTAAAAATGAATGTATGTTTGCCCTCTAAGAGTTCCTAAACCGCTGGACCGATCGGCGCGAAATTCGGCATGTAGGTGTATGTATTATTTCATGGACGTTTCTGTTCTATTTTGCTACCCAACGTATTATGTTCACACGCTTTTCTATACCCACTTTTCTTTTACATAGCACATTGACATGTTCTTCTATATTCGCCTTTCAACATAAAGCTCATACTGTTTTCTACATCACTGAAATATAAATGTAATGTATTACATTTAAATGGTTTTGTGTACTCTCCTTTACGTAACACATTCGCATACCATTCTCTACTCGCTCTTCAATATACAATGTGGAAATATAAAAGTGGATGTAGGTATAATGAAGTTGATTAACCCCAACACCTGTTCGCCGAACACCATAAAAATTGGCAAATCTGGCTCGCTTAGGGCTCTAAGTGTTTTTCCATGAAGGTTTTTATGCCAACCATTTACTACGCATGGTTTGCACCTATTGCATGGTTTTCTCTACTTATTTTTCTTTTCCAAAATACCATTCCCTCCATTCTCTATTCCCTCTCCTACAAAGGATTCATATAATTCAAATAGAAATGTAACGCATTACATTCACACGGCTTTCTCTATTCGCTTTTCTTCCTGTAGATGTGTGATTAACAGTGCGTTTGCATATTGTCTTTCCTATGTTTCTATTTATTTACTTTGTGTTTATTTTTGTTCTTTTTAGTATCCTAAGATGTATTATTAAACGTCTTAAGTAATGTTTTTAAATGTTTCCAAAGAAACACAAGGCTATTGGGCAAGGGCAACTGAGTACAATTTGTAGCGATAAACCGTTAAACCACAGACAACGACGGATATTTCAGTTAGTTCATTTATAAAATGCAAATAGTATTTTCAAGAAACCCATTACAACCAATTTACGTTATCTTTTACTTATATTTAAGTTTGTTTTAGTTTGTCACATTTATATTAGACACTCGTAATTTACATGTTACATTTTAAAGAGTGTTTCTGTAAAACAGTATCTACATTATTATCACGACTATGCAGGTTTTATCATTTGGTTTTTATCATTGAAATTCTCAACGGTTAATTAAATTAGTTTCTCAACAACAACATAGCAAATGAACTGACGTGCCTATGTGTGATAAAGTTGTCATATGCTTATATTTCGAAAGTTCCTGAAGGTCGTTATGCTCCACGAAACTTATAACAAAAATCTAATTTGTTGCACTCACATGACTTTATCTACCCTAGTACTATGCTCACAAACCCTTATTCCTCTATCTTCTTCATGTTAGTCGAGATAAGCATTTGCAGAAATTACTCTATTGCTTATTTCCCTGGTAGGTACAAGGGGAATACAGTATTACGTTTTGAGCGATAGTCAAATGTTTTAAGAGTGGTCGCTATATGAGGGGTTTGAAATTCCGTTCTCTCTGCACGGCTAACACCTAAAATGTGAATAACGACCTTCCATTTGAGAAAAGTATAATTATTACAAAGCTCACATAAATAACGAGGAATATCTTCGAAATGTTTCACTTCACAAAAAATACTTTCAGACTTAAACTGTGAGTTTTATCCAGATCTACATTTATGTATAGTAAGATTTGGTCTATCTCTTTCGGTTTACCAGTTATGCACAAGTCATCAAGAGTAAACAAAACTATATAACATATAGCTAAAATACTCAGAATATGCACTTTTTGCCATAAAAATGTCTTAAATATATGCCATTTTAATCAAAATCGTCAGAACCACTTTTAAGAAAATTAAAATTTAAAAAAGTTTCCACGTAAAGGATAGTTTAGGCTGGAAAAATTTACTTCAAATCTTCGTGCCGTATCCTTGAAGGATATTAAACTTAAATACCAACTTTGGTTTTTAACTGACCTTTTGTTTTTGAGTTATGCTATTAATAGGCACACACAGACACACACACACACACACACACACACACACACACACACACACACACACAAACACACACACACATACAGCCAAGCGCGCGCGCGGACCTTTTTCTAAAGATGCTTTTTTTTTTTAATTATTCAGAGGGCCTCAAAACCTATATTTCCGGTGAAATCTCGACATAAAATTATTGGGTCGAATAGAATACTTCCCCTACTTACCCTACGCAGTAGAGAAAGTAAACATTCTGTGCTATGAATGAAGGACTCGGTAGTAAGTAATGTCAGGGTAACACGTGTGAAAATTAAGTTAGTGCTCTCTGAAACAGTAACTTTCCAATCCAAAGGAGGAATACCTGCAACTTGCCTTTTATTTTAAGGAATATGTACCTTGTCAAGAAACATTCAAGTGGGATAAATTTAGTGATATTCCACATCACATGTGGACGCTAAGATTATACTTGAAACATAAGGTATTAGTTTATTTGAACTATAATGAAAGAGTATTAACCTTAATTTAACACCAATTATATCTGAATTAGTAGATTTTAATGGAATCAGAAAGCTCATAAAGGATCTGGTGTTTGAATACATGTTTCTCAGTGAAATATATAAAATTAAGTGCAGTTAATATGAAGAACACATTCTTCAGGAAATTGTTTCATTAATTTCTTGAAATATTTTGTAGGTAGGTACTTCATATTTACAGCCCATGCTTCTAAGATTGAAACAGATTGGAATAATCTTCTACTGTGTTTACATTTATTAAGTTATCGTTGACTCGTATATACCTATTGAATACAGTCTCTGATATGTCAGACATAAATACGTCAGACAACAGCTCTTAAAATAACTAAGTGCCCGTATAAAAGTTGTGGAAATACATACATTTTGGGTACAGACGACAGAATTCCATTCTCCATTATCTATACCTGAGTCTATGGTCATGTGGGTGGGCTACGGTCAGTAATGCCTTTGAAGACCGATAGTTGCCGTAATATTCGCTTCATTTCACTTGTGAAACGAGATTTAGCAAACAAAGCACTTAACTCTTTAACAAGATAACAGGTGTCCTATTCTGTCCAGACAAAGAGTGTACCTTTTTGTCCGGTTTGTCGGCAGACAAACAAGCAGGACGACAACAACAATTGGCCGCCATTGTTCTGCTGCCTAATGTCTCAGCGAGAGCCCATCAATTTCGTCGTCGACCCGCGTATTCACGAATTAATTTGAGAAGGTAATGGCATTCTCGGGACTTGTCCTCATATGGAAAAGAAGTCGCCTTGTCGGACACCTTGCCGCCATATTTCATCCTGTCCTGTATCGACTTGCACTTCGTAAGCGGCTCTAAACCACTGCTTCAACTTAACTTACTTAAAAAAAGTTAAGTTTCATCATCTGCTGGCTTCCCATTACCATTATTATTCTTGTTGTTGTTATTATTGTTATTTTTATTATTATTATTATTATTATTATTATTATTATTATTATTATTATTATTATTATTATTATTATTATTATTATTATTATTATTATTATTATTATTATTATTATTATTATTATTATTATTATTATTATTATTATTAATATTATTATTATTATTATTATTATTATTATTATTAGTAGTAGTAGTAGTAGTAGTAGTAGTAGTAGTAGTAGTAGTAGTAGTAGTAGTAGTAGCAGTAGTACTAGTAGTAGTAGTAGTAGTAGTAGTAGTAGTAGCAGTAGTAGTAGCAGTAGTAGTAGTAGTAGTAGCAGTAGTAGTAGTAGTAGTAGTAGTGGTAGTAGTAGTAGTAGTAGTAGTAGTAGTAGTAGTAGTAGTAGTACTAGTAGTAGTAGTAGTAGTAGTAGTAGTAGTAGTAGTAGTAGTAGTAGTAGTAGTAGTAGTAGTAGTAGTAGTAGTAGTAGTAGCAGTAGTAGTAGTAGTAGTAGTACCAGTAATAGTATTATCATTACACCAATTACAACGTATAAACCAGATTAATTACCAAACATATACCAAATAATTATTTAACAAGTAAACATTAGTTTTATAATCAATTACATATACGCTTCATTCTTAAACTCAGTTTAAGATGTAATTGTTATACCTATATTTAGGAAGCTTTTGTCAAATTTATACCTAATACTTTGTAAACGTTTTGGTATTTATGAATCAATAATTTGAATATTCCAGTAGTAGCTGGTTTCTTCTCAAATGATTGTGTGCTAAAGTTATTGGGTAATTAATTTAGAATTAATGTGCAATTAACTCAATAGTAAGTTCCTGTATAACAATTTTAGAACATGGAGGTATCGAATACGAACCTTCTCCCACTAATTCTCCCCATCTTCATATCCATTTTGGCTACTGACTTTGCACAATTGTTAAGTACTGAATTTCTGTGCTTCACCCCTACTACTCCTGTTGCTTAAATGCGTATTTTCTGTAATCGGAAAAGCAATTGGCAACTAACAACATTGTAAGAGGTGGAATCAGGACTGAAAAGTTCAAACCCCGGCTATGCCATTAAATTTTTTAGTGCCGATGCCACCTCTTAAAACATTGCCCACATACGACTTGTGTGTCTTAAAACACCAGCAGTAAGTTTGGCATTAAAAAGTTGCAACACTGATGTTAATTTATATATTTATTTAAGAATCGTTGATTGTTATAGTAAAAGCATGTGCTAACCGTATTTTTATAACTTTAGCGGCCGGTGGTTGTCCTAAACAAGGCTCTTAGCAAGATAGTGTGTTTAAAAGAGATTATTTATATATACGAACTTTTATTCTGCTCAAATGTTTTAAAGTAGTACTAATCTGTTCAAGTTTCGAAACGTAAATTCATTCAAGTTTATGGCGGTAGAAGCAGCTTAATTGGTTGAGGATCAGACTATACCTTATTCATCTCTCCCTCGACTAAATCCGCTAATATTGCCAACGCTATGAAGTTTAAGTATCCTCTGTCATAATAAATAAATAAATAAAAAAAGGAATTTGACATAATGAATATATTTAGTTCTAAATGTATTCTTTTTGTGAAGATTGTACCAATAACAATTTATATTTTGCATGAAACAAATAACTGGAGATAAATACAAATGTAAATATAGAGGCACCATTAGCATGAAAGGTTCGTAATAATTAAAGACGGGACCTTCATGCAAATGGATGTTTTATAGGCCCATATGAAATTGCCATTTCATTTCATTCCGGTCCCAAATATGTGTGCTCTTTCTATGCATGTTTCGGCATTTTTGGGGGATAAAACATGCATAATGCATATTTAAGGACCTTTTGGCTTTATCATGCACATGATATACATCATATTCATTTTAAATGAATATTTTAATGCTTGAGTGAACACCTCAACTTCTCGTTTTTGTGACCATTATTTTGCTCATGTTCCTCACTTTTAAAAAATATATATCCTTGCATAATTTCCCATTCTGCGAATTTTATTTCCAGTTTTCTGGCTCTCTTGTGAATTAAGATGTACTTTCACAAGTCCAGCGCGAGCCAGTTATATGGTAGGGGCGAGGAATTTGACCTTCGAAAGCAGGGAAACGCACCCACTTGACTCAGCTCGTGCTGGTCAGTGTCCTTTAGAGTGTGAGAAAGCTTAAAGTGGTTAACATGGTTGGTGTTTAACGTGGTTATTTATTCTGAGTGTTAATGTGGCTTTAATATGCCTCCAATTAAAGATTCCAAAAGTGTTCTCCTTGTATAATGAATAAGAGGCAAGGATTTTATTAGATCAGGTGGAGATGTTGCATTTTGCGATTGTTGCAGTAAGAAGGCAGGCATTGTTATTTTGCTTTTGAATATTTTCGTGGTAGTAGTTCTTTGTGAAATAATACAAAACAACCTTAAAATAATTAAATTATACTACCCATTTTCAAACATTTTCATGGTAACAGTAAAGTCTATTTTAATTTCAGATTAAGCGCACTAACAAATTTCAAATCGACCAGTATGTCATATCTGTTTCGCATATTGCAAAAATGGAAAAAAAATGGAAGGAATCGGCCACACACAAATCCAGCCATGTATTGCTGCTCCTAAACCACTGCAAAATAATTATTACATGGATTTGTGCGATGCTTTTGTAGGAGCAAGTAGACCGCTTGAGAAACTCAGGAACCCAAGTCTTAAGGAGATTCTGGAGAAATATACTTCAAACGATGTTCCTGATCCCTCGACATTGATGAAATATTGTGTTCCAAAATCTTATAATCAACTAGGTTTACATAATGCATTTGCTTCATACTTTTAATTTTCTGTACAAAAATAGATACAAATATGTTTTGATACTCGTAAAGACAATGTTCCTTTTAGTAAGCAGGTATTGAATAACATTCGCGCAGACTTGGGATTTTCAAATATATATGGACATCTGTAGATGAAACAACCGATGCTTTGGGGCGTTATGTTGCTAACCTGATTGTAGGAAAATTAACTGCGGAAGGACTTGGTCAACCATATCTAGTGTGCTGTAAAGTTCTTCAAAAACCAAATAACTCCACAATTGAAACTTTCTTTGATGATGGTTTACATAAGTTCCTGTCAGTACTCGTATATTACGAATGTATTATTCTCATTCAAAACACTTAATTTTTATGAAAACTTCCCTCATAAAATGCTTCTGATATTTTAGGTATTCTTTGGCCAAATAGTTTAAATAAAGACAGAGCTTTGTTACTGCTAAGTGACGCCGCTGCATGCATGGTCAAGGCCGGGAAAGCAATCAAGATATTGTACCCTAATCTAAAACACATCACACAGAAACAAAAGGTCTAGTTATGACAATGTTAATAATCTGATATCCTCAACTAAAAATGAACGTAGTCTAAAATTTAAGCATAGGTATATAAGTTTTAATGTTCCCAAAGCTGCAAAAATGTGGCATAGATTAATCCTTTGAAAATTATACTCTGTTCTATTTAAACAGGTGTTTTTGAAATCCAGCTGCTTACAGAGAGAATTACCTCAATTACCATTACCCCCGCAGGCCATCCTTACTAGATTTCGATGTCATTAAATGTTTATGAATTGAAATTGAGACTTAGTTACCTAATTCAAACAATATTTCTATTATTGAATTCTAAAGTAAATATTTGTTTTAGTTAGCTAATTCACAAATTAATATTTCTATTATTGAACTCTAAAGTAAACATTTGTTTTAGGTAGTAAACAGTTTCACTCCAGCTGACGCAGTGTGTATCAGAGATGCACAAGCAGAGTTTGAATCCGAAAATGTGCAGAAGGATTTGATTTACATTAAAACTAAATTCTGTAATCTACCCTCTTCAATGAAAAAATTAGAAGTCACTGCTAGACGCAATGTCAATTGTTTAATTTCAAAGATCCCTCAACTATGCCCCTGGCTATGTGGGTGTAGTGACAAAGAAGAAACTGGAGAGAGTCATAGATTCGGTCCTCGACTATGCATTCTTGTGTTCAGTGAAAAAATATTCTTTGTGGTAAAAACTCGAATGAACAATTTGACCTCACACTGTCGCAAATGAGATGTTCCTTTAAATTTGCACCCATACTCTTGCGATGTAGAAAGGTCATTCTCTGTCTACAAAAACATATTGACTGACAAACACAGAAACCTCACAGAAAACAATATAGAAATCTTGTTAGTTGTTAACTGTGCTAAAAAAAAAGTGAATTGATGTAAGGAAATTGGTACAAACATGACTGCATGTTTTAGTGTATTTTTCCTTTGATCGTGCATGTTCCATAGTTTGATAGTGGATGAATCCAAGCATATTTCGGGATTTTATAGTGCATGAAACTCTGGTATTTAGTAATAATCAACCATAATTTACGTTTCGACAAATATAGAAATCATAATTTTATTTTTAACTACTTGAGTAAGCGTAGAGTCAAATTAATACAAAATCTCTTCAAAATTTAAATGAATTTATTACGATCTATTAGGATTATCTAAAGTTATTTTCAGAGTATTTTCCCTTCAGGCAGTACTACAAGTATAAAGTGCGCATAAGTTGATTGAGAGAAACATGCTATAATATTCTATAGCATATTATGGAAAACTAAACTGCATATAGCTGTTAGACATCTTTCTGTTTGCTAGACTAACATAACTCTAAATGCTTTTAATGCGTTTCAGGTTGATATGAAGTAAAATACTTCAGATCTTAGATATCTACGATAATATATGCTCTAGATACAAATAATAAAATCTGAGTAAAATTTACTTTCCCTTGTGTAGCTCCCTTCTCCGTTTATGGTTCGGAAATCTTCAGGTGCCAATTCTAACCAAATTTTAAATGAGTTAGTAAATTCTTTAAACATATTTCAGATCGACGTGATAATATACACGAGAATACATATTGTTCATGCAATTGAAAAAGTCCAAGTAAAATTTACTTTACCTTGTGTAGCACTTTTCTCTATTTACGAGTATTTAAAATTATTTGTATGTGTATTCACTACCGCGCAGCACCTATGAGCGTAGCTTCATCCGCCTGTCCTCCGTACGCCTGAAACTCCGTAAGCTCGCCAGCCGTTGCATATACGAAATTGGCATTTTATATGTAGGAGATAGAAGAAAGTTCGCAGAGAGGTGTGTAATGTGGGTGAAATCAGTGCGAAATTAAGCATAGTTCAGATGGAAACACTTCTATAAGTCTTTAGACAAAACATTCTCCATATGGAGCTGAAACTTCATACACAAGAGTTTGAACATTTGTTAATGCATTTAAAATTTGGTTAGAATTGGTACAAAATAAAGGGTAGTTTAGATAAAGATTACCCAAAAATCTGGCTTAATTAGCCGAATACTTCCAAATTTAAGTTTTAGCTGAACATTTCCGAATGGATGCTAGCTAAAATAAATACTGTAATCAAATGCAGGGGTACATGTAATGGCCTGAAAAGTGAAGAGTGGAAATAAATTGCTCTCTAATTTAATTTTTATTGCAAGTAGAAATGTAATACGGTCACTGTACGAGCCAATAACCAAATCGGTATTAATACATCTCTAAAGACTCACTTCCCATTTAGCATCCTCGTCGTATAAAGATTTGTGTATGCTCATTTTTTCATCGTTTATAGGTGTGTATTTTGTTTTTGTATCTTATTAACCCTTAAATGAATTGAACTTATTTTTAATCACCTGAAACTAAGCGAACGTAGCAACTATGCTTTTAATGTTAAATTTGTTACTCTAGATTAAGACATTTTAAAATCATCTCAGGTCCATCGTCATTCACGCAGAAATAGCGTGTATTCCCGGGCAGCCCTTAAGTTGTTTTCAGAACTTAAAACAAAAATTGTTTAGCTTCTATTAATCATAAATAAATAAAACCTGAGAGAATCTTGTAGTTATATGAAGCATTCTATCATAGGGTGTAATTCGGAGGACGCTAATATAAAAAGCATGATGTAATGGTAAAACCCATACATCTAGGTAACTTTGAAAACTATGAAACACTATGTCAGTTTGTAAATTGAATAAAACTTGAAAGTGTAATAGAAAACTTCGGAGTCAAACCACAGATATTCGCTTCCATGCACCTATCGCTTGAGCTACAATAGGGGGAAATCCGTGTCGGCTCCAGAGAACGGAAGGGCATTGTTATACTCATTTTGAAACCTAACAAGGATCGTCATCATCCCTCCAGCTACCATCCTATTTCCCTCTCCAGTTGCGTTTGCAAAGCAATGGAACCACGATCAGTTGACGGTTGGTATGATTATTAGAAACTCGCAACCTACTTACTAACATCCAGTTCAACTGTAGACCATCTTGTGCCTATATCGACAAAGATAGTGAACGGATTTATGAAGAACTGTCCAACCGTTGACATATTTCTCGATTTCGAGAAGGCCTATGATACGTGCTGGCGAGCAGGGATGCTAGTTCCCTGTATACCTGGAACATACGTGGCCTACTGCCATTGTTCATTCAGGAGTTTTCCGAGTAAGGGTCGGCTCGGTTTTTCCTAGTCTTTTTGTTTGGGAAAATGGTGTACCTCAGGATTCGGTACCAAGTGTCACGCTGTTTGCTGTAGCATTAACTCCATCTGGAAATGTGTTTCACCTGCAGTTTCGTCATGCCTATTCTTGGACGACTTGAAGGTCTATTGTACTTCTCAGCACGGGCTGTTTTGGAACGATGCCTGCAGCAATGTTTGGACAACCTTGGAGAATGAAGGTCAAAAAACTGTTTTCTTTTTTCAACTGAAAAGCCAGCCTGCGTTAATTTTTGGAGCCACAGGAGACGATTACAACCTTCGCTGCGTTTCGGTCCAGATTTACTTCTTTTCGAAGATGAGAGACACGTTCCTAGGGTTTATCTTGGATAGGAAGCTTAGTTGATCATCCCACACAGCGCAGCTGAGAGCCCAATGTGACTGTTCCCTGAATACCTTGCAGGTACTAAATTCCAAATCGTGGGGAGCGGATCGGACAATTTTGCTGCGAATGTATCGCGCACTGCTCTGATCCAAACTAGACTATAGGTGTATTGTATATAGATCAGCACCACCAGCTGTGCTGAGAAGATTAGACGCGGTCCATGATAGAGGCATGCGTATGGCAATAGGAGCTTTTCCAACAAGCCAGTTGTGAGCATTTACGCCGAATCGGCAGAATCTCCTATGCAATATCGGCATGAAATTCCCTTAGCAAATTATAGTGGTGCGCTTAGATGTATGCCTAAACACCCAACGTTCGCTTTAAAGTTCACCATCACACTAAGAGAACGATATAGGAAATGCACCCTTAGTCCAAAGCCAGTGAGTTTTCGGGAGCTTCTTAGGAAGCTTGTTTTTTTAAATACCTAACGTATTGCCCTAGGGGGAGAAGCTCTACCTCCCTTGGTTACCTGGCACGTCCCATGTACATCTTGGGATGACCGTACACACGAAGTTCACGATGTCTATCTCTAATATCTGCTCTTGTTTTTTAGAATCTTTGACAGGCTACTGATCGACGTTGTATTCACTCCGATGGTTCAAATAGCACCAGCGGTGTTGGATGTGCTTATGCTTATGGAATTGAGCCGCATATATTCGGTTTTCATAATAGCACTTCCATTTATACTGCAGAGCTGTGTGCAATATATTGAGCCGTTATATATGGCACCGTCGTAAACTGGGTGACTACTTTTGAGTGATTCTCTTAGTGCACTTCAGAGCCTTCGTGAGCTGTACAACGCGCACCCTATGGTACAACGTGTCCAGGATGCCCTCTATGTTTTGCACGCTTCTAGCATTAACGTGACGTGTGCATGGATTCCTGGTCATGTAGGTTTGCCTGGGAATGAAATGGCAGAGCTGATAGCATAGGCGGCAACCAAAGAACCCAGTATTACCATCTCTCGTATTACTTCGGAAGAGCTTAGGTTGAAGTGCGGAGAGCGGTGCTGTCGTGCTGGTACGAAGGTGGTCAGCTCTCCGCGGTAATAAGCTTAGAGAAGTGAAAGAACTTCCGATAAAGTGGGAAACTTCCTCTCGGATACGCGAGATGATTTTGCTTCGGTTGCGCATTGACCACTACAATTTTTCGCATCGTCGCCTTTTTAAGGGGGCCCCTGCCCTCTTTGTCTGCTGTGTCAGTCTGTCAGGTGCTGTTGTAGTGCTTTCGCTAGCTTACCTCCGAGAATCTCTGTAACTGCCTGCCAGACTCGCAGAGGTCCTAGCGGACAATAAGCAAGCGGTCAAGTTAAGGTTTTAGCGGAGACAAACATGAGCTTGAGAATTTGAATCTGTAGGTTTAAGGGCGCCCAACTACATGGTCATAAGCGCCCTTGAAAAAAAATTCATGGCAAAAGCCATATATAAACTTTAATATAAAATGAAATTGCTAGTAAAAATAAGATAAATGTACAACAGACAGACAAAAGCAGAACTAAAGCAAAATACCAGATATATCAAAAGAGTAGAAAAATGAATTATCTAAAATTTGAAATTGTCAAGCTAATGTTAAGCTCCGCTAAAAACTTAAAACTCCTTTTGCCCCGCTGCTTAGCGTCCGCCAGGACCCCTGAAAGTCTGATGGGCTTCGGAATACACCTACGAGCTAAAAGTGTCTTTTCTGAAATTGCTGTCCCATTTAAATCGTAGGTCTACGTTTCTATCTCTCCCCTCAGTTCCGGTTTAGCTGTAACTGAGCTATGGGTACCGGAGCAAGGAACAGAGAGGGTTGGCGTATACGCAAGAGTTTCTGGGCTTTTGATAAGGGCACCTTCTCTCTAGCCCGTATTTCCTGGATCGCTCTGTGCTCTATAAAACGGGGCAATCTTAGGCATGTAGCTAGTCCCTTACAAAACTCGCTTGTTGTGTCCAAAGCGCTGACACTTGAAATATCTCAGCGAGTTTGGGATGAAAGGCCTAACTTCGATGGATTCATACGCTGCCTTAATCATTTGTGGGAGATCTACCTGATCAAAGTCAGGAACAGGATACGAGTTGGCTTTAATTCACCACCTTCTTTGCGCTGAACGTTAGTAAGTCCATAAGATTTCCTTGAACTTCCTCATTGGTTAAACCGTGCAATGCACAGGTGTTTCTGACACCGCGCATCTCAACACTTCTAGGATAACTTCCTAACATATTGACTTTCAGTATTTTGGCTGCCCGGGTGGCTGAATATGCTTCTACCAGGATTTGTTGATTTGGTTTGGTTTAAGGGCGCTCAACTTCTAGGTCATCAGCGCTCTTAAAAGATTCATGACAATAGCCAGATATAAATTTCACTCAAAAATAAAAATACTAGCAACAAGAAAAATATACAAAAAAGTAAAAAACAGTGGCAAAAGCCAGATATGAAACAAGGCGATAAAAACGTCCAAAGGCATAAACAAAACTAAAATTTTAAATCCTCAAATTGATATTGCACTCCGCTAAAAAATTAAAAACTCTATCAACCGCTGGTTTGTCATCCGCTAAGACCTCTGCAAGTCTGGCAGGCAGCCGCAGAGAATCCCGAAGGTCCGCTAGAGAGCAACACTCTAGCAGCACGTGGCAAACTGACAAAAGGTTGTCACACAGCTGACATACAGGGACAGGGTCCCTTTTAAATAGGTAACCATGCAAAAAATTGCAGTGCCCTACTCTTAGTCGAGCCAAACTAACCTCCTCGCGGCGAGATATGCGACAGGAACTTACCCAGTTAATCGGAAGTTCTTTCACTTCTCTAAGCTTATTACCGCGGAAGGCTGACCACTCTTCGTACACCGCTCTCCGCACTTCAAGCCTAAAGTATTCCGAAGTAACACGTGAGATGGTAATACTGGGTTCTGTAGTTGCCGTCTTTGCTGCTAGATCTGGCATTTCATTCCCCAGCAAACCTACGTGGCCAGGAATCCATGCACACACCACGTCAACGCCAGAAGCGTGTAAAACATGGAGGGCATCCTGAATACGTTGGACAACAGGGTGGGGGCTGTACAACTGACAAAGGCTCTGCAGTGCACTAAGGGAATCACTCAAAATCAGGCAGTCACCTAATTTACGACGGCAAACATACACAACGGCGCCATAAATTGCATAAATCTCTGCAGTAAAAATGGAAGTGCTATTTGGAAAACCGAATGTATATGGTGCGGTTCCATAAACATAAGCACATCCACACCGTTGGTGCTCTTTGACCCATCGGTGTAAATATATCGACGTCAGTGTAGCCTGACAGAAATTCTAAAAGAACACGTGCGGATACTTGAAATAAGCACCGTGGACTTCTGGTGTACGGTCATCCCAAGATCCCACTCCACTCCAAGCTTCACTAGGAGATCTTGGAAACGGAACCCCGCAGGCTTAGGACTAAGGGTGCTATTCCTATTAACGTTCTCCTAGCGTGGTGGTGAAAAAAGAAGCGAACGTTGTGTGCTTAGGCATACATCTAAGCGCACAACCATACTTTGCCAAGAGAAACTCACGCTGATAATGCAGAGGAGGTTCTGCGAGCTCGGCGTAAAGGCTCACCACTGGACTTGTTGGAAAACCTCCTACTGCAATGCGGATGCCCCTATTGTGGACCACATCTAATCTTCTCAGCACAGATGGTCGTGCTGACGAATAAACAATACACCCATAGTCTAGCTTGGATCAGATGAGTGCGCGATAAATTCGCAACAAAATTTGTGATCCGCTCCCCACGATTTGCCATTCAGTACTCGCATGATGTTTAGGGAACGGGGTCACATCGTGCTCTTAGCTGTGCATTATGCGACGACCAACTAAGCTTCCTGTCCATGTCAAACCCAGGAAGCGCGTCTCTTCTACGAAGGGAAGTAAATCTGGACCGAAACGGAGCGAAGGTGGTAATCGTCTCCTACGACGCCAGAAATTAACACAGATTGACTTCTCAGCTTAGAAACGGAATACCTTTGTCACGCTCCATTCTCTAAGGTTGTCCAAAAATTGCTGCAGGCGTTTGAAGAATGCCGTGCGCTGAGAAGTGCAATAGACAGCGAAGTCGTCTACAAATAGGCATGACGAAACTCCAGGTGGAACGCATTTCCAGATGGAGTTAATTGCTATAGCAAAGAGCGTGACACTTGGTACCGAACCCTGAGGTACTCCCTTTTCCTGAACAAAAGAATTAGAGAAAACCAAGCCGACCCTTACTCAGAAAAAGCGGTCCTTCATAAACTCCTGAATCAATAGTGGTAGACGTCCGCGCATGTTCCAGGCATACAGGGAACGTAGAATCCCTGCTCGCCAGCACGTATCATAAGCCTTCTCAAGATCGAAAAATATGCCGACGGTTTGACAGTTCCTCATAAAACCGTCCATTATCTGTGTCGATATTGACACAAGATGGTCAACAGTTGAACGGCGTCATCGAAAACAACCACACTGGGTGTTGGTCAGTAGGTTACGACTTTCTAACCACCATACCAATCGTCCATTGATCATGCGTTCCATCACCTTGCAAACGCAACTGGTGAGGGAAATAGGACAATAGCTGGAGGGAAGATGACGGTCCTTTCCAGCCTTCAAGATGGGAATAACAGTGGCCTCCCGCCAATGTTCTGGGAGCATAGTGTCAACCCAAACACGACTATAGACCTCGAGCAGGAATGTCTTGCTTTCAGGAGAGAGCTGCTGTAACATTTGTACATGAATACGTTTCTCGACCGAAACGCGAAGCCTTGGGATTCCACCTGAGTTTAGTTGGAAGGAGCTCAGGGGAGTAGTTTTCCGAGCTAGACACTTGAGCGAAAGCACTGCCATACGTATTAGCCACTTCAAATGAATCAACAACAGCTCCTGTGGCTGTTTTAGTTGAGTAGTTTTAGCTGCAACACGCCTTAATCTATCCCACACAACCGAGGAAGGTGTGTATCGGTTAAATGAAGCTACAAATTTGCTCCATGATAACTTTTTGCTATCCTTAATAACTTGTCTGGACCTGGCGCGCATTTTCTTATATTCGGTTAGGTTATCCAAAGTAGGGTGACGTTGGAAAACCCTAAGAGCACGGCTTGGAGCAGGAATGGCATTTCGACATTCTTCCATCCACCAGGGGACTGGAAATCGACGGGGGTGTGAAGTCGACCGCGGAATTGATTGTTCAGCAGCAGAGAGAATCGTCTCCGTGAGATGCTGCGCCAAATCATTAACTGAGTCGTGCTCGTTGTACGTAAAGACAGCCAGCTGGGTGTAAAGTTCCAGTTGGCATGCTCCAAACGCCATCTGGGCATACGTGGGGAACATATATCTTGCGTCAAGAGACTAATAAGACATGGGAAGTGGTCACTAGAGTGTAAATCAGAGATGAGATTCCATTGTAAGGAGACTGCCAACTGAGGTGAAAAAACTGCAAGATCAAGGTGCGAGAAAATATTGTAAGAGTCAGAAATGAATGTAGGCTCTCCAGTGTTGAGGATAGCTATGTTGTGACTGTCCAAGAAATCGGTAATGAGCGTACCTCTCGCACAAGCGCGACTTGAACCCCACCGTGGGTGGTGAGCATTGAAGTCTCCCACCAACAGGAGCAGTGTTGGTAACTTGGAAACTAGATCTTCTAAATCAATGTGCGAGAAGTCATGGGACGGGGGCAAATATACGGTACAAATGGTGATCTGCATGTTTTGCAGTATAATCTTTACAGCAACTGACTGTATATCAGTGTGTAATGGTAAAGAATTTGTGTATATGTCATCTCTTGTAAGTATCATAGCGCCGCCATGTGCGGGTACACCCTCTTCTGGTGTCACATCACACCGTACTGAGGTGTATCGCCTTAGATGGAAAGCGTCTTGAGGACGTAGCTTAGTCTCTTGCAAACATGCAA
This sequence comes from Tenodera sinensis, assembly GCA_030765045.1. Lineage (NCBI taxonomy): Eukaryota > Metazoa > Arthropoda > Insecta > Mantodea > Mantidae > Tenodera > Tenodera sinensis. Next base: position 67,417,493 of record CM060966.1, on the reverse strand, counting down.
CCAGAGGTTCATTTTCTTTGAGCAAAAGCTCAAGTTCTGGCCGTTGAGTTCGAATTCTACGTATGTTCCATTGTAGGATAGCCATATTGCATTGTGTATGGGACAGGTAATTCCAAGGTAACTCTTCATTTCTTTGGAGTAGGGGAACTAATTTAGCCCTTTTCTTCTCTCTTCTTTTCGGAAGCTTTCTCGTGCCTCTGTTCCACTGGGGGTCTTCCAGTGTGGGCAGATTGGTCTAACTCCAGGTCCTCTGCCGAGGACGTCCGTTTTCCCATAGCAAACTTGGGTTCGAGTGTCTCGAACAGGTTGCTAATGGAGACCGGCGAAGATGAAAGACACCGGTCTGAGTCCACCCCTGAAGATTCCCCAGAAGAGGATCTTCGAGGAGATTTTCTTGGACTCTTATATCCCTTTGATGTACTGGGATCAGGCTTATCTTCTTCGAGGAAATCATTCTTAGTGTAGCTCTTCTTAAACTTTTTCGGTGACGCATTATATATTACAGGTTTGCTAGTCTTCTGTGTTGAGTTTGACATTTTCGTTGGTGATCTAATAGTTGTATTTTTCTCACCAACAGATTTTGTACACGTTGATTCAGATGTAAGCGCTGATGTTGAGGGCTTTGGAATAGAGCAATGGGCAACAAGTGTCTTTTCAGAAATTGTTGCCCCATTGAAATCGCTGGTTTGCGTTGCGGTCTCTCTGCTCGGTACCGCTTTAGCTGCTACTGAGGTATAGGTTCCGGATCTGGGAACAGAGGGTTGGCATAGATGTAAGAGCTTCCGAGATTCTGAGAAGGGCACCTTCTCTTTAACCCGTATCTCTACAAAGCGGGGGAAGTCGCGGGAACTAGATGGATGTTCACCTCTGCAGTTTACGCATGACGAAAATGCAGTACATGCACCATCGTGGAATTCATCTCCACATTGAGGGCATGTACCCTTACAAAGCTCGCTTGTATGTCCAAAGCGCTGGCACCTGAAACATCTAACTGAGTTCGGGATGAAAGGCCTAACTTCGATGGATTCATACCCTGCCTTAATCCTTTGCGGGAGATCTACCCGATCAAACGTCAGGAACAGGGTATTAATTGGCTTTAACTTACCACCTTCTCTACGTTGAACCCGGTAAACGTGGATGACGCCTTATTTTGTCAGATTCTCTTGAATCTCCTCATTGGATAATCCCTCTAATGCACGGGTGTTTATCACACCGCGCGAGGAATTCAAACTCCTGTGCATCTCAACACGTACAGGATAACTTGCTAGCATGTTCGCTTTCAGTATCTTAGCTGCCTGGGTAGCTGAATGTGCTTCAACCAGGAGCGTGCCACTGCGAGATCTAGTGCATGACTTTACTGGACCAGCAATGCTATCCAAACCATTTTGAATTGTAAATGGGCTCACCGACAAAAATTTATTTTCTGCCTCAGTTCTAGTTATTACTAAGTAGCAAGGACCACTCGACTCTGCTACTTACTTTACACAGACTTTAATATATTTTTTTTGTGTTGAGTTTTTTGAGTACTCATACCGATGATATCCTCCACCATTGTAAATGTCTCCGATGGCATGATCACATCCTGGGCGCCACCCCGGCTTAGGTGAGAGTCCTGGGCTGGACCTTGCTCACCCTAGGGTATCACCTCCCAATGTATACACAGAGGGACCCAATCACCTTCAGGAGTACATCAGCTCATGCAATGTCCCCTCCCCGGGACTGACTTTTATCAGCTGATACGCACACAGATCCTACATGATAACCAGGGGCTGGGACTTACGCGGTTACCCAGTCACCCCTTGGGTCACCCCATCCTCCTACAACCCGCGCGTAGGTTATCCATCAGACTGTGTACAGGGAGGCAACAGGTGGGAGGTCAAACACAAAAGTTGACCATAGTTGATTGGGCGTTTGGCATGTGCCTTCTCACCTCTTGGAGGAACCCAATCGAGAGTATGGCTCGGGGCCCCGGGTACGCCAAACCCGTACCTCACGGTAGTAGGAGCCCCTGGGGGAGTTTGATTTCGGAGTCCTCTTCTCCTAGATGAGTCTTCGACCAAGACTAACGAGCCTCATCTACCCGTTTGGAATGTTCTTTGGTTCCCCTCACATCTTGCCTACCAGTAGTCAAAATGACACTTAGTAGGCCGTCTGTTTCGGGTACTGAGCCCCTCCGCCACGTCAAGGCGACACTCCTTTGGAGGGACTTCTACCAGGAGGTGCCATTGCGAGATCCACTGCATGACTTTACTGAGCTAGCAATCTTACCCAGACCCTCTTGAATTCAAAATGGGCCCACCCATTTAAATGTCTTACCTTCCTCAATTCTAGCTATTAGGTCCTAAATGTGTGGTCCTAGCTATTAGGTCCACATAGCGAGGACCACTCGATTATGCTACTTCCATTCCAATAACCTTTTGAATTTTATTATGTGTTTTTGAATGCACCATTGTAAATGTTACCGATGGCATGCTCACTTCTTGGGCGCCACCACAGCCTAGGTGAGAGTCCTGGCCTGGACCTGCTCACCCTAGGGTCACACTTGCCAGTGTAGAGACAGAGGGAACCAATCGCCTTGAGGAGCTCATGAACTCATGCAATGGACCCTCCCCGGGACTGACCTTTATGAGGGGATACGAACACAGATCCTACATGATAACCAAGGGCTGGGAATTACGCGAGTATCCAGTCACCCCTTGCGCCACTCTATCCACCAACAACCCACGCGTAGGTTATCAATCAGATTGTGTTCAGGGGGGTATAAAGTGGGAGGTCAGACACAAAAGTGGGCCAAAGTTGTTTGCGTGTTCAGCATATTCATTCAGGCGTATAAAACGTATTATAGACAAATAGTTGGCAATAGTTGTCAATCAATTGCGAGTAAAGATATGAAACAACTTTCAGTGCCTGCTGTACAAGGAGTCTTGGTTCGATTCCCGGCTGGAAGAGTGGAAATTTTTCTTCAGCAACAATTTAATTCCCAACCTCCATAGAGTCTGGAAGACGAATGAGAATGTGCATGTGTTCATGTGTGTGTATGTCTATGTGTGTGTATGTGTGAATTTAATGTAATAAAGTTAATCCAGATTACTCGTAATAGAAGCCCAAAAGTTCAAAACCACCGCTGAGCAAGTATATACCATTGCTGTTAGCAATTGCTTCAAAAGGTTAAAAACCACCAATATGGCTTAGGATGTTAAAGGCGGCATCCAAATTGAAATCTGCAGATAATAATTTTTATAAGCATCCACGTCAAAGGTCAAAAGTTAATCCGGTAGGAACATGTTATAATAAGTCGTAAACTGTGTGCATTTCTGGCCATAGACTTAACACTGGAGAGATAAACTGCTATGAAATGCCAGCAGTATTCTAACGCTCATAAACGATAGATGGTTGTGTTAGTTTTATTATGGAGGTCTGGAATATACATCGGTGAATGTATCGCTTTGCTGTGTAGAGAAGCATTTTGAATTGGTAGTGGTCAGAGTAAATTGCTGTAATACAGTCATCATTAATGTATCTCGTTCACTCTATATACACACATGCAAGCGCTTCTATGTGTGTGTATGTTTGGAGAAGTTTGAGTCTTTCGCACAATTCACAAAAACCAGGACGAAGTTCCTACCGATATGGCAACATTCTGGCCAAAAATATCTGATGTGTTGCGCTAAAACGGCTTTCTCCATTCTTGTAGAAACTCTTCTTATAAACTTCTATTCCTTTATCTGCTTCGTCTTAATTAATATAAGCATATGCAGAGACGGTTTTATTGCACTTTTTTCTTATTGGTAGAATGGGAACAAGTGGAATATAGGAAGAATAGTATGAAAGCGGTAGTCAAATTTTTAAAGCGCTATCACTATTTCATGACCTTGAAATCCCATTCTCTTGCATGGAAATGAAATAAAAGTAAAAACACAAGTATTTTGAGAATTCAAAAAATAAGGATTACTGGCGATATGCTTAGCTCCACAAAAACATAAATCGTGTGCTTTAACCAGAACTACGTGTTTGTATAAGAGATCTCTTATAGTCTACCACTTAGGCAGAACTTCAGAATATGGAGCATTTCAGAGACTATTCCTAGAAAATTAGATATACATTTGTATGTAATGAAAATATCTTAATTATACGGTATTTTAATCAAAACTGTTTGAGCTTTTCGTGATAAAATTGAAATTTCAAAAAAATTTTCCACTTAAGGGAAATTGGTGGTGGGGGGAGGGTTATTGAAATCGTTATTGTGGTAGATGCTAAACTGAAATACCAAGTTTGGTATTTAACCGGCTTTTCGTTTTTGAGTTACGCAGTTCAACCGTTCACCTATCACCCAGAACGGAACCCGCATGAGGTATTCGTGGTGGACGAAGCAGCGTCTGGGCGGATTTTCTCCTAGTTCTCCGTTTTGCCCCACCACTCATTCCACCATCTGTTCTATCACCATATTTCCAATCATCCATTACGCCTGCATTTCATATCATTCTCTTCCTCACTCTATACCTGGTGCTGAGCTAACCACCCGCTTCCAGGTTTTCACTCTGTGCGGTCTGTAGGTTCCTCTGCATCCCGACAGGCACAAGTCCACCATAAGGGGAGGGTAATCAGTTGAAGAAGAAGAAGAAGAAGAGTTATGTAGTTCACAGGCACACACACGGACACGCTCACATACAAGAACTTTTTCTTTAAATGCACCTTTAGCTTCAGGGATTCTCAAAACGTGCACTTACAGTAAAGTCTTGGTATTACATTTTTGATGAAATACAATACTTTCTCTACCTTCTGTGAGTACGTAGTAGCGAAAGTAAATATAAATCTACAATTTGTTGCACCTTTTGATGTACCATATAGTTGGTGAGATTACCAACTCTATCTTAGGTACAGAAGTCTAGATAGGTGTTTAGAAGTTTAGATAGGATATCTTCTCTCTTTCTGAACATATTTTTGAAACGTTGTTTAATCCGAAGTGTACCATAAGCAGTAAATATTAAAATATAATTTATCGAAACTTCCAGTTATTCATACCCCAGCCACAATGGACGATCTGCAGTAACCTTACAACTTCAACAATAATGCTGCAGCACTAACTTAGTACTGCATGAATTTAAAGCTTCTCATGTATCGACTGTATATACTCTCTTATTGTCCGTGTTGAAGTTTTACCAGTCCTGACCAAATGTTGTAATTTTTGCAACAAAATAAGAGCAAAGCTGCAAAGGGAGAAGTCTGCAGTTTCAGAAGAATTCAAGATGCAGTTTATCGAAACTGTCGGCATCATTCTTCGATGTGCCGTCTGCGAATTAAATGTTGCAATCGATAACGGAATCAAAGAAACAGACTAAACCAGCATATCTAGTACAGCAAACGTATAAAGGTCATTGAACTTCGCAAGTCAAAACCTAAACAAAGTTTTGTGATGCACGTCTTCGGCTCAGAAACGGAAAAGTAGCGATTATTGAATGAGCCTAGTGCAGAACCTGCCATGGCACTAACCGAATCAGAAACCCCGATCCGCAAGGTAAAGAACCCTGCATTCAAATCATTCCTTGTGAACCACATTCAAAGGTCAATACCGAATGAGGGTACCCTGAGAAAAAAAAATACACACAGCCACTTCATGAGAAAGTCTTCAAGAAATTAAAGTCGCAAATGCGAAGTGGGATTCATCTTAGATGAAACTACTGAAGTGCAGGGATATATTTTGAATGTATTGCCATCATTTGTTGAAGGGAAAAGCTTTTTAAAATGACTCATTTATGAACTTGTGGCCAGGGGGCATATGATTAAAAAACCTCAGGCTTGAAGTGACAGATCAGACACGCTCCCTACTTTAACTTTCCAACAACTGAACGGCATCTACCCCTCCTCAAGCCATGTGACATGTAGGTATTACAGATGAACTAATCCTTGTTAGTGAAAGTATCAGGAAGAATTACATACAGCGAAGTACTTCATTGCTGCTTTGAAGATCATTTGTAAAGGCTCGCAGTCATCGAGTTTTTACCAAGTGACATGGTCCCTTTTCCCAGTTTTCTGTCATCAGAAGGGGGAGTACTTGGATCAAATAAACATTTTTCTTTGGGAGAACAAAACTAAAATAATTACACAGACGCACCAGCCATCAAGCAGATCTCAGCAACAGAGACCTAGACTCTTGCAGTGCACGGTGACTAGTATTCGTCTGATGTGACTCAGAGTTTGAAAGAGGAAGGAATGGAGAAAGAGGAACTAATGCAACAAGTTGGTAAGTGCTAGGAACACCCTTGATGGATTTCTTAAGACAAATTCAAATCCAAATGTGAAAACTTTTGCAACGTTGACTGAACTCCCTTTACAAGTACTGGCAATATATGCTGCATTGTCGTCGATATAAAATGATCTACTGAGATTAAAGTGCCAGCAACTTACTTTGATAACCATTTAAATGCTTTGTGTTAGCCAATAAAATAAGTTTTATTAATTGCGAAAAGCTATTAAATGGCACAAGCAAAGCTAGTATAACTGGGTTAAACTTTAATAAACATCCTTAATAAATACAAACTTTTTGCACTTTTTGTATGTATCTTTAGAACCATATTTCTTCTTTCCTGACCATAGTTTCCACTTAAAAGTCACCATTTATAAGAAATATGGGTAAGTTTGAATACGGTGGTAAGATGAAAGTAATTGACCTCTCACTGATAACTATTCTGCTATAATCTATGGTTTGTAGAAATAAATACATTTTGCAAGAAATAATACTAATATTGTAAAATCTCATTCAGATTCGCTACAAAATATGTAAACTTTTATATATTATCTTAATTCATTGTCCAGGGTTTACGTTTTAATCTATAATATAATATACCAGATTTTTAAGTCCTTTTGAAACATTTAACACGATTTTAAAGGTGTTTGTTATGCTGTATTCTGTTGTTTCTAAGAGGCATCATAATAAAAATAAAAAGAGACAAGGACTTTGCTTTAATCCCAGCATGAAAATACTCCGAAATAAGGTCATAGCCTTCAGTAGAGTTGCAAATTCAAAGCTCCAATGGTACCAACGGTGTATAATAGTTTATAATTGACTTTGGAAAAGCAAAGCTTGAATGAATAATAATTACTTATATCAGTAAAGGACGTACTAAATGAAGAGCGATTTAGGACTTTAAATAGTGATAAACATAGAAATACTTATGTGATACGTATTAACGAAAGTTTCTAAAGTTATTTTTCTCTAATAATAAGAACCAAATTGTCATAACGTTAAATAGACATCAAGTGATCTAGATGCATCAGCTAAGAGATAGTTAACTAATTATAAACCAAACCATAATATTAATGTTATATGGCGCGAAGTATTAGAGGATGAACTAAGGAATGTTGTAAACAAAATGAAAAGCTTAAACATCTTCATATATGTTATTTAAGTATTATAATAACTAAGCATATGTGATTCACTTACAAGATGTATAAGGTTATCCTTTAAAGATGATGATTTTTCTAATAAACTGCAAATAGCAAAAATAGTACGTAAACCTACATAACGATTGGTTAAATCGTATAAGAAGTATAGACATAATTATTGCATTTCTTTCCTTACCAGGCAGAATCTATGGAACTATTATATTCATACATCTAAGAGCATTTTATGTGAGAAATGACATACCTACTTGTTTCTTCAAGTTTGGTTCTGTACCAGGGAAAAACATTAAGGACGTAATTGATGAACCCTTAAAGATAGTTCACAGAGATTTTGTGAATAAGGAATCTGTCCTAGCTATGATTTTTATTTAAGTAAGACCCTTTACTGTACATCACATGGTTTACGATTTAAAATTGCACTATTACATAGAAATAAAATGCATTGAATATAATTTTGGTACCATACCTTACTCGGTGCAGTTATGTTGTTCAAGCAAATATAAACAAGAAGTAGGTCTGTATGAGGAGGACCATGGGTTTCACCGACGGTAACGTTGACACCTTTAATGACATATATATTGAAGATATCACTGAGATTAATATGCAGTTTGCAAACAATGGGTTCTTTATAAACTCATCATTTCTACATCTAAGCATATTCGTGCAAGTATATTAATAAGTGAAGATGTTAAATTATTAGCCGTGCACTTAGACCTAGAGTTGATTTCGCATTCTCATATAGGGCTTGTCTGAAAAGATTGTCCGTAGTAATATCACTAAAGGGTTTGATAAGACGAGCGCAAAGCGCGAGAAACATTATCCCTAATATGAAAACCTCGAGTGGTATTTGTTTAGAGTATTCCACGAAATACTTGATTTTTAATAATTTATTTATTTAATATTAATAGTGATTTACAAGTTGCCTCTGGGGTGGAGGACCCGGGTTCGATCCCCGGTGCCAGCATGGGGATTTTATCCCCTCTGGGAGGTCTAGCACGGGGTGCACTCAGCCTCATTAGGTCCCGGGGGGACCAACTGAGGAGCTACTTGATGAAAAAGTAGCGTCTCCAGGTCGCGAAGACCGCATAACAGGCCGGGAGGGATCGGGACGCTGACCACGTACCACCCTCCAGTACTGCCTCCCACCAATTACGCCTGTAGTGAGCCGAGGTGGGGCACGCAGCGGTTGGGCGGCAAGGCTTGGCTTGGCATGTACTGTTGTGCTGGGGCTTAGTTTTAGCTTAGTGATTTAAAAGTAATCAATTTACAATAACATTCATGCATTTTATACCATGTTCCACTCTTAGATGACAGTATGGAGTTAAATGGGATATATCTGTCTCTATCTAGCGCATAGAAGTTGCCATTAGCCTCGTCCTTTTCTACCCTCACACTGTTGCCAGGTTCCTAATAGCATGGTATAAATATTCAGTTGTTATAAATTTCAGGTTTGAACACATTATCTTATGCAGAATTTTTTTCTCTATTAGTTTATATCCTTTTTAGAGTCATTATACATTTCTATAGGCCCATATTTCTTCAAAAAACATGTTTTTCAATAGAAGTCCGATATGTGCTGTTTCTATACTCATCACGCACTAACTAACAAACTAACTGCTAGAATGCGTCTATATTTTGTTCTTAGGTAGAGTAAACTATAGTGCTACTACCTGCCCACTTTGAATTCTCTATGTTTACTCAGTTAAGTGTTATAATTTTTTAAATTAAATGTTTTCGGAAAATTTTATACCTGTGCACTGCAAAAGTTACGCAGTGTGAAACTTTTTTGTTATTGAGTTTACATCAGGGAACCAGCGAGAACAAATGTTGACGAGGGTTGGAGAAAGTTTTTAAAATAAACCAAAAGGCTGTAACTTCTTTCTTTCATCGAGTAGGGCAAACAAAAGGTATTCATCTATTCAGCGTGTTCTCGCGCCAGGCCTGACACAGAAGATAGTATAAGGAGCAGCACTAGCATTAGTTCAAAAGAAGTCGGTGTGTAACTGTGTGGAATCTATGCGCTATTATTGCGTTATTTGTTTAATAATTTCGTAAATATTTGTAGTTATGGAAGGAGAAGCTAGAAAGAGACGATATATTGGTAAATTAAGAAGTAAGGAACGCCAAATAATTATGAATGTGTTAGATTATGTTTCAAGTAAAATGCGTGTAAGTAAGGCAGTAAAAGAAACAGCTAAGGCTATCGGGTGTTCAGAAGCAGTAGTGTATAGGATTAAAAAGGAAGTAATGAAAGGACCTCGAAGAACGCCATCGAAAAAGAAAGCAAAAAGGGCGGGAAAAAAGAAGTATATAGTCAATAGTGCAATGTGGAGTGCGGCGAATTGTTCATTCTTTACTGTTTGCAAATATTCAGCCCACGCTGAATATAATTTTGTCACGGGTCAACAGTGATAAGACCCTACGAAATTTCTCAAGGGCCACTCTTAGTCGGTTCTTACATGATTTGGGGTCCGAATATGAAAGAAGGGGTAACAAGTGCATATTAATAGAAAGAGACGATATCGATATCATCAGATGACGACATAAATAGCTAAAAGACGTAAAAAGGTTTAGAGACCAGGGGAAATCAATTGTTTATACCAAAGTTAAAAGAGTCCGTCAAGCAGCAATTGAAGGACTAAGTACAGGACTCGGCCACCTCGGGATCGCGCGCGCAGAAAGATTCGCAACTAGTACATGTTGCAACACTGCTCTCCATTTAACGTGTAGGTACTGTCTTCTAAGGGTGGAACGCGCTTTAATTAAGATTTATTTTCACAGTTGGCACCACAACTAATCCAGTAGGCTGTGAGAACAACAATAATAATGTTAGCGTTTAATCCAGGGAAATGAGGAATTAGACATTATATGATTAATATAAATGAAAGAATTTGCGATAGTAGGCTGTTCATTAAAGGTCGGCCCGCTATCCTTAAAATTACAGTTATTTTACTTCGCCTCTTGGATTAAAATATCAATATGCTTATTAGAATAGTTGTCAAGTCTTTTGTCAGCCGGTTTTAAATGCTCCGTTAATTGTTTTTACTGCAGGTGGATACTTCAGATGTTCAGAACCGTAAGAAAAGGAGGTGATATAGCTAAAGCGATAACATCACGATCAAGAGGTGATAATCCGGCATGAGTGGAATAGTCGAGAAGTGTAACCCTCAGCACACACGATAAACCACATTTTAGGATGCAAGCCAGTCTAAGCCTATAATAATTATTATATTCTGCAGCTCTTATTGTACTCAAAGAAAAATATTGTGACATTGGTCGTACAACAATATACGGACGAGAGGGGGTCGTGTGACTTTGGATAGGGGCAGCGATTGTGTGTGTATATGACCATAATAATGGCGGTAAAACACGAAAGAAAGGTCCGAGACTACAAGGCAGCTAGTGATTGTGTGAATATGATCGAAAAGCGATAAAACCAGCAAGGTCTAGAAGCTTCCCGGCAATTCCGTTGAGTCATTGCACACGTGGGCATGGAAAGATCTCGAAGAAGGTCACGTGACGCCGGCTTGAGTATAAATAGGACACACATAGAGTAGCAGTCAATTAGTTTTAGATTTAGAGTAAGTTTGGAGTTGAGTTGTTTAAGATGTAAGTCGTCGTGTACAGTTACTTTTTAGTTACGTGAGTGAGTCGACCAGTCTGTCAGTGAGTACGTATGTGTCGTCGAGTGATTGTATCGTAATAGTAGACATAAGAGACACTGAGTGTGGAGAAGCACTTTGAAACACTGAGAAAGTTTATCAGAAGAACAATTATAAATAGTAATAGCAGAGACGACTATAAATTGGTTAGCTGCGGGAAGGAAATGGTGCATTTGTAGTAAAATTTAGAGGATAATTAAGTGACGGAAAACTAACAGGATTTTGCATTTTGCGCCTTTCTTACAATATTAAAGAATTAGTTTCAACTAATGAGATTCGTGAGGATATTAATATTGCTAACTTCCAAGTGCCGTTTTTCTCGCACATCTCGTAGCGACAAGGTTAGGTTGGCTCTGTTGAGAATAGGCCACTACAATTTTTCGCATGGTTACCTATGTAAAAGGGAACCTGCTCCTCTTTGTCCACTATGTGATAAGCTTTTCTCACTCCGTCACGTGTTGCTAGTGATCCTCTCTTCGAGACTCTGTGAAGCTGCCTGCCAGACTTGCAGAGGTCGTGGCGGACGACAAAATAGCGGTCGAAGGAGTTTCTAGGTTTTTAACGGAGTGCAACATGAGTTTGAGGATTCGAGACCTTATATACATAACTTTTATACTCTTTTGACATATTTATAGTATTGTTTCAATTTTGCCTTTGCCATTGTTTTGTATATTTATATATTTTCTTTCTTTAGTAGTAATTTTATTTTTTATTGAAGTTTATATCTGGCTATTGCCATGAACTGTTTTTAAGGGCGCTGATGACCACGAAGTTGAGCGCCCTTAAACCTAGAACCTCCTCCTTCTCCTCTTCCTCCTCCTCCTCCTCCTCCACAAAGTGCCCTATAAAAGATTAGACAATATCGGATTTTATAATAAACTTCCAACTCCGATTAAAACAATGACTGTGGCGGCTCAGTCGATAGAGCACTTGCTTGCTGTGCAAGTGGTCCCGGGTTTGATTCCCGGCCAAAGGGTGGGAATTTTCCTTTAACTACGATTATTCCCCATCCTCCTTAGGGTCTGGAAGTATGAATGGGAGTGTGAATTTAATCGAATAAAAATGCAAAGTGATAGAAACCCAAAGATCAAAATAACCGCTAAGCTAGTGCACACCATTGCTGTTGAGTAACTGTTCCAAGAGCACAAAAGCCGCCGATATGAGTTTCAATCTGAAAGGCGACATACAAATGGAACAAACAAAAGTCTCATTGTTGTACTCACATGACTTTCTCTACTCTTGTACTAACCATTCCTACAAGCTCTTATTCCTATATCTTCTTCGTGCTACTTGAGATAAACATTTGCAGAAATCATCTTATTGCTTATTTCCTTGTAGGTATAAGGGAAATATGGGAATGCAGTAGCCTTTGGGCGATAGTCAAATCTTTTAAAGCTTAATAATACCGTTCTCTTTGTACGCTTAACATATAAAAAAATGAACAACGATGTTCCATTTCACGATAGTTTTAAATTTTCCGAAACTGACACACATAACAAGGAATATCTCCAAAATGATTCACTCTACAAAACATTGAGACATAAATTATGTGTTTTAGCGAGATCTACATGTCTGAACATTAAGCTTTGTTCTATCTCTTATGGTTTACGAGTTATTCAAAAGTCATCCATAGTAAACAGGACTACACAGGCTATAGCCATAAAGTAAAAATGACTGATTTTAAACTGCCGTTGAAGAAGTGGCTATGTAAGAACTCTTTTTACTTTCTCTCCTACGTGTAGTAGAGGAAGTATTGTATTCCATCTAAAACTTCGATGCCAAGATTTCACCGGAAATACATGATTTGAGACCCCCCGAATAAAAAAAAAACATAAGTAAAAGGTTCGTGTGTGTGTGTGTGTGTGTGTGTGTGTGTGTGTGTGTGTGTGTGTGTGTGTGTGCGCGCGCGTGAGTATGTCAGTGTGTCTGCCAGTCTGCCAGTTTGTGGGTAGCATAACTCAAAAACGAAAAGTCGGTTAAAAACCAAAGTTGGTATTTAAATTTAATGTCCATCAAGGATGTGACACGAACAAAATAGCTCTACCCTAAACTACCCTTTATATGGAAAATTTTCCTAAAATGGCTCAAACGATTTTGATTAAAATGCCATATCTATGAGACAGACTAAATCTTACTAAACAAAAATGTAGATCTTACTAAAATACACCATTTATGCCTAAAAATCTTTTTTGTGCAGTGAACCATTTTGGAGATATTCTTTGCTGTTTGTGTGAGTTTTGGAAAACAAACTTTCGTCAAATGGAACATGGTTATTCATTTTTTATATTGTAACAAATGAAGAAAACACCAGTTACTGCTATTCACACTTTATTGCCTTTTAGTCAGTTAGCGTAGTGCTAACGTTACACTTAGATTACTTTTGTCAAGCTCAGAGCAACAGAACAACTCCGAATCACAAATAAGAACTGTCAGATTAGACTCGCACTGAACTGCTCGTCGGCACGATTCCTGAACGCTTCGTATGCGTCTTTTTTTCCTCCTGCTCGGTGCTTGGCAGCGACTTATATAGGTCCTTAGACAGAGGGAAAGTTCTGGAGGTAGAATATTCGGGAGTGCCTGTGGCGGAACGGTCCAGAAACCGCACCGCCATGTAATAGCTATTGTCTCGTACGCTCCTATTGTTGTCGGCAATTAGATGCGGCGGGCGCGGTGACACTGCTCCCTCCTCAGAGCTGGTTGTCCCGACCAGCACTATCACTGCGGCATCTCCCTTGCGCACCGGTGGACTAACCCATCGAACCTCTTCTCCAGGAGGCACGATCCTAGGTATCGCTGTTGGATAGTGTCCCTTGGTCCGGGTAGGACGATGTATGCCATTCTGCTTCGAAATTCTGCAGCAGTACCGCCGGTCTTGACGGTCCCTCGTCTAGTTGCCCTTCTTCCTGGTGTGTTGACGGGCCATCCTGCGCACTTAGACACGGTTCACTGAGTACCATGTCCGCCGACCTCTCTGGCGCACCTTCGCAGCCACCTTGCTTCGGATGGGTCCGGCAACAACCCCCGCCACATCTGCGCGAGTCACGTCCACCGCTGCACTCGTGTTCACTCGTGCTCGGCACGGCCTCTCCTGTATCCTGCCGTCCACGATGATGTCCACCATTCTTCCGTTCACGGCACTATGCGTCAGGTGATTGGATGGCTCCGACGGTCCCCCCATGTCCCACGCCAAGTCGGTTCTCGCGTGTTGCTCGTTTGCTTGTGCGCTTCCCTGCTGATCGTCCTCCACGTCATATCCTGGTTGGTTACGTACCCGACACACTCCTCCAGGGGATCCTCGACGACGTCCCTGAACTGCCCCTTTGTCTTCCCCGAGACGTACACTTTCGTTATCTGAAACGGGTGCAACTGTCGCCTCGGCCACTAGGTGCTCCCTCCCCGGGTCCGCGCTATTCCGTCTGCCCCTGGCATCCAGTACTTTGACGCTCTCGTCAACTCTTACTACCAGGGCGCCAAGACGTTCCCCGTCGTCCTCCACGACGTCCACATACTGGCAGAGGTCTTCCACCTTTTCGCCGAGTTCTTCCACGCCTTCCGTCACGCCAATCAGTTCGCCGAGTTGTTCCACGTCTTCCCTCACATCAACCAGTTCGCCTAGTACTTTCGCGCCTTCCGTCACGACGACGAGTCCGCCGCCAATCTTCGCCGATAGCTCCGTCTTCATCTTGCACATTTCTGTCTTCATTTCGGCGAATAATTCTTTCATCATTGCCATCATCCTGGTTTCCGAATCTCCCTCCATCTTGGTTCTAACGTTGCAACTTCTGACGGCGATGTAATGAAACTAGAAGCAATTTGACGAATCCCGCTTCTGGCACCAGTGTAACAAATGAAGAGACCAGTTACTGCTATTCACACTTTATTGCCGTTTAGTCAGTTAGCGTAGTGCTAACGTTACACTTAGATTAATTTTGTACAAGCTCAGAGCAACAGAACAACTGCCGAATCACAAATAAGAACTGTCAGATTGAACTGCTAGTAGGCACGACTCCTCAACGCTTCGTATACGTCTGTTTTCTTTTTCCTCCTGCCCGGTGCTTGGCAGCGAGTTATATAGGTCCTTAGACAGAGGGAAAGTTCTGGAGGTAGAATATTCGGGAGTGCCTGTGGCGGAACGGTCCAGAAACCGCACCGCCATGTAATAGCTATTGTCTCGTACGCTCCTATTGTTGTCGGCAATTAGATGCGGCGGGCGCGGTGACAATATGTTAGCCGTGCAAAGAGAACGGAATCTGAACGCTTTAAAACGTTTGACTGTTGCTCAAAACCTACTGTATTCCCATACTCCCCTTGCGCCTAAAAGGTCTAAGCAATAAGGTAATTTCTACAAATGTTTATCTCAACCAACACGAAGAAGATATAGGAACAAGAATTTGCAAGAATAGTTGGTACAAGTGTAGAGAAAGTCAAAAGTGCAACACGTCAGATTTTTTATAATTACAGTGGAGATTTCCACTGCGATACATATTATGTACGTACTGTCTGTATGAATTTTGACACAGCACACCGTACATTGTATTTAATGGAAAAATACACTATTATTGTTATTATCTATTATTATTATTATTATTATTATTATTATTATTATTATTATTATTATTATTATTATTATTATTATTATTATTATTATTATTATTATTATTATTATTATTATTATTATTATTATTATTATTATTATTATTATTATTATTATTATTATTATTATTATTATTATTATTATTATTATTATTATTATTATTGTTGTTGTTGTTGTTGTTGTTGTTGTTATTGTTGCTGTTGTTGTTTTTGTTAAATGGTCGCCAAACGCGGTAATATCGAACATGCTGCTTTCAGAGTATGAAGTGTTGTCTATCTCCAAAAATGATAAGGAAAAGGTGAGCTACCTTGTATAAGAAGGCGAGACGACGAGAGGAGTTACCTACAGACATGAACCGCTGGAATCGGTCTTTAGTTTCAGAGAGAGAGAGAGAGAGATAGAGAGAGAGAGAGAGTCCTCACATACGTGGGTGAGAAGATACCGAAGCAGTTAACGAGTGTTGAGTGATTGTATCGTCAAATCAACCGTTTGAGAGACAGAGAAAGTGGAGATATACAGAAAGGAGTAAGTCAAGATTATGAGAAGAAAACAGTTGTGAGTTGTAATATCACGAAGGAAGAAGACTGTGTTAACTTCAGTAAAAGAGACATGTGTATTTGTGCAAAAGTTTTGGAGGAAAATAAAGTGAGAAAAAAAGTAATTGGGCTGGATTTTGTCATTTTGTCACAAAAGAATACTTAGACTTAATGTAAGTACGAGTTAGTAGAAGAAGCTTTCGTAAGAAGAGTTTGAAGAAGTTGTATAAAAGTAAAGGACATAGAGAAAGTCATATAAAAACACATCAAATATTTTCTTTTTTGTATATTCTTATTATTGTCAGCAGTGCATACTCAATCAGTATCACCAAACAAAGATTCAGGAATAAACAGTAATTTCGTTTCGTGCGGCTCTTGGCCTGAGAAACCACGTCCTAAAAGAAAGAGAAAGCAAATAGAAGATATTTCAGTCACTTGTTAGCGCATTTCGACAGTAGTTATCTTCATTAGTTGATGTTAAAGGCAGCGGCATTATCGACCGGTCCAAGCATTCCAGATATTTGAGAACAGGTTTAAAACGTTTTTATGGCGAGCCGGAGCTGGAACACAGTTAACAGGAACAAGGACAAGTCTTGTGTGATTCCACACTTTTCAGCACGAAAAAGAACATCTAGAGTGCTTAAAAATATCTTTAGAAATTAACGGCCTTCCTTTTGTAAGGAAACAGACAATTGAGCTCTTAGTTATAGCGGAATTTGCCGATTGTAGTCACGAAAAAATGTGGTTTTGCCTAATAGCATAACTTAGAGTATTATTCAACAAGTGTTTATAGCCTATTTCGGGTTTCCTTTCTACTTTTACGATCAGATGAAGAAGGATGAACCTTTCACCTCCAATATATTTGTAAAGTAGGAATAGTATGATATTCTTGCAGAGGCCATAGTTCAGACATCCCCAGATCTCTAGATCGATTTAAATCACCACGCCTTACGAATTACTTCATCATCCTTCAAAATAATGGGTGAAATTTAACATAACGCTAGCCGAGCGGTCTATATTTCAGTATAAAGACAAACGGTTAAGATGGAAACACGTTATTTTTAGTATACTGATTCTGTGGCCCGCACTCGGGAGGTCGCGGCTTCGATCCCCGTGATCCATGGGGTTTTCAGAGGTTTCCCCGGGTCACCAGGCGAATGCTGGGAAGAATTTCATATCCTCCAAATTTTCTGTCCCTTCATTTCTTTTGCCCTTCATCCCCTTAAGATTCTTTCAGGGTTGGAAGTGTCGGCAAGCGTCGCGGTAGCAGCGCGGATGGGAGAACAAATGTGCTCTGAAAATCTCGTTTCCCGCTTTGGAAGGTGAACCTATTGGTTTTCGGACCGGAATCTGAAATTAAATATAGAATGAAAATATTTCTTTAAACTTCACAGTTAAATATGGACATGTTCGCTTTTGCATGAATAACTTAAACACTTTCATATTTGAACAGTTTTCAGTTGGTCAGTATCTGGTCTATTCTTAATATATTCAGTTTTAATGCTATCATTTAATGTATTTTATAAAAATACCAGCTTTACGGTAAGCTGGTCCAGATAGTGACGTCATAAACTTCTTGGAATTATGCAACAAAGCTCTCTTACATGCCGTTTTTTCGGAAAATATATTCTATACTTTTTACCAGGTTGTTTGTATTAAATTGTGGTTTTGTATAGAACTATTAAAACTTACGTTGCACACTGAATTTGAGCTTCTAGTTGGTTAATTGAGCCTGTTTATGGTCCATCCTCGTTTCAGAAGAGACTTCCACTCTTCCTGATCTTGAGAGGATCTGTGGTTGCCTTCACTTCAATGTTAACACTTCTCATTACTTCCCTTTTACGAATAAAAATTCACTTCACTTCACTAATATGTTCTAAATTTTTTAGGCTTTTAGGCAGAAATTTCACAATAACCTATCCCTCTTTTTTCTTTGTAGTGTATTAAACCCTAGCGTTAATCCCGCTTTTACTACTACGGCACAGCAGGCGGTAACACTGATGATATCTACATGGAATGAAGGTGGATCACCGGTGGAATGAGATGGCGGGGGAAACCGGAGAACCCGGAGGGAAACCCGTCC
Organism: Tenodera sinensis; assembly: GCA_030765045.1. Classification (NCBI taxonomy): domain Eukaryota; kingdom Metazoa; phylum Arthropoda; class Insecta; order Mantodea; family Mantidae; genus Tenodera; species Tenodera sinensis. The sequence goes on along the minus strand of CM060966.1, from coordinate 67,399,217 downwards.
CAGCGCCTTTCCGTCCACCACAAATCCCACATACGGTTGCCTGAGATCAAACCCGGGCCGCTTTAGTGAGAAGCGAATGGTCTAACAACTCGGCAACGGCGCGGCCGATCTCCTTCCTCATCCATTCTCTACTTATTACTGCTACAATTAAAAATCCTGGCAACAGTTAAATCAAGACGTGTACTGTAATAAATTATGTGTGAGAACGGTGTTACTGAGTATCACGTGACTTGAACATGCTCTTCCTATTGACCATGTATTCGGCTTTGCTTGAAATGTATACGTGGACAGGTTCGCGTTTGGTCGTTATACCTTATATAAACAATGATGTTAATTTATACGTATAATATAAAACAAATCTTTCTCTGTATCCTGTATTTTTACATTCTTATTTTAGCGTGCAGGATCGAGTTTGCTTGAATTCACAATGTATAGACTGCTCATCCCCAATGTCACGTTCCATAGGTATCCTAACTCATTTTCTTAAAATTTTGCACAAGTTCAAATGTACAAAATAGTTTAGAAGAAGAGTCAGAACGTTGTAAAAGAAGGGAAATTCACGTAAATAATTCAGTAACGCAAGGAAATGTGTTCGGCGCAGTTTGTAGAAGTGTTAAAAGTTTCTGGAAGAAGAATTAGGAGAAAGCTTTAGAGAAAAATGTAGGAGAAAGCCAGAAATCTTTAAGAGAAAAGCAGAAACGTTAGGAGAAAAGACAGAAATTACCAATCTAAAGAAGGAAAGTACCAGTGAAAAGATAGAAAGTATGTTCATAAATTAGAATTAGGGCAACAAGAGTTAGGAAAGCAGTTAGAAAGGGAATAAAAGGTATTAGAAACATTCAAGGAAGAGGTCAGAGGAGAAATAAATGCAGTTTACGAGTGAAGTGAGAGTAAATAGAGAGCAAGGTAAAGGGGAAATAGAAAATTCTAAAAGAAAATATGTCAACAAATGAGTGAAAAATCAGATAATAAAACAGAGAACTAAGGAAGGAACTAGCACAGAGATTAGATAAGGAAAGGGAGGAAATAGCACAGAGATTAGATAAAGAAAGAGAGATAACTAGGGAAGAGTTAGAGGAAAGTGTGGTTAAATGTAATAGATCAGAATTAGAAAGTAGAAGGCAGGCTGGGAACTTAGGAGAAATCAATGTTCAAATGAAACAGTTATCAACAGAAATTACAAGTGTGAAAAAATCGTTGGAAAATTTAAGAACAAATGGAAATGGACCTAATTCTAATTGTAATATCGGTAATTTAGCTGATTTATGTATATATAACACTTATCAGGAGCATATATATTTGATTAGAAGTATGGTTTTAAAAAATGAGCAAAATCAGATAGCCAAAACATTGAGAAAACAGAATATGAACTAACGGTGAGAGTGAATGTGTAGGGATTCAAGAAGAGCAAATAACAATTAAAAGAAGAGAGAGAAGCCTTTTGGAAATAACTTTTATATAAAATCAAAAGAGGAAATAAGTTTTGTAACTAGAATGTAAGAGTTTAGTTTAACAAAATGGATACATAATTATGACTTTGTATGTTGAACAATTTTGACTATGTTTAAAATATTGCTGTTAGTGCAACTTCACGTCAATTTGCTTGTAAAAAAATTATTGTCAAAGAAAATTTGTATGAGATACGAGAGCTGCCGACTGATCAGACTAAGAATTAACTAAAATTGAATATTTTCATTCGGGTAAAATTGATAGATTCTTTAAATATGGAATAATAAAATAATGTAACTGGGGTATTTTGATACCGAAATTCATAGGCACTTTAAAAATACTAATTATTAAAAAAGAAATTAAGAATGCAAAGATAATGGTAACAATTATTGTAATAATTTAAAAATAAAAAAAAAAAACAACAACAACAACAACAATAATAATAATAATAATAATAATAATAATAATAATAATAATAATAATAATAATAATAATAATAATAATAATAATAATAATAATAATAATAATAATAATAATAATAAAATAATAATAATAATAATAATAATAATAATAATAATAATAATAATAATAATAATAATAATAATAATAATAATAATAAAAATAATAATAAAAATAATAATAATAAAAATAATAATAATAATAATAATAATAATAATAATAATAATAATAATAATAATAATAATAATAATAATAATAATAATTAATAATAATAATAACAATAAGTATAGAGTATAGCAAATAGTGTTGATTGGTTGGTTAATTATACGTCGGCAATAACTCCAGTGCAAAGAGCAAAAAAATGGATTCTTCATATGTTCAAAAATCTGTCCTTACAAAACCATTCACGCAAACTCAGAGGGAGAATCTTCGTCGAATCTATCAACGGCAAAGGGCAGATTCAAAGAAGCTTCTAGACATTGTTAAGCGGTGGAGAACACTGTGGTTTCAGATAGTTTGACCGACAAGTTTGTGATCCTGCTTGGAATTCTCATAGATGAGAAGTAAAGCGATTACTGTTAGGTACTGCTTAATTCTCGTTTGAGATAAAGAACTCGTCTCAGCTGTATTCAGTTCATCTAGCTTTGCAAAACACATAAAGGTCGAATTTGTTCCATTGTGGGGCAAAAATCATAATCAAAGGAGCTATTTACGGGCTAATGAGAGAGATCACTCCTCTGTAATGACCAGGCGCACGTTCAGAAGGGCCCGGGTTCGGCTCCCGTTGACCTATTTTGAGTTTTTCGTGGTTTTCCTTGGTTGGGAGGCAAATTCTGGTGGTGTCTCACCTAAACAGGATTTCCTTTCCATTATTTCCCTTTCATTTCGTTCTGCTGCGTGGTGTATGAAGACATCCAGATGGTGCAAATGCTTTCTCAAAGAGAGAGTGTTCATCACGTACACTTGGTTGTCGGGTTATTTAGTCCCCTTCGTGCGCAGCTCGAGTAGTGGGATGCGCCAGAAACCCTTAGAATCTTCCACGCGTCTCTGTGACCTGTTTGCCTGCAGCCTATAACCTCCTGTAGTTCCTTCGTGCGTTCCTCCTGGGTTGGCCGCCGCAATACCTCTCACATAGCTGGCAGTGCGCGAAGTGTCCCGCGCCGTGCTATAAATTAATATACCTTATTTCTTAACTGCAATCTGAGGGAGCTGTGTTTTCCGGCTGTAGCCAGTCGTAGGTTATATGAATAAATACTTTCATAGATTCTGCTTGGTATAGGAGCACAGCAATAAACATGTCTATGTCTTTTAGACGATTTACCTCATCGTTTTTATGTACACGTATCTACTGTTTTTGCTACTTTCAGTTTATTAGAAAAACCATCATCTTTAAAGGATAATCTTATGCATGTTGCAAGGGAGTCACTTATTCATAATTACGAGTATTGCAATACTTAAATCGCCTATATAAACATGTTTGAGCCTTTCATTTTGTTTGCAACATTCATAAATTCATCCGCTAATACTTTGCGTCATATAAAATTAATAGTACCTATGGTTCAGCTTATAATTAGTTAAGTATCTCTTAGCTGACACATCTAGATCATTCGATCTCTATTTAATCTTACGAAAATTTGGTTCTTCTTATTAGAGAAAAATAACCTTAGAAACTTCCGACAATGCGTATCACATTAGTATTTCTATGTTTATCACTATTGGCGTTGTACTTACAAGGTCCAAAATAGCTTTTCATTTAGCACGTCCTTTACTATATAAGTAATTATTATGACATTTAAGTTTTGCTTTTCCAACATCAATTATAGACTACTATACACCGTTGGTAGTTCATTGTAGCTTTAAATTTTATTTCGTACATCCCAAATTTCCTGTCTCTCCATTTGACTGCACTTCTCATTTCACTTCACCGTCCATCCTGGTTGACTACTTCAGTGTTCTGAGTGTCAGCAGGGAATTTGTTCTCTGTAAATCTTCGACCTCCTTTGCTGTAAGGAACGCTGCCCTCTGCTCTCTCTCCTAAGTTTTGGGCATCTCTCGTATGCTCTCAACTCACTCCTCCCTGCCGGGGCGGGGTCTCTGCCTGGGACATAGGCACAAAATCTTCTATAGATCGATGTACTAAATACCCTTGTCATAGATCCATACTTAGTCAGCATGAACTTCTCTTAATATTAAGACAGTTCATCCCTTTCTTGCGTTCAGAGTTAATGCTTTTCCCGTAGAAGATAAAAACAATATAGATCGGTAAAACCGTGCCCATGGTCATTTAATGCGTTGCAGTGAGGGACCATCACTTCATACTAATACCACACTACTCAAGTGGATTTCTCTAGCTACTATACATAGTGAGGATGAATGGGTACTCACACTTGAATGAGTGGCGAATGATTTGAATACGAGGTTCCCTCAAGCAAGGTTCCCTTAAGCATACAAGGAAACCAGACAAGCTTATAGTACGTCACTCACTTCATCCATGATTTGAAACATATTGAGGCCTGCAGATTAAAATTCACACAAGCTTCCACACATCACGGAGGTGAGCTGCTTCTAATAAAGAAACCACCGCTGTTTTATGCTGTGAGTATCGCAGCTGTTAACTGAACCAATTCCAGAATACTTGACTAGAATATCCCCCTGAAAACTTAAAAGATGATGTAAACTACTGCTTTGTATTCGAACGTGAACTACTTACAAAGGGAGGCAGTACTGTAGTCTGCTTAACCACGATGCACAAAAGCGCGGTTGCAGAGAACTACGAAGGCTGGCTGTATTCCACTTACGCTCGTGAATTCCCATTTTACAAAAGAAAGTGTTAAAATTATAAATAACTGCAAGTCACACTAACACTGTATAAATTAATTAATCAACATATTATAACTAACTGGTTCTATAGTTCTGAAGTAGTACGTATGCAAAGTAGAATTATAACGTTTGACTGTTAAAAATGACATAAAACATTGACTTTTAAGTAGAAATGTGTTTAAAACTCTTATATTTTCTTGATTAATCGGTGACTTTATACAAGCAGCTCTCTCCTTAAAGCATATCCACCACATGTGCCACATAACTCTGACCATCGTGCCAGGTCCTACAACTTAGAAAGAGTAAAGGAATTGAGGGCAGAAAAAGTTCTGGTAATAAAACATAACCCATCCTGAGATTCGCCTGTTGGCCTGGGAAAATCAGAAGTTCCGGTTAGGGTATCTGGTTTAATTGTAGTCGAACTCGGGACCTCCGAAATGTAAGCCTCCACCCGGGTGGTAAAAACGTTATTGAATCGATGAAAATAAACATAAGGAATCATTGGAAGAAGAAGAAGAAAAAGAAGAAGAAGAAGAACAAGAAGAAGAAGAAGGAAACTAAAGGTAGAAAAGTGTTTTTATTGAAATCAATTTTAATGTAACAGGCTGAGATCCCACAAATAAGAGGGACAAACGACATTTCGGGTAATTTTACTGTTATAATAATTAGGTTAACATTTTTGCAAACAAGTTCGATTGTATTACTAACTGTAAATAACATGTTTCAAAATTGTTTTATTCTATTTTATTGCCTAAGAGAAAATGCTGCAATTTACTAGAAATCTGATTTTGCGGTTTCCCCAAAGGCATACATATATTTTGAAATCCTCTAAATAAAAAACCTTTTAGGCAAAGGTCCACGAAAGTTCAAGCGTGAGTCTACTCTCTTCCTCTCTTTCTCTCTCTCTCTCTCTCTCTCTCTCTCTCTCTCTCTCTCTCTCTCTCTCTCTCTACTTTAAACAGCAAAGCTGAAAGTCGAAAAATCAAGGTCAGGCTGCCTTGCGTGACTGTGTATACGTGACTATCAACGATCGAGTGCAGAAGCAAAAGGGGTTTTCTCTAGAACGTTCGAGCAAGATCTGGCTATATCATTGCCGGCGTGTTTGAAGAAGCTGGTGAAAGGTCCGTGTAACGTCATACCGCTATATAAGGAGGCAAGGAAGCAGCAGAAACAGAGTTGCAGTTAGACATGAGTCCATCAGTGAGTCAGTGATTGCGACACAGCTGTACATCATGAAGAACTTTTAAGGATTGCGAGTGATAGTATCGTCGGAGTTAGTGCTTGAGAGACAGAGTAAGTGAACAGAGACAGTGAAGGGACTGAGTCAAGGTGACAAGAAAAAAGCAATAGTGAGTTGTAATATCTCGAAAGACTGTAGATTGTTTTAACGTCAGCAAAAGAGACGTGCTTTTATGCAAAAGTTTGGAAGAAAATAAAATGATACAAAAGCAACTGGGCTGATGTCATCTTTGTCACAATGCCAAGCGCCTTAAGGATACAAGATAAAGTTTTTCAAAAACATTCCGTACTGAACTTTCTATTGGTAAAAATGGATTTCCTCAGTTAATGTGCAGTGTACTTATCTACTATTTCGCCGCGTTCCCAGCAACCCACCTACTTCATAGAACATTACTTATAGAATTTTGCTCACCAGCTTTCAATTCTTACAAGTTAATGACGCCACAATGTTTACGATTTAAAATCCAGTTTCTCACTCGAATGTTTGATTTAGTTGTTGTAGTAAAATGTACGCTAAACCAAAAAGCACTATCACCCACTAAAGTTAAGAAGCTCTCTACAGCAGCTGACCAGAAAAGTTACAAGTTCCTACAGTTACGCCGCACTGCTAGCGTAGTGTAAAACTTATGGGCAACATTAGCACTATTATAGACCAATTACGAGTATTATAGCTTAATTAATACGTATTCTGCTGCTCATACTCGCATTAGTTTAATATTTTGGAACAATTAGCAAAACTAATTTTACCGAAAGATTTAAAATCCACCACACATTGAGACCAATGGAACAAAGATTTAAACGATAAGGAAAGCTTTTAGTTCCGGTGCACTTTTCATTAAATTTATCGAGTTTTGCCATATTTCCTAGCTTCCTTAAATAAAAAAATGCATTCAAGTTTGATGTTTCTCTTCTTCGCGTGCATTTCTCTTTTCACATACGACTATTTGATACACTCCCAGATACAGTATGTGTCTTAGGAGATCAGCTATGACTTTGTGGTTGACACAAGCGAATCTGATATCACACTGTTGTTTTTTCCTCTCGCACTCACGTTTTACTTTCTGATTCAAAAGCATTATCCTTTCTTTCCCGGTACAATAAATATTACGCGAAAGGACATCACTAATAAATTGTATTATCGCATAAAACACAGCAATTATCATCATACTTTCCGTAATATCACTAATGAATTATGTTTATTGGAGACTGAAGAAATCACACGATATAATATTGTAGCAACACTGGCACTGTTTACAGTCCTACTGCCCTTATAGACAGTAATTTTGAACTGCTGGTGTTACTCTGTTTACATCATACCAAGAAGCTCCTCACTCCACAGTGCAACTGCGCGCTCAAGGACAGAGACATTCTCCTGAGTTAATGACAGTATTTCAGTTTCTATTCGCCTGGAAAAGTAAGCATTTTTAAAGATTTTTCAAAAAACTCTTGATTGTACAGAAAACCATGACCTTATTTTCTTATCATTGCAACACTTTCCTGCTTGTTTCTAGGTTTAAAATTAAATCAGAAACAAATGAAACTGAAGACAGCTGAAGCTTCTCAAGGGCCATAGGAAGAGCCAAATTTCCACTCCACGCACTCTCCTTGTCGGCGGCACAACAATCGGTTCAACTTGACGGCCTAATTCTCTTCTCCATGCGTGTTTGAGATTCCTTTCAGAAAGAGATGTCACTGCCGTCGCATAAAATTTCTATTTAACAGGATTTATTTGAACCACTTTCACTTAACGTGCAACTCGGCTCTCTTGTTTTTCTCTGAAATTTCATCCTTGGATGTTTCTGTACTTACACATTTGGTCATCGTGTCACTGCCGGCTTGTAATAGCCCAGTTTACATTTTTACGAACTTGTTTCGCAGGTTCTAGACTGCACGCATTACTGCAACTATCGGTCGCGTTCAAACATTTGCTGTGAGATGCTCAGCACTGTGCTCATGTTTACTTATCAACATGCTCTTTTTTAGCTTGGCGGAGCCTAATTATAGTCTTTTTTTTTTGGGGGGGGGGGGAGGGACAGCTGGGTTTAAGTGGGGTAAACCAACAAAATTATTACAAAATTAACAATTACTTTCTGAATATGTTAAGATTATTAATAAGCTTAACCCCGTGGCATAACGACTCATCCGGGCTAAGGTCTACCGCACGAACGCTACGTCCCCCTCTCTGCCTATCAAAGACGTGGGGTGCAGTACTGGAGGTGGGAAGTAGTCAGCGTCCCGGTCCTTCCAGGTCGATTATGCTGTCTTCTCGAGTAGAGGCAGCTACTTTTCAATCAATTAGCTCTTCAATTGGCCCCTCAGGAACCTAACGAGGCTGAGTTAACCCCGGACCAGACCTTCCAGTGGGCAAAAATCTCATGCTCGTACTGGAGATCGAACCCTGGTCGATGCGCCAGAGGTAGGCGAGCTACAACTGCGCCACGGGAGCGGTTGAAATTATTATTACTAATGCTAAGAGAAGGAGTTGTTTCTCTGCTGACTGCTTCTAAGATGCCAGAAGCAAAACCTGTTCAGATGTTTTTGTGTATTTGTGCTAGAAAATTAAATATTTCCCTTTATTATGTGTGTCATTACAACAAACTTCCATGCAAACTCAAATAATTGTAAATGTTTTCCTTCTAATCGTAATTGTTTTACTCTGCACATCACATATACAAGGTGTTAGGGGTATCAGTGCGCAGACTTTAATTACGACTTCTTAACGTTAAGCTGAAACAAACTTTCTGTATCATTTTCCTCTATGGTATATGGTTGCATAAATGTCAAATAAAATCAGTCGAATTGATTGTCAATATGTAACCACTCCTTTATTGTTTACTTCTGCAATGACCATAGAGAGGTAAAGCTTTAAAAGATAATTTTTTCTGGTCAGTCCCACTTGTTCCTGAGATGAATAATTTATCCACAAAATGATATTAAATAATTGGATTCTAGCGTGTATATTGGAATAAATTTATGGGTATGAGTTTCGCAAGCGCGCAAAGTGGAAGGTCAGGAAATTTGACGCTGCTCAGGTCTCGTGAATGCTGCTCGGAAAGCTTGAAAGAATATCACCCCGTCCCTCGTTACTGCAACTGGCCTAATTTGGACTTTCACTCTTCGTAGGTATGAACGCGTGCTTGAAAGTAATAGCCGTATTAGCAAACACATTCGCTTTTTTAGCCTACTCCCTGTTGCCAGATTTGTTAGATATTGTACTCAGTAATGCTCAATTAGCTCCTTTAGTTTTCACGATTGACGCATTAGGTATTGGATTATTTTATTCATCATATTTAAATAAATCATCACGCGAAATCTGTCCACTCATATCATAACACCTTTGTTTCAGTGAATAGAAGTCTTAAAACAGATTTAGTGTGACAGATACATTTAATAAGGAGATGCTGCGTCCACCTCTGTAGCGTGGTGGTAGCGTGATGTCGTGAGTTCGAATCTGGCTTAGGGTGAGTTATCAGGATAAGCCATTTCCCAGGTTTTCCCTTGTCCTGAGAAGGCGAATGTCGGGTAACTTAAAGCTCTATGGACCTGGGTTCATTTGAGCATCATTTCACCCATTTCATTCATTCACCGTCCGACATGACAACTACGTTGGAGGACGTTAACAGATGCTCTAAGAAAATCGAAGTGTACTTCACATAGGGCTATGGATTATATATTTTAACCCATTGGTATAGCTGCTAGCCGAATTAATGTTTTCTTGCTTGTATCTGATTAATTATAAAAATCTAAAAAATGTTCCTTGCTTTGATTAAAACCACTAAAAGTCTACGTTCTAGTCCTGGTGTAGACTTTTTAAAGTCTGACTCAACTTC
>CM060966.1:67336920-67384420 GCA_030765045.1 Tenodera sinensis | reverse complement strand
CCAGAAGCTTTCCGGCAATTCCGCTGAGTCATTGCACACGTGCACAAGTAAAGAAGCCGGCTTGAGTATAAATAGCACAGACAGTGAGTAGTTCAGCCAGAGTAGTTAGTGATAGAGTTGTAGTGGTGTAAGTTAGTTTTTAGTTACAAGAGTGAGTCGACCAGCCTGTCAGTGAGTACGTGTGTCGTCGAGTGATTGCATCGTAATAGTCAAAATATAGGGGACAGATAAACTAGATAGACATTGAATGTTTGAGAAAAATTATCGGAAGAACAACTGAAGGATCCAGGTAAAACACCAGGGAAGTGACTTTTTTCATGAAACCCAGAAAATAAATTTTATATTACAAAGCGCAATGAGTCCTTCTCATACAAAGTAATTATTTTTAAAAAAGTGAAATATTAAAGACTCAGGTGTAGTGAATCAAATAAAATGGTGCTTAACGTCTTTAATATGAATGATATCAAAAGAAATCAAACTTTTCATTCTAACTACATTTTCTTCCGGGAAAAAACAGGTAAGTCACCTAAAACAAAAGAGAGCAAGGCAAGTTAGCTACCGAGAGTTTGTTTGTATGATGTTTTACTAACATTTTTAATATTATCCATTATTATTACTATGAATATTATTATAACCATGGAAACTCACAGTTATCCCGCATGTTATCGGTCATGTGTGAATCCCTGAAAAATTTCACTGCTGGCTGGCCACAGAACTTCATGAGACTCATTATATCCTCATATCTAGCTTTGGAAATATGTAGAGGACTTGAGGACAACAGAGAGATATTACATTTTTACACCTAACAGAAAATGTAAGGATATCATTAATACTGTTCCCAAAAATTACCTAAATAGGACAAAGAAGGTAGCTTGAATTCTCCTGTCGTCTGTATTGAAACACCTTTCTCAGGCTTTCTAATGATGCTGGATACCATGTCTCCAGTTGAGTAGATAAGTGTAGGCGGATGAGACCTCAATTTCCTTCACAGGCTTGGTCTTGAATGGACATTTCATTACATATTTATCATCCAAAAATATTTCCTATCATGCCCCAATTCCTGACAGACTCACAACAATGAAAGCTGATGGTTTGATTCTTGAATTTTCAAACAAGCTTATGAACACATCTGGGGTTTCCATCCTTTGTTTCAATTTCCACAGACCAACGTTATTTTCACATTCCATGTATGAATGACTCGTTCTGGAAATGTGATCTTAATGTTTGTCAAGCCATGGATGATAGTGTAATTCTTGTAGTATAAAGTTCTTTAAACATCAGAAACATCTTCTTCACATTCAACTCTTCAGGCAAATAGGTCTTTTTTGAATCCTTTAAGCTTTAATTGCTCTGAGTAGTCGGAAGCTACTCTCTAGCCTTAATTATAATGGCTCTGTTGACGGGCAGATGACTTACTTGGTTTTTTCGTTGGAACAGTTGGCTTAGCTGCTTGTTTTCCTGTACAGCAAAATTTCAGAGTAAAATAAATCCATGACTGACCTGTTTCTTTTCGTTTTTATACCTGTGAGAGATAGTCCTTTCCATGGAGAAGCAAAAGGCATCTCAAGCTCATTTTGAAAGCAAAAAGTGACTTACCTGCATTTTTCCCTGGACCTTTCAACTGTGAATTGTACTCGTAATAGTGTTGTTAGCTAATGCTGGATTTCTGACAATGAAGTCATTAATCCTCTTGCTCTCCAATATTTTTCACTGATGGATGGGGCATTAGAAGTGGCCGGGCATATTTGAAGGTGGTCTCGATCCATTTCCTCTTGCAGATCACATAGAGGACAGAGTGGTGAAGAATATATCCCAATTCTGTTTAAATGTTTTGCCAGACAATCATGTCCTGTAATCAACCTGAAGGTTGCAACTGCTGTTTTTCGAGGATACTCAGGAATTACTGTTTGAATGTTTGGTAGTTCCCATCTTTTATTTTTTGATTTTTCATAGTAATATTTTTCAATAATTTTTTTGAATCCAGAGTTGACTAATCTTTTAGCTGCATAAAATGGTAGATTAACTACAGATTTCTAGATTTCTGCACATTGCCGGTACCCTTTTTTGCAAGAAAATTAGCTTTCTCATTACCACTCAGTCCACAGTGAGCTGGTATCCATTGGAAGACTAGGTGTTTTTGAAGCGCTGTTAGATGGGTAAGGATTTTCCAACATTCTATAATTGTTTGGTTTTTTGGCGACAACTTGGAAGTAATTACTATAATTGCTGCCCTGGAATCTGAGAGAATAACTGCTTGCTGAAAATGTGAAATTCTGTACAAAAGATTTTGTAGGGCCATTCGAATTTCTTCAATTTCTCCATCAAAGTTCGTAGTTCCATAACTTAAAGATTTGTAATAGGAAAAGAGGTGACATGTGACTCCAGCACTTGCTCCATCTTGGTTTGATATTAATGATCCATCAGTATAAATATGGAGCCATTCGTGTTCTCGAAATCTAGTATGGATTGTCTCTAATGCCAATAATTTTAGAACACTAGTTGGAGTATCACTTTTCTTAACTTCTTCTGTCAGGTGGAAATAATATGTGATGTCTAATGTTTGTGTCGGATTGACTTTAGATATGAAGTTTTCCTTTGAATTAGGAAGGTATACATTCCTCTTGATGTCTTGAATTTTGGAAAGAAAGCTCTCCTGAGTCTTTAGTGTATGCGTAAAATTTCTCTTGTGCCATGTATTGAATGGGAGTCTGATCAACTTTTCGTGTTGAATAAGAGCCGCTTTTTCTATCTCATATTCAATGGGGCATTGGTTGGTTAGTATTTCCATAGCTGCTATTGGTGTATTATTACGTACTCGTAATAGTAGAGAAGACTATAAACAGTGTCAGCAACAAGAAGGAAATTGTGTATTTGTAGTCAAGTTTAGAGGACAATAAAGGGATAGAAAAGTAAGAGGATTTTTCGGATTTTCAATTTTGTAACATTTATCTAATATAACAAGGAAATTACATATGACAGCCCTGCAGCATGGAACTTTTAATATTTTTGCAAATTTGGTTATTTGAGGCAGAGCATAGATGTATATTATTAATTAATATGATCTCCTTTCAGACCACATTACGTTGCGTCAGTCAGCCACTGTCCACGTTAGATGATTTCTAGCCCATTGGAGACGCATAGCTTTATGTGTCTGTGCAAGCAATGCACTCTTGAGAGGTAACTAACCCCAAATGTGCATTGCATGCAGTTATCCTTGCAATGTTCTCTTACTAATAATGTTTGGATGGACCAGCATTCATCGACTGCAGCGATTTCTGTCGGGTTGGGAAGTAATTTTGATTCACAACAGGTGAGACGCGTCTTCGGTCGCTCACAGTCAGGATCTTTTACCACAATTCTGACGCCGTGGTTCATGGCCATGTGTATTACACTACTGCTTGTAGAGACGTTGCACAGTCCGCTGCGATACATCAACAAATCCAGCAACTTCACACACCACATGGTCATGAGCACACCCAAATACGATTGCCCCTTTTTGTCACTCTGTCACATCCTTACATACATACACAGTCCGCTTGAAACATAAATGTCCCACTGATTACCACTGCCTTATGCTCACGTGGAGCCAGTGCGCGTGCATTTGAGGACGTGACTTGTGCATTCCTCGCAACTTATGGCCGGGCATTTTCTTGCTGAAATGTGGCATGTGGAGATGCCTGAAGCAGGGTGATTACCCCTGGCTCTAAAACCTCACTCTTGTACCGGTTGCTATTCAAATTTCCCTCAATTCGTAGGAGCCGAAAATAATTGTTGTAAGAAGTGGTGTACCAGACTATCACGCCTGGTGTTTGTCCGCTATGCCCTCAACAATGCTGGCCTCCAGATTGCGCTCACTACGCTACCGTCAAACAGTATGCGGCCATCACTATAGGACAGGTTGAAGCGGGACTCGTCGAAAAGACTATACCTTGACACTCAGTGACGGCATTCACGTGTCCATTACAGTCGGAGGCCTGTGTGGTTTCTGTACAATGGAATATGACATTATAGCATTGTGCAATCAGGCAATTCGCAACAGACGGAGACGAATGGTCGATGCAAGGAAGCTCATATCTGTTGCAGTGCTCCAGCGTTGAGGTAACACTATAGATGAAGCTGTGTGGTCGGTTATGGTCATCTGGACAATATATTCGCTGCGTACAACGCTCTTCTATCCAGTGCTTCCATACACGCATCATTGTCATGGGAGGATGTTGTGTACGAGCTGAAATGTCACAGTATGACAAACCCGCTTCCCGGAGACCGATCATTCTGTCCTGTTGGAACTCGCATGCTGATGTTGCACTCTTTTAACGTCGACTCACTTTAACGTTTCCACCTTTTTTGGCAGTTCTTCACTGATTATGCTTGGCCCAAGACTGACCTTGTCAGACAAACACAAAAGGGCTCTACTCGGCCAACGTGTAGCCCATCTCTGTGCTTCTAATTAATTGCTTGCACATACTGCTTGCACTTCTATACATCCACCAAATTAGGATTCGTTCAGGGAATTCTTTCATGATGTTGCAATTTTTTTAAACAGTGGTATAGAAGTAGAAGCAAACAATGCGTCCTCTTTTTATTTCGGATAATATGCAGGCATCCTCCTGCAATTACTTCTTAACACATGTATTCTTGCAAAATGAATACACCAGGTTTATTCTATATCCAATCCCAGGAACATTCATAGAGAAGCGAATTTTGGGAGGAGGGTTATTTTATATAACTGTTGTGTTTATTATTTTCATAAAAAAGCAATGCCACTACCAGTCTGAAAGGAGACAAAGTAGTTTGTTCACAGAGAAAAAATGAGGCACTTAAAAGGGAAAACTATGTAGTCTCTAAATGACTACACGTTCACATTCTTCTAGTCCAAAAGAAGAAAATGGGCTATTAATGTTCATTTGGTGAAGGTAAGCTGAATACCAGAGTATTCCCTAACTTAATGGCATAAAACAACAACCATAAGCTTGCAAGAGCAATGAGACTTTCAGGAAACCCAGTATCTAGATAAATTCTAGTAAAATTGTGACAGATTAACAAGATGAAATACCTTTAACGTTAATAATTTGTTTGTTGAGATATTGCTTTCAATAATTACGTCATTACATTTAATTCCTGCAACAATAAATAAAACTTTATTGAATTTTTCCTTCATTTTGTATAACAGTGCTTTTATGTAAAATTAGCTTATCTGAAAAAATGAAGCTAAATATTTTGTACATATAAATATTGAGTATGAGAGAAAATGGGTAACTTATATGTATCAACATAAAAATGAACTTCAAAGTAAAGATGTAAGTAAATTGTGGTGCAGAATATCACCTAACAGTTACCACATTTCTTACATTTTGAGTTGCCTGGACTACACTGGAAATTTTGATGATCAAGATAAGTCGCTCATGTGAGATTTAATACTTCAGAATTTAAATGTCACACAATGACAGCAGATCTGCTAAATTACGGGGAACATATTGTTAAATACCTGCTTTCTTGTTTGGATTAGAATGTTTCCTGTCAAAAGAGGGAATAGAAGTTCATTCTACTCTATTAATGGTTCCTCAAAAGCACAGCACACAGAAGCCAATGTTCTTAACTGCGGAGATAATATTCTGTCCTGTAAATACAGTATTTAAGTTACATTGTGGCGTGATGAAACAGCAAACTGTGAAGAAAGAACAAAATAAGCACATCTTCAATTTCCGTTACTTTTCTTTTCCATCTTTATTTTTTTTACTGTACCGCTCTGTATATCCGCATTTTATAACAACATGGTTAGCCCTCGATTTTTCTTTCATACTATAAATAATAGTTTCCTTATGTTTTATATCGTCTGCAAGTTTAAAGTCCTTAAGGGTTCTAGCCACCATATATTGCTATCGACAATGTCCGGAGTCTTCATTAGCAATGAAATAATGAATTTTGCATGCTTCTCATACGGATAATAACCGATTAAAGAAAATAAGTAGCACAGGTTGCTAATACGTTTTTACTTTGCATTTCAAAGAATGAAACTTCATTGAACAATATTAAGAGTAATTTGCTGGAAATTTCACATGTTTGTTTACTACTTTTTGAAACAAAAATCTATTTTAACAAAAAATGCACATTTCCAGAATGTCAACTAAACAAAAAGTATGGAAAAGCTGTTACGCTTTATTTTATATGTTTAACTAAATATAACCATAATACTGTTTTAACACTTTTTAAACTAGCTGAAATAAAAACATTAAAGTGATAAAACGCGAAATAAGAAAATAATGATAAAATTACTGATGTTGATTCCACTTAAAAACTACATCACTATGATGGTGGAAATTTAACGTCGGTAGATTTAGTTATTACAAGAAAAATTACTCAAGTAACAAACAGATTGATGCAATAAGTACTATAAAGGAAAATTGCCGACGCAAGTGAGAAATGAAATTACCATCTTATGATACAAGTTATTTTACAATATTTTAGCGTAATATTAGTTGTACTCCTATTTTGCATTTGGTATTTCATTTACCTGTCCGAGGTAATTTACCTCCTGCTATTTTACTGTGTTGGTTCCATCAGGTGAATGCTACCCTGCACCATCTTATGACATCTTAGTCATTCTTATTGAATATTATATCAGTTATAGCAGCACTTAAAACATAAGTTTTCCATTGATTCAAATAGGTTCAGTAAAAGACAGAAATTAAATGGTTCTCGGAAAAGCACAGGCGAGGTTACCCGTAATACTCCAATAAGTGCCTTAAAAGCCTGCAGACTATTGCATTCAGTACCGCAACCCTATCAAAAGAACTGTTAGATAATTTGCTTCCCATTAAGTAGACGGACTTCAGTGTGTTTACTTCTTCGTAGACTGAGTCATCTGCAGTCATTTTGGAATTAGTCGCACCTAGTGCCATAAAGGAATGTCAGAAGCTTACAATCTAGAACGTCGATTACCGGACTTCTGCAATATTTAAACGTAAAGTGAATTATTCTGGTAATTTATTAGCAATGACTCTTTTCACCCCATTTAGTCGAAGTCCAAAAATGCCACCTTGTGTATAACCTTGCACTATTACACAAATAAACACTACCCTCTTACAATTAATTTATGTACTATATGATTTGAGTATTCGTTTTTTAAAGGGTAGGAATTAATTTTAGCAGTCCCATATCTTATCTTATATATTTAAACGAGCAATTCTTGTATATATATTTATATATAATTTTGTAATCAGATAGGGTTTTGCTCTTTAAGTTCAGCTATATAGGTGTAATTCCCGAAATAACGCGATTTTACATAAAAAATAACACTTTTTATTCTCGCCTCTGCGGTGTAATTTCTTGTATATACTCACGATATTTCAGAAATAGCTCTCAAGATTTGATTAAATTTTTGTATACATGCATATTACATTCACAGCGTTTTCTGTACTCACTTTTAGGAAACACATTCACATCTCTTTCTCTACTCACTCTTCTATAAACAATTTTCCATAAAAACGTGGTTTTGTACCAAAAAACATTTTTATCCGCACAATTAAAATAAGTCATACCATGTTCTGTGTGTTTGAAATAGAAATGCTATTACATTTACACTGTTTTTTCCTCTCACTTTTAGAGAACACATTCATATATCTTTCTCTACTCACTCTTCTACAAATAAGTATACAAGTTTCTGTATGCTTGAAATAGAGATGCTGCATATTACATTCACAGTATTATCTCTACTTACTTTTAGGTAACACATTCACATTTCTTTCTCTGCTCACTCTTCTATACACAATTTTCCATAAAAAACGTGATTTTGCACCAAAAAACACCTTTATCCCCGCTTTTAAAATAAGTCATACCATGTTCTGTATGTTTGAAATAGAAATGCTATTACATGTACACTGTTTTTCCTCTCACTTTTAGATAACACATTCATATCTCTTTCTCTACCCACTCTTCTACAAATAAGTCATATAATTTCGTGCATGTTTGAAATAGAAATGCTACGTACTACATGCACACTATTTTCTCTACTTGCTTTTGGGAAACACATACCACCCAACGTATTACGTTCACATGGTTTTCTCTACTCCTTTTTGTTTTACCTAACATAGCACTCCCTCTTCTACAAACATACATTTGTCCATGCACTTGAAATATAAGTGTAACGTATAACATTCACACGGTTTTTCTACTTATTTTTATTTTACTAAACACAATCACATTTCTTTCACTACTCCCGTTTTAGCGAACAATTACGAACAATTCATACAATTTTCTATATGATTGAAACAGAAATGCGTAGTACATTAGCCAAGATGGACATGATGGGAAACGAAATGAATTCTGGAATGCGGCAGAGGAAACAAATATGAAAACCGAATTGGAAAAATGTAAACTACGGAATAGAAAATATAGGAACAAAGATGGACAAAATGAAAACAAAAATGGAAGGCAAACTGAAAATGTAAACTCCGAAACAGAAAAGAAGAAGACGGGAATGTGTAATATGAAGGTAGATCTATTGGAGAATACTAACGAGCCACTGGCCAGAGTAAAGGAAGCCATGGAAGAACTCGATGGAAAGATGAAGGACCTTGGCGAATGTGTTAACGCCCTGGAGTCAAGCGCAGCAGCAAAGAACTGAACTCCAAAATGCTCGACGAAAACGTCAAACTGGGTGGATATCTATGGGGGAGGCCTGCGTTTAGCATTAGACGTTTTACAGCTGAAATGATGGTGTTTATGAAATATTTGTATCTCGGAAATGACTCTCACAATTGCGACTAAAATTGTTATTTAGTTAACGTTTTAACTTTCAGTTTATCTAAATAAGTATCTTCTCCCACAAAAAACAAGATTTCACAAAAACAGAGGCGAAAAACGCCGAGCGAAGCTCGGTCGCCCAGGTACTTAAACCATTTTGGTGAGGGACTCGATATAAATGCAGACTAGCATTTTTAGCAAAATTTTTATCTGTCCATTTGTAACAGCCACATATCTAAGTCCCTGATGATGAATTACTCTTAATACATGCATTAAATATCCAAAATATTATTGATCATATTCTATTACTATTTCTATAAAGTTATATTCTGGCCGGCCTCCTAAGTTTCTAAATGTGATATGTCTTATAATGCTTAACATAAAATAATTTGTATTTCTCAGCTTAAATTTTCTAGTAAGATGAAATAAGAATGGTAGGAGTTAGTTTTGGCCTATCCCTTTGCTGATGAATTGCCATGAGTAGATAGGCATCTATAGTACGAACAAGTACCTATATGGTCGAAATGTTCCAGAAAGTTGAATTTGAGAGATGTCTGGCTGGTAATAGAAAGCAGACTTTTTATATGGCATTGTGTGTTTGTATTGAATCCTGTAACAATGGGCGGCTAGGGAGCGAATGTCCGATACAACTGGTATCTCCATCCAATTTAAACAAAAAACTGAATCTTTTGGCCTGCCTTCCCCCAAAGCGCTATCCTACTGCAGTAAGATCGCGTTGCAGACACTGTCATTGTTCTTCGACTGCTGGAAAACCTCTTTGTTCCACCTATGAGTATATGTCTAAGTATATGTCAGGAATTTAACTATATATACTCAAATCAATAAATATTCAAGCAGTGCTCTACTACACGGCATCAAATTTTCAGTTGCGCATCAAAGTTCAGAAACCTTATGAATAAAATGGTGTATGATTTTCTCTACCTATTGGAAATGTATAGCTATTTCACAAAAGTTGAATTTATTTTTAATCATATTCCTTTTTTGCAAGCATTAATTCAGTTAGCTAAGAATGGGCAATATTAATATTTTAATACTCAGAGAGATGATGATTTCTGTTTGTAAAGCTACGCATAAGCTCACGAAAGCTCATCATCTCTCCAAAAAATAACTGTTTTATATAAATTGTCCACTTTAATGCAATTTACAACTTAATGTGGTAAGCTTTTTGTCTCTAAATTTGCCTATTTACATAAAATACAGTTAAAAGGAAGAGGACTACAGGTCCTTTTATAGAAAGTATACTTATATAATTATTTGCGGCACCAATATTTTAAAATGATGAACCTATAATAAAATGATCACAGATATACTTGTGAAAAATTATTTTATGGCATGATAGTTACTTGGAGTTTGATAGATCCCATTACATTTTCCACCTTTCTGGCTTAAAATGTACCTGACTACAATATGAAAAGCGGTATTTGTCAATCTGTGTTTGCATTAGGCTGGTGCACCCACACAAACACACACTTCTGTCGAGAAGCCTCCAAAAGTGGATTTGGCGCGGTATGCCGGAGTTGAGTTTCTTGGTCAAATTTGTAACTGAGTTCTCCTAAAGGAATGCAAGTGACACATGCACCACACGTAAACACGATGAGAACCCACTCAGGAATTCCGTAAGAATTTGCAACCATGAACGATACTCAATAACTATAAAAATTGAAGTAATTTCTTTGTGGTTATGTATGTATAAACATATATTTGGAACTACTAAGTTTTGGACTAGCAGATATATCGCGGCGCGAAGGAACCTATGGACCACTGGGGTTAGCTCAAGCCCGCCCGCCTAATTAGGCCTGGGCGCAGCTAATGACAAGAGCCATTGTGTGCCTCGCTTGTTCGCTCCAGAACGTTCACTTTGTATTCGGCACTTATACTCGTAAAAGGTGCTGACTAGGGCCCGACGTGGACAGTATGCAGTACAGTTCAGGACAGTTGACACTTGAACTCAGCTGAATTTGGTGGGCAGTGCCGAGAACAGTTCAGTTGTGTATACCAGATGAGGACAGGCCACCCCGGAGCTGCGAGTGCGCTTTAGGTCTATTTTCTTGCAACAGCTGTCAGAGCACGTATTTATTGGCCTGGGTGACTCATGGGCGCTGACCTACTGACCCTGAGGTTGCAGATTCCAATCTGGTCCACACCGATAATTTTTAAGTGTACTAGAGCTGATTATTTGTGAATATTAGGTGCAGTAAAAGAAACAGTACCTACATGCAGGGAAATGTAGTCACCTTTGCTGGAACGCATTATTTACGAATAATATCAATATATTTTAACTTTGTTACATTTAATATATTTTCAGATATGTAAACGTCCACAGAGTGTGTAAAAAGTGATGCTATAACATCGTCTTCTATATTATCAATAATTTCGTTGAGCAGGCAACCAAGGACATCAATATTATACAATTGGGGAGGGATCAATGTTTTTATGTAGGAGTATAAATTGCAAATTGCATAAAACTGCAAAGTACCGGCAGTTGTCACATATGGTGCATGTATAAAGTGTAATATGGTAATATCCACTTAAAATACGAAAGTGTTGGCAGTTTTGGGATCCCAGCCAAATAGAGCAAAATTGAAATAGATGATAATATAAACAGATAAACGCCCTCAGATACCTAGGGTGTAATCTAACTTTGGAAGAGAAAGTTCTAAAACAGATAACAGACTAAACGCTTTTATTTATTCTTGTGGAACCATCTGCCGGACATTAGGAAGAAAAATACGAATACAGACTTTGTGAACATTGTACATAATCATGGTGTTACCAGCCTTAGTATACTGTGGTATAGTAATGCTAAGGAAGAGGGATGAAATTAATTTATGACAGCTAAAATGAGATATAAATATTTATAACGGAATATAAGGTACTAGACAAGGAGAAAAAAGTATTTAAGTTAAAGAGTTCCAAAATACATTTGAAGAACACGTACAACGTATGCAAGATTAAGTAGTTACAAAGGAACTATCCAAGTTATCCCACAAAGAACAGGATCAATGGGAAGATTTAGAAAAGGTTGGCGGGACCAATTTTAAATTTGTTTGGAGATGGAACGAACATAGACCTAAGCCCTAAAGAATAACAATAATGATGATAATAATAATAGTAGTAGTAATAATAATAATAATAATAATAATAATAATAATAATAATAATAATAATAATAATAACAATAATAATACTAAGAATAAGAATAATAAGAATAAGAATAATGATGATGATGACGACGACGCCGACGACGACGATGATGATGATGAGGGGGAGGGGAGGAGGACGAGAAGCTGAAGGTGAAATGATTGTGTTTACAATGAATTGAGAACTTCTAGAAAGGTAAATAGGTATATTCGAGTATGAGCAGCTGTGAGGTAGGACAAAGTTCGGAGAGGAGAATAAAGTAGCTCCACCTATGGAAAATCTTTCGTGCCATGCTCCTAACGGGAGGTGAGGTAAGATGATACTAAGGGTGGCTAGACGACAGCAGAGGGCAGGATCCCTAGTATTTTCAGGTTTAAACTCCCAGGGGGCAGCTGTTACAGTCAATTCTGCTCTGGGAATTGACATATGTATACCCTGGGGTAGTCCGGGACTCGAAGGCCGGCTCTGATACAGAAGACGAAGTTTCATAGAGAGCATATTCCCCGCCGACACTTACAACCCTGAAGCAGCCAACCAGGATAAAAGGTGAAAAGAAAGGAGAAGAAGTGAAGTGAAGTAAGAAATGAGCGGAAATGGAGGGACAGGAAATTGCGCGATACAATTATCCTTCCCAGCATTAGCCTAATGACCCGGGGAAATTTAAAAAAAAATCCATGAGTCAGGAATGTTGGCCAAGGAGATCGTACCCTCGATCTTCCGAATGCGGGTCATCCCACTCGGTGCTACCTCGAACACCAAATTGAAAGTCTGACATTTTATTTCTGGAGTGACAGAGTCCAGAGCTCACAATTATAATATGAACACAGCAATATAAATAGCTAAATAATATGAAAACTGAATGTTACTGATATTTTATGTGTAATTAATGAATATTCTTTAGCTGTGTAACGTGACTAAAGTGGAGTTTTACGGTCCAAAACTGGAAAAGTTATTGGAGTCCGTTAGCTGTGTAAACATTGAAAAATTAATTGCTAGGCCGGGATTCCAATAATTGATATACAACTTTCTGTTCATGTGTTCTACCCTGATATATTAGAAGGAAAATCATCGTAGCTGATAACCCATTGATAATGTACCGGAATCCATAAAATATGAACCAGGCGCAATACGTTGAGCTATTAGAGAGAATATTACTGTCTATTAAACCAACTACTACAACTACTACAACTAATTTTCCACCTGTAAGCATACAAACTGGTGTATAATGGCCTTAGGAAAATGAGGAGCAAAACTATACATTATTTCATAAAGGGAAAAAATTGAGTATAAGAGTATAAAGAGACCAACACAAAGGTGGTAGAGAAGGCTCTTGGAGGAAGGTACATTAAGATTTTAAAGCACCTCTAAAATAGCATGTCTAGATATGCTCTTGCCCAAATAGTTTAGCCTATAGGATGTAACGTAATGGGTTACGTTAGTAATGTGAACGTGCTGGCTTTAGGATCTTGGAAAGAAATTAAAAATTCAAAGTGGGCAAGATTAGCTTGCCTTTATTTAAACAACAAGAAATAACAAATGTAAACATAACAATTTGAATTTAACTTGCCTTGGAAAACTTGCAAACTCACTTGACAGATTCACATATTAGAAATGTCACAAAGCTATATTTTAAATGAAAGTAATTCTTGTGCATAAGCTTCTGCCATCCAAAGCTTGTTTAAACCATTATGTAACAGCAAACACAAATCAAGCAAACTAAGTAAGCCAGAAGGGCATTTAGAATGAAATTTTGAAACGTTACAGACAACGCGAGCACATTTTAATGCCTCCCTACTAAGTCGCGAAGAGCCGATTTCCTCCCACTATGAGAGCCCAGTTCAGAAGACCAGGCATATCCCACGGCGGTCCAAGCCTGGTTGAAACTAGCCCTGCGCATGCGTGACTCATTTTCTTCGGAGAACACTTGGCTCCCTCTCGGATACTCCGCTTACAATATCTTGGAGTGGAGGCGGGCAGTTTGACTTATTCCAGGAGCACTAGATGAAATGTGGGCTCAAGGAAAAGTGGGATAGTAGAATCTAACATCCTGAAAATGTTCTCGGTCAAACTGTAAAGCTTTGCAATACTAGGGCTGAGAGGAGCTGAAGAATTCCTCCTTAGATGTTTGACTATATCAAAATCCCTTGGGCTATAAACGCATTTGGTTCAGTCCCTAGTTCCTTCTCTTTTAGAACAGGGCAAAACACATCGCACCTGTATGACGTGTGCTTTTCAGAGTCAGTCCAATATCCTCTTATGTGTCGATGTACTGGAGCACTTTACGTTACAAAACATGGGTGCAGTAACTACACCCAGGCAAAAGTAATTGCACCTATTACTTTATCTTTATTTTCATGAAAACAATGGAGAAATTAACTGGTAAGCATATTAAGGAAATCTTCCTGATTCAGAATCCTTGAAACTCAAAACCAACATGTTCATCAGCAAGGAGAATCATATGAGACAGCCGTAAATCTCTTTAAATCTCTTATGGAAGATTGAAAACTGGTATTTGAGAATGTATCTTCAGAATCCATAATCCTATCAGCAAAAATACACTTGTTGCAGGTGGATTACAACTATGTTGGACAGCAGGAAACGTTGTGACTGCTCAATGAAGCAATAAGATGTCATTATCACTATACAGAGGCTGTACACTAACTACTGGTTAAATTGAGCACACAAGTCTGTGACACACAAGAATAAGTTGATGATATTGTCATACTTAGTCATGAGAAGTTTACCTCTAGTGTATCTGCACTTATATTGAAGTATCTGAATTACTGGAAGAATAGGCTTAGGAAAATTGTGAGTAAATGCCTCAAAAATTGCACTTGGAAGGTTTCAAAACTCCCACGTTTTAGTGTCAGCTGCCAACTAGTTCTAGTGTTAAGTATGTGGGTCTAATCCTAAATAATACATTGACCTGAAATCTACATTTGGAGAGAAGAATAAACAAAAGGAAAACGGCATTCGAGGTGGCCAGATGAATATTCCAGGAAGCATGGGAACTTGGTCTAACTTTGCCTAACATGATAGTCAAAAGTATGTCAGAAAGAGGTGGAAAATAAATCCTTAAATGAGTCATTCCACGTCAAATGGAACAAAATATGGCAAAAAAAAAAAAAAAATGACCTTGATCTCTCAGGTTTTCTTGAATTTTTTTTTTTTTTTTTGGGTGTTTTGGAACAAAATATATTTGACCCGTGTTTCTTCGTTTTCTATAAAAAAATTTATTTTGGCAGATATTAATTTTTGAAATGTCCCAAAAATCGCGCGCTCCTCACTCTTCGATCAATCATACCTCCGATTGTAATGAAGCAAATTACTTGATCTTTGGCTCAAATTAAAGATAAATTGCAGTATTTCGTGAGGTATTTATTAGAAAATTTTATTAATTATTATTAATATTATATTTTATACGATTAAAGTTTTAAAGTTAGATAATAACATAAACTCGACCATTTAAAAATCTGAACCAGAAACTAAAAATACAATGAAGTTTATTCAATATTCTCAGAAAAAATCAGAATGGAGTCTCTAATAGTTCAGTTGTAATTAACTTTGCAAATCAGTGCAGCGAATTCGCGTGGCAGCGGTGGCGGCTACAGTAACCTCACACAATTGCCACCTTCCATTGCGGCAACTGTTCATTGCTTGAGGTTCCATGAACGTTACAACAGTACAGTAAGGAGAACACTGCTAGCTGACACTATTACATGTACACTATTAGCATCTTCAAAATGTTTTTAAAATATGCATTTTAAACTAATGTTTCCATACAACACACAGCTTTACCTCCTTCGAAAGAAAATTGTTTCACTAAAGCTTGAGCTTTTGACAAAGGAATGAAGGAGTGTAATTTTAAAGCACAGCTGGATCCATCGTTCTTGGCCCCTGACCTAGACTGGAAGTCCTGTTGGCGAATCCATAGCTTTTGTCTGTTTCATCGGCTCATATTGTATAATTCTGCGAATGAAACCATGCTCATGGGGAGGGAGGGGGAAGGTACTGATGTCTGCATGTCTTGCTAATTCAAAGGTGCTTTTTAGTGCAGCGTGCAGTTGAAGACATAGACCTTTGCGATAAGGAGTGAATATAGTCAATTTGTGAGACATTGATCATAGCGTAAATCAATTATGCCCCCTGTAAATTCTAAATTAGGAACCAAAACATTACAGAGTCAGAGTAGAGAAATTATTTCAAATGTATGGTCGTACATGAAGGAAGAAGCTAAAAGCAAAGAACTGTTTACATCAGAAGATTTTTTCAAAAAAATTCAAATGTTCAAAAGCATGTATCAGATGCCACAGGAGTATCAGAAAGAAGGTACATCGTGGAGACATTTTTCTCCATGGACTGTACTGCCTTAGTAAGAAGAAGTTATCTGACTAGCATAGTTGACGCGGCAATTCGCAGGCTATCTGCAGTCACCTGGCTTGTTACTCGTGCGTGTGCGCTTGCTGGCATCCAGAAAAAAAATTGTAGCAAATGCACTAATGCAAGCTCCATGGTTTTCAACATCTTATGTTATAGATAAAATATCAAGGAATACGTGTGTACTTTTTTTTTTTTTTTTTTTTTTTTTTTTTTTTTTTTTTTAATAGATTTTTAACACATCGATTTAAATTCAATTTTTGGTTTTACAAAATATACCATAAAAAAACAGTCCAAAATTTATGTGTAATAATGAATGATCGAAAGTTGTTAAAAGTGTTATATTTATCCTTTCCAGTGCGCCAAACCCCAACTCTCAACTCTATCTGAACTTAGAGTAACAAGTGATTTTATATTACGGTGCGCGCAGAAATTGCTTAGTTTCTAATAGCCATAACTAAGCAAGTAATTTAAAAATACGGAAATAAAGAAATACGGGTCTCCTTATTTGATGCCTATTATTCATAAAAAAGTTTTGAATCTCCTACGAAAAAGTCGTGTTTTACTGGTGTGCGATTTGACGTGGATTGACCCAAATGTGCAGTTAGCCCGCTTCTATGTAACAGGGACAGTGAAGAACGAAAGCCTGCTTATATTGTCATTCTATCAAAGGAAGAGAAAGGCAACACCATATAGGCTGACAAAAGGATAGTGGTGCAGTATCAACAGTTCACCAGAATCACAACTACAGTCAGAAACCAAGTGTTACATGTTTGGAGCGATTATATACTTCTTAAGCTGTTTTTTAAGAAACCGTTTGGCATTTTTCTTTAATTGAGGTAGGATGAAAGCTCTGTTTCATTAGAGGACTGGTGTGTATACAAACAGCTCAAAGACAGTGGGTCTGGAGCTGGAATTCATAGGGAATTCCGAGATGTGACATTTTTGTCCCTTTAGGTAGAAATACCACATTATTCCCGGCCACGTTTATGCAGTTGAAACCTGTGTCGCGGGAAACCTCCATAGTGACTATGAAATGACAACAAATGGAATTTCTCCTATACTCAGGTTGCTCTTAACGCAATTTCAAGCAACCAGGTAACCTCTAGGTTGGCTGAATCAGTGTCAGGGCATAAACAATAACAGGAAACGAAATGGCAAAGAAAGATTCTTCTGAAACATGTATTTGCCGTGAACTATATTTAACCACCAAGGAGAACCATCTGAATGGGGTACAAATAACCATCAGCAGCAGATAGTAATAGCTCTAGGCATAGAAAGAGAATGTTGTTGAGACTAACTGTATATATTGATAAAATATTAAATGTAAGTTAAATGTTAGTAGGCCACAAATGACGCTAGTAAAGACTTCTTTACAGGTCGCTGTAAACTAAGAAAGCGCCTGCATATGATGGATGTCTTTGAGGAAGATGCAATTTGCAGGTTATGTGGTGGTGGTGGCGGTGGCGGCGGCGACGGTGGCGGCTGCGGTGACGGCGGTGGTGGTGGCGGCGGCGTCGGCGGTGGCGGTGGCGGCGGTGGTGGTGGCGGTGGCGGTGGCGGCGGCGGCGGCGGTGGCGGCGGCGGCGGCGGTGGCGGCGGTGGTGGTGAAGGTGGCCGTGGCGGTGGCGGTGGCGGTGGCGGCGGCGGTGGTGGCGGCGGCGGCGGTGGCGGCGGCGGTGGTGGCGGTGGTGGTGATGTCGGTGGTGGTGGTGTGGTGGTGGTGGTGTGGTGGTGGTGTTGGTGGTGGCGGCGGCGGTGGCGGTGGCGGCGGCGATGGCGGCGGTGGTGGTGGCGGTGGTGGTGGCGGTGGTGGTAGTGGTGGCGGTGGCGGCGGTGGTGGTGGCGGTAGTGGTGGTGGTGGTGTGGTGGTGGTGGTGTGGTGGTGGTGTGGTGGTGGTGTGGTGGTGGTGGTGGTCGAGGTGGTGTGGTGGTGGTCGTGGTGGTGTGGTGGTGGTGGCGGTGGCGATGGCGGCGGCGGTGGCGGTGGCGGTGGTGGCGGCGGCGATGGTGCCGGTGGTGGTAGCGGTGGTGGTAGTGGTGGTGGTGTGGTGGTGGTGGCTGTGGTAGTGGTGGTGATGGTGGTGGTGGTAGTGGTGGTGGTGGTGTGGTGGTGGTGGTGGCGGTGGTGGTGGTGATGGTGGTGGTGGTGTGGTGGTGGCGGTGGTGGTAGTGGTGGTGGTGGTGTGGTGGTGGTGGCTGTGGTAGTGGTGGTGGTGATGGTGGTGGTGGTGGTAGTGGTGGTGGTGTGGTGGTGGTGGTGGCGGTGGTGGTGGTGGTGATGGTGGTGGTGGTAGTGGTGGTGGCGGTGGTGGTAGTGGTGGTGGTGTGGTGGTGGTGGTGGCGGTGGTGGTGATGGTGATGGTGGTGGTGGTGTGGTGGTGGTGGTGATGGTGATGGTGGTGGTGTGGTGGTGGTGTGGTGGTGGTGATGGTGATGTGGTGGTGGTGGCGGTGGTGTGGTGGTGGTGGTGTGGTGGTGGTGATGGTGATGGTGGTGGTGTGGTGGTGGTGATGGTGATGGTGGTGGTGGTGTGGTGGTGGTGTGGTGGTGGTGATGGTGATGGTGGTGGTGTGGTGGTGGTGTGGTGGTGGTGATGGTGATGTGGTGGTGGTGGTGGTGGCGTTGGTGTGGTGGTGGTGTGGTGGTGGTGATGGTGGTGGTGTGGTGGTGGTGTGGTGGTGGTGGTGGTGTGGTGGTGGTGGCGGTGGTGGTGGTGGTGTGGTGGTGGTGGCTGTGGTAGTGGTGGTGGTGATGGTGGTGGTGGTAGTGGTGGTGGTGTGGTGGTGGTGGCCGTGGTGGTGGTGATGGTGGTGGTGGTGGTGTGGTGGTGGCGGTGGTGGTAGTGGTGGTGTGGTGGTGGCTGTGGTAGTGGTGGTGGTGATGGTGGTGGTGGTAGTGGTGGTGGTGGTGTGGTGGTGGTGGTGGCGGTGGTGGTGGTGATGGTGGTGGTGGTAGTGGTGGTGGCGGTGGTGGTAGTGGTGGTGGTGGTGTGGTGGTGGTGGCGGTGGTGGTAGTGGTGGTGGTGATGGTGGTGGTGGTAGTGGTGGTGGTGTGGTGGTGGTGGTGGCGGTGGTGGTGGTGGTGATGGTGGTGGTGGTAGTGGTGGTGGCGGTGGTGGTAGTGGTGGTGGTGGTGTGGTGGTGGTGGTGGCGGTGGTGGTGGTGATGGTGATGGTGGTGGTGGTGTGGTGGTGGTGAGGAGGAGGATGAGTAGGAGCAGCAAACGCTTCTCATGTGATTTTTAACTGCCAAGTGCTAACCATACGAAGATATGAAGATCCGGGAGTAATTAGCTCAAAAGATGTCCTAGGAAAGAGTCCAGTTAATAGTGTAGAATTTCTTGCAAGGGTATTGATCCATCTAACTATACAGATAAATAACTATATAGAGACAATAAAGACAGAAAATTTCACACCAGACTTCCAGGGATCGGTTTTAGGGCACATATCCCTACCCCATCTTTACGTTAATCTAATCTAAGTCTCAATGACCTCCAGCTTCTTAAACACCCAAATTATACTTGTCTTTGTTTTTGTCTGAGTATGCGTTTTTTGTTTTTATATCATCCGAATGAAATATTTCGTTTTATTTACGCAATGATCAAACAATATTTCAGCAAAACAGTTCCATTTTTCTATTAGAATTTTATGATAAGTCATTTATACATCAAAATCAGACTGGTCGTGAGAATTTATTTTTGTGGAAATGTCTCTGTAATCCCAAATATCATTAATTACATTTTATTGCAACTATATACACACAAATGCCGTGCAATTAACATTAAATAACATTTAGAAACAGGTAAATAGCAATTAAAGTATTCAGTAAAACAAAACTCAAACACACTAACCTAATTAAAATGTGTTTACCAATTCTTCAATTGGAATTTTAACTGGAAACTACAAATTAAAGTGAAGTACAAATAATTGACATTAGAATTTCAATTTATGGAAATTATAAAGTATGCAGTATATAATTAGTGTTGATTTAACTTCCGTTTTAGTTTCTCAATGTTTATTTATTTATTCAAATTCATTTTATACTTAATCTGTGCTTTGCTTTTGTGGTTTATCTTATATATTTAAACGAGCAATTCTTGTGTATATATATACATATCTATTCCGCGCAACTTGGAAACGGCTCTAACGATTTCGATCAAATGTTGTATTCAGATAGAGTTTTGCTTTTTAAGTTCATCTATGGAGGTGTAATTCCCGAAAAAACGCGATTTTAGATAAAAAATAACATTTTTTATTCCCGCCTCTACAGTGCAATTCTTGTATATATATTCCCCGTATTTCAGAAACGGCTCTAAAGATTTGGTTAAATTTTTGTATACATGCATATTACATTCAGTGTTTCCTCTACTCACTTTCAGGTAACACATTCACATCTCTTTCTCTACTCACTCTTCTGTAAACAATTTTCCATAAAAAGTGTGATTTTGCACCGAAAAACACTTTTATCCCCACTTTTAAAATAAGTCAAACCATGTTCTGTATGTTTGAAACAGAAGTGCTATTACATTCACGCTGTTTTCTCCTCTCACTATTAGGTGATACATTCACATCTCTTTCTCTACTCACTCTTCTACAAATAAGTCATGCAATTTTCTGTATGTTTGAAACAGATATATTGCATATTACATTCACAGTGGTTTCACTACTCACTTTTAGGTAACACATTCACTTCTCTTTCTCTACTCACGCTTCTATAAACAATTTTCCATAAAAAACGTGATTTTGCACCAAAAAACACTTTTATCCCCACTTTTAAAATAAGTCAAACCATGTTCTGTATGTTTGAAACAGAAGTGCTATTACATTCACACTGTTTTCTCCTCTCACTATTAGGTGATACATTCACACCTCTTTCTCTACTCACTCTTCTACAAATAAGTCATGCAATTTTCTGTATGTTTGAAATAGAGATGTTGCATATTACTTTCACAACGGTTTCTCTACTCACTTTTAGGTGGCACATTC
Source organism: Tenodera sinensis (assembly GCA_030765045.1). NCBI lineage: Eukaryota > Metazoa > Arthropoda > Insecta > Mantodea > Mantidae > Tenodera > Tenodera sinensis. Next base: position 67,363,153 of record CM060966.1, on the reverse strand, counting down.
ACATCTCTTTGTCTACTGAGTCTTCTATAAACAATTTTCCATAGAAAACGCGATTTTTGCACAAAAAACACTTTTATCCCCACTTTTAAAATAAGTCATACCATGTTCTGTATGTTTGAAACAGAAGTGCTATTACAGTCACACTGTTTTGTCCTCTCACTTTTAGGTAACACATTCACATCTCTGTCTCTACTCACTCTTCTGTAAACAATTTTCCATAAAAAGCGTGATTTTGCACCGAAAAACACTTTTATCCCCACTTTTAAAATAAGTCAAACCATGTTCTGTATGTTTGAAACAGAAGTGCTATTACATTCACACTGTTTTCTCCTCTCACTAATAGGTGACACATTCACACCTCTTTCTCTACTCACTCTTCTACTAATAAGTCATGCAATTTTCTGTATGTTTGAAATAGAGATGCTGCATATTACATTCATAGTGGTTTTTCTACTTTTAGGAAACACATTTACATCTCATTCTCTACTCATCCTTCTATAAACAATTTTCCATAAAAAACGTGATTTTGCACCAAAAAACACTTTTATACCCACTTTCAAATTTAGTCATACCATGTTCTGTATGTTTTAAATAGATATGCTATTACATTCACACTGTTTTCTGCTTTCACTATTAGGTAACACGTTCACATCTCTTTCTCTATTCACTCTTCTAGAAAGAAGTCATGCAATTTTCTGTATTTTTGAAATAGAAATGCTACATATTATATTCATACTGTTTTCTCTACTCACTCTTAGGTAACAAATTCACATCTCTCTCTACTCACTCTTCTACAAATAAGTCATACAATTTCGTGCATGTTTGAAATAGAAATGCTCCGTATTACATTCATACTGTTTTCTCTACTTGCTTTTGGGTAACACACTCATAACTGTTTCTCTGCTTGCTCTTCTAGAAATAAGTCATACAATTTTGTGCATGTTTGATATAGAAATGCTGCATGTTACATTCACAGTGTTTACTCTACTCACTTTTAGGTAACACCTTCACATGTCTTTCTCCACTCACTTTTCTACAAACAATTCATATCATCTATACAACTTAAATGTTTGTATATATCTAACTGTTAATCTCGAAAACCGCTTAACCGATCACCGCAAAATTCGGCACGTATATGTATTTTTTTCATTGAGAGTTTTTATGGTAACAATTTTACTACACAATATATTACTTTCAAATGGTTTTCTACTCGCTTTTTTACGTAGCGGATTCATGTACCCTCTGTTTGCCCTTCAACATACAATTCGTATAATATTCTAGGATTGAAATATAAATGCAGCGTACTACATTCACACGATTTCCTCCACTAATTCTTGCTTTACGAGACACAATCAGTCTTCTTTCGCCAGTCGCCCTTCAACATATAATTCATACAATTTGCTATATGTATGAAACAAATACAACGTATTACATTCATACCACTTTCTCTACTCACTTTTGTTTTACGTAACAATTCACATGTTATTCTCTATGGCTTATCAACTTCATACATACCAAGGCCTACACATATCTTATGTTGAAGAGTGATTAAATTCCAAAACAGGTTGACCGATCGCCATGAAAAGTGACATATCTAATTTTTTTCATGGCGGAGGTTTTTATGCAATCCATTTTACCACGCAATGTATTACATTCATATGGTTTTCTCTACTCCCTTTTCTTTTACCTAACATACTACTCCCTCTTCTGCAAACAATCCATAAATTTTTCCATACACTTGAAATATAAGTGCAACGTATAACATTCACACGGTTTTTCTACTCATTTTTCTTTAGTAAAACACAATCACATTTCTTTCACTGCTCCCGCTTCGACGAACAATTCGTACAATTGTCTATATGTTTGAAACATAAATGCGTAGTACATTTACATGACTTTATCAACCAGCTTTTCTTTCTGTAGTATTTGTTGTTCTTCAACATTGCTTTTGCTTAGTGTCGCTCCGATGTTTTAATAAAAAATAAAGAAACAGTTAAAAAAGTAAAGTAATCACAATTGGTGTCCGGAGTGCGACGAAAAGCAGGATATTGAACAGTTGATGAAACAAATGTTAGCCAAGATGGACATAATGGGAAATGAAATGAATTCCGGAATGTGGCAGAGGAAACAAATATGAAAACCGAATTGGAAAAATGTAAACTACCGAATAGAAAATATGGGAACAAAAATGGAAGGCAAATTGAAAATGTAAACTCCGAAACCGAAAAGATGAAGACGGGAATTCCAATATGAAGACAGGTCTATCGAAGAATACTAACGAGCGACTGGCCGGGGTTAAGGAAGCCATGGAAGAACTCGACGGAAGTATGAAGGACCTTGGCCAACGTGTTAACGTCCTGGAGTCAATCACAGCAGTCAAGAACTGAACTCCATAATGGAACAAATGCTCGACGAAAACCTCAAACTGGGTGGATATTTATAGGGGAGGCCTGCTTTCAGCAGTACCTACACGTTTTACAGCTGAAATGATGGTGTTTATGAAATATTTGTATGTATTTGTTTATCTCTTGTATCTCAGACATTACTCTTAACAATTGCGACAAGTAGTTTTATTTAGTTAATATTTTGCCTTTCAGGTTTATCTAAATAATTATCTTCTCCCACAAAAAACAAGATTTCACAAAAACAGAGGAGAAAAACGCCGAGCGAAGCTCGGTCGCCCAGGTACTTTATAGTAATAGCAAACGTGTATTATTCTATTATTGATTTAATTTTAGTGTTGGTTTCTTTGTAATAAAACTTTGAGTTATTGATTTGGTGCACTTGAAAGCTTCAGACCGATGGAGAACATTATTCAGATAGAATATTTCCTCCAAAACTGATGAGTCTGGAAAGGTTTCTCTGGTGCTAGCAGCGTTTCCTGGTGTAAAAATTAACTGAACGACAATGGCCGAATGTGTATTTTAAAATTACCTCGATATCTGGTAGCAGGTGCTTGACTTTCTCAGACCATTGAGTTTGAATAAAGATGTAAATATGCATTTTTTGAATGTTACGATTTTTCTTTCTTTTTGTTATTTTCCTTTTTGCAGCCGATTCTGAAGCAGACCCAGAAATTTGGGAATGGACTATAAATGAAATGAGACGGCGCCACAGTATTCTCACAATTGACACCCCGTTCTGAATACTTTCAGTTGCTCTAGCAGATCATTGTTAAGCCATACGTGGCAGATCAATACATTTCATATGGTTTTTTAAGAGTAGGAAGAGGTAAGTGCTTCCTTTAGTATATCATTTAAAGTATAATGTTCGGAAAAATTTCCTTCCATAGTTTTCAAGATAGCTCAAACTAGGATCGCCAAACCGATCAATCACGATCCTATTCATAAATTCCTTGCATATTTTACGACCAATTGTTAAAGCTATAGAACTTCGGAATGGCAAGCTGTCCATGAAAATATAGCGAAGTTCCGAGATCACAAAGCAGAAAGCCATGAATTTGCCTCTATCTCTTATTAGTATTGTGACGTGTTCGATCGACTGGAGCTGTGCTGTTAGCTGAGAGTCATGGATACTCTGACAGGTCTAGTTAGGTTCTAGTTTTTCTGCTCATTGAATGGGATGAGGAATTAATATATCATTTAAGGTAAATCAAAGGTTTAGATAATCTTATATATGACATATCTCAACTTCGTCCCCCACCCACCCCTCAGGGGCCTACTTCAATAGGTACGGGTCTAGGCGCACCCGGGTTCCCTAGTCAGTCACCAACATTTCACCCCTTCGATATCCAACTGTGCCACCTGTAGCTGCTTTGAACGCTACTCATCATCACCCTCTTTTAGGAATTTTATTAATTTTTAAGGCCTTAGGTTTATAACTCCTGTCTCAGTAGCAGGGGTCCTTTCTATTTCCGTCATCCTGTCCCGCGGTTTCAGCGCAGCCCCCGACATGTGTGCTCTTAGGAGGTCTTAGTCGCGAAGGTAGGGCGGACCATTCACACTGCCTCCATGTGTAGCCTTAGGCGCGGAGTCCGTCCACATCGTCATGTACACTCAAGAAGCGCTCTGAAGGCCTGGCCTGTATTCATTACCCGACGACCGTGTGCCGTCGGGTTAGTATCGCCGGCCGGACGTGTTACCGCTGACGGAGACGGCCAATGCAGAGCAGTCCCAGAAGTTACTAAACGCGAGTTTCTTGGGCTCATACCCCATATAGGTAGGCCCACACAAATCGTTAAACTCATGTCGGGTAGTTGTTACCACCTCCAGTCTTGACGATTGACAGCTCAAAAAATTGTCTCTCGCCTCTCCGATCAGGGAGTGTTAGACGTACCGTCTCACCCGCAAGCAAGATGGTAAAGAGTACTACCCTTTTCGTACGGTATTTCTCACGTTCAAGGGTACTCTGTTACCGGGATACGTCTTCTGCTCTTACGAGCGTGCCGCAGTTCACCCGTATGTCCCGAACCCCATGCGCTGTTTCCAGTAAAAGCGGTTCGGACATACTGGGACCTCATGTAACCTGCAGCCTGTGAGCATTGAGGACTAGCTGCACACGAGGATACGAACTGTATTAGGGACCCCTGCTCCGTCAACTGTGGAGGAGGCCATTGGTCTAGCTCGCGTCAATGTCCGAAACTCCTGGACGAAAAGTGCATCCATGAGTTGCTCGTCAAGGAGCGCCTCACCTTCCCAGAAGCGCGCCGGCATTTCGCGTTACTGAAACCTGCGAACACCAGAGGATACTCGACGGCGACTACATCTTCCGCCGCGGAGACAGTAGCTAGCAAGACTCCATAAGCTGTAGCCCACGCGCCCACAGACCTCGTTCCCGGCCTACTGTTCGCGCCAGCAGCCACAAATTCTCACTGAAGTCCCGCTTCCGCTCCGCGAGCCGCAGGAGAACCTCTGACTCTCGAACATCAGAGAAGTCACCAGAGGATGACGAACATCGCATCCCAGGTCCTAAGTCAGTGAAGGTGAAAATGAAAAAGGTGAAGACCGCGCCCTAATAACTTGCTTACCATGAAAATAATCCAGTGGAATGTTCATGGATTCTTGGCACGTCTTCTAGACATACAGCATCTAATTTCTCAATGTTCTGCATCAATCGTCTGTCTACAAGAAACCCATTTGCAAACTAATCACGCATTCTACCTTCCTGGTTTTTCGGCCGTTAGACAGGTCTATGCAGCTGATCGGCGATCAAGCGATGGTGTTATTATTCTGGTGGCGCATAACATCTCTGCCACCAGCATACCACTTAACACACCGCTGCAAAACCTCTGTCTGTTTCCAATGTTTATCTGCCACCGTCAGTGTCTTACACGAGAACGATCTTAGTGCTCTTTTGGTACAGACTCCGCTACCACTCCTGCTTCTGGACCATCTGAATGCCAAACACACCTCGCCTGCCTTAGCTGTTTTTTTTTTTTTTTTTTTTTTTTTTTTTTTTTTTTTTTTGGTGTGTGTGTGTGTACCCCGGCACTGGTACCACTTCTTGATTGGTCGATGCTTTCCGACGTCTTTGGCTGTGATCATTACCCATTAACATTCACCTCTCTGCTAACCATCCTGTGCCGACACGTCATCCTCACTGGATTATTTCCAAGGGTGGCTGGGTGAAATTTCGTTCCCTCATTCACTTTACCGACGATGTTTGCAGTATTTTAGTTGTTGTCTTCTACTCCCAGCGGATTCCAGCATTCCTCGCGGTTTCAGTACACTTCATCATGAGCCTGTGCTTTGATAGGCCGAGGACTTCCGTTTGGCTATTAAAACACGCAAGCGACTCTGCGTGTTTTCAGTTCACATCCTACCGAGGAGAACTTCATTGTCAGGGCAAGTGTCGCCGGACGATAATTCCCGGCCTTGCCGTGCAAGGTACAACTTATACCTGCGAATACTATATCGACGATGCCCTTGCTACTTCGTTCACTGCTAATAGCCAAACGGATAGTTACGATAGATCTTTTCTACCTATGAAATAATCTGCGGAGCGGGTAGTTTTAACAGTGACTGTAGTGAACCGTACAACGCACCTTCTACTGAAGCGGAGCTGACGCATTCCTTATCCCTCGCTAAGGACTCTTCTTCTGGTCCCGATGACATCCACGGACAAATGCTGCTTCATCTTTCACCTGCGATACTCTCCTTCCTTCTGGGCATTTATAACCGCACCTGGCGTGTACAGGTTTCTGCGTCTTCCTAGCAAGAGGGTATTGCCATCCTTATCCCTCGACTAGGCAAAGGCACGACACTTTCCTCTAGCTACCGACCTATTTGCCTAACGAGTGTGATTTGTAAGACCTCAGAACGGATGATTAACACTCGCTTAGTATGGTGTCTAGAGATGAATAACCTGCTGAGGAATGTTCAATGCGGTTTTCGTCGTTGTCTCTCAAGTGTCGACCATCTGACGCAATTATGTAGAGGCTTATATCCAAAATACCATTCTGCTGAAGCAGTATGTCGTGGGTGTCTTCTTTCATTTGGAGAAGGCCTAAGACATGTCCTGGCGCTATGGAATCCTCCGTACTCTGCACGGCTATGGTTTGCGCGGTCATTTAGCGCTGTCCATTTTAAACTTTTTACGGCTTGGCCGCTTTCGTGTCCACATTGGTAACACGCTGTCACAAGAGAAGATGCAGAAGAATGGTGTACCCCAGAGGTCGATCCCAGTGTCATGTTTTTCGCCGTAGCTATTAACGACATCGCTAGTGTTGTACGCAGCGGAATCCCAATGGCACTGCATGTTGATGACTTTACTACTGGTCTTATAATCTTGAGCAAATTGAGCGTCAACTGCAGCTGACCATAACATCCATCGCCGAGTGGGCGCTTCGCACCTGCTTTCAGTCTTCCCCTACGAAAACACAGTGTATCCACGTTCATCGATTTCGTGGTATACACCCTCCTCCTGATCTTCATCTGCGTGGCAAAAGTCTACCGTTTGTTCCGCACCTTAAAAGTTTTGGGCCTTCACCTCGACAGCAAATTCACCTGGTAGCGCCATATTCATCATCTTCGTGCTTCCTGCTATCGTTCACTAGGTGTACTCCGAGTTTTATCTGGGGCATCTTGGGATGGCGGTCGCACCGTCATGTTGAGATCTTATCGCTTACTGACCCGGTCCAAATTAGAATGCGTCTGTTTTATCTATGGCGAGGCGTCCGCCTCTAAACTCCGCCATTTAGAGCCTGTCTATCACACAGGTGTCCGTCTAGCGGCCGACGAAGTAAGCAGTAGGGCAATGGTCGCTCGGATGACTAGACATCCAAGATCTGACAAATCCCACCGCTAGTCACAACATAGGAAACTAACCTGCACCATTAAAGACATTACACTAAAGCTTGTAAAAATAGACATAACCTATACTACCTCACGGGTAAATCCGTAATTAAACGGATAAGTATCGTGGCCGTCTTACCATCCAACTGGGTTAACCCAGGCGACTTGTACTCACTCCTGGACTCCTGGAGGTGTCCGTCTCGCTACTGGGGCTTTCCGCACCAATGGAGTCGAGTGTCTTTATGCTGATTCTGGCGAACCTCCACTGTCTTGTCCGACGCTACTTGTTGCTCTGTTGCTACGTGGCAAGGTTGTCGCTCATCCAGGTCATCCTTCGTTTCCACCTGTATTGCGTCCAGATCTCGCGCACCGTTATATGTGAAATACCATGATCTCTGGTACAAGTGGTATCCGGTTTCGAGAACTGCTTGCCGCACACGCCCTGCGACTGCCATTCGTAGAGCGGCATTCACTTAGCCACTGTCCTCCCTGGCAATTCCAGTGTACACTCTTCAACCTGGAGCTTTTGGGCTGTGCGAAGATAGCTACCCCTCATTCCGTGTTTCGCCAAATTTTCACCGAACTTCTGGGTATCTACCGATGGTTCCCACTTGGGTAATGCTAAGGGGTGCGCTTTTGTATATAACGGTGACGCTCACATGTACCGCCTTCCAGACGCCAGTTCAGTTTTTACCACCGAGCTGTTTGCCACCTTTTATTTCTTACCTTTTATCTCTAGTTCAGACCCTGGAAGCTTTATCATCTTCTCCGACTCCTTTAGTGCTCTTCGAGCTCTGAAACAGTTTCTCGGCACCTCGGCATTTAATGTTAAAAGTTAGACACTTACTGTCTCGCGGATACCAGTTTGTTTTTGCGTGGATCCCAGGCCAAGTGGGTATTTACGGCAACGGAGGCAGCCGATGCGGCTGCTAATTCTGCATATCACCTGCCGGAGTTTTCCACCCGTACGTTCCCTTACGTAGATGTGCAGAAGTACTTCGGTGACATCTATTTGATGTTTGGCAGGAGTCTTAGGAAGCGTTGGCTGGCACTCAGTTGCGGACAATCAAGGACACTGTGCAATACTGGCAGACCTCTTGCAGGGGTTCCAGGTTGAAACAGGTTATTTTAACCCGCTTGAGGATAGGCCACAGCGGAATCACACATCGGCACCTTATGCCTGGTGATCCGGAGCCTGTCTGTGTTACGTACAAAGTTCCGCTCTCCGTCGCACATGTCCTTGTGGATAGTCCGCGATACGCGTCAGTCCTTTGGCACTACTGTGCTCCGTTTTAGGCAACGACCCATTATTTATTATTGAGAAAGGTTTGTACAAAATGAATAACGGTTTCGCTACCATTCTGAATGCCATATCCAAGCTGATGGGGATGGAAGTGTTGGCTGGTTTCTTCTATAAGGCATTTGTAAGTCACTTTAGCAACTAATCTTTTTTTAAAAAAATTCCTATTGCAATTTGTTGTATTTCATCTTCTTTTTTCTCAAGTGGAATTAAGGAAGCGCCATATAGAGTAGAGAAAATGCTATTCACCTTTCCATTCAGGATGAAAAATTTGGTTAGTAGTAGTAGTAGTAGTAGTAGTAGTAGTAGTAGTAGTAGTAGTAGTAGTAGTAGTAGTAGTAGTAGTAGTAGTAGTAGTAGTAATAGTAATAATAATAATAATAATAATAATAATAATAATAATAATAATAATAATAATAATAATAATAATAATAATAGTGATAAACATAGTAATGCTAATAAACACACTAATAAAATAATAACACACATAATTAGTATAATAATGATAATAGTGTCACCGCGCCCGCCGCATCTAATTGCCGACAACAGCAGTTTCACCCATCGCATTATTGTCGGCACTACCGCAAAGGAGCCGAAGGAAAGAGATAGAGAATGACCGCATTGTTGGGGCGCTTGCCGAAAGAGAGAAAAGGATAGAGGCTACTGGAATCTTCTACTTTGTATCTCACCGCAATAAGTGAAGGTTCCTGAAGCTTCCAGAATAGTGCCTGGGAGATATAAATAGCGGTAAAGTGTGAGAAGAGGCAGTCAGACGTATGTGAAGGTTGAGGAGTCGTGCCGACGGAGAAGAGTGAGTTCTTTGTGTTACGAGTTCGGAGCCGTGCTGTTGGAGAATCGAAAAAGACTTTCTTGTTGTTGCAACGAGTGTACAAGTTACTGTTTACGGAAATAAAAGTGTTTCTTTATCTCGACTACATCTGTCTACTTTACTTCACACCCAACCAATCAAAGTCACACTGGTGTCAGAAGTGGGATTCGTCGAATTGCTTCTAGTTTCGTTACATCGTCGTTAGAAGTTGCAACGTTAGAACCAAGATGGAGGGAGATTCGGAAACCAGGATGATGGCAGTGATGAAAGAATTATTCGCCGAAATTAAGACGGCAAACGACAACCTCGTTGCCGAAATGATGAGAAGAAGCAACCTCGCTGCCGAGCTGAAAGAGATGAAGACGGAGCTATCGGCGAAAATTGACGGCGAACTGATTGGCGTGACGGAAGACGTGGAAGAACTCGGCGAAAAGGTGGAAGACCTCTGCCAGCACGTGGACGTCGTGGAGGACGACGGGGAACGTCTTGGCGCCCTGGTAGTAAGAGTTGACGAGAGCGTCAAAGTACTGGATGCCAGGGGCAGACGGAATAGCGCGGAGCCGGGGAGGGAGCACCTAGTGGCCGAGGCGACAGTTGCGCCCGTTTCAGATGATGCGAGGGAAGACGTGGAACAACTCGGCGAACTGATTGGCATGAGGGAAGACGTGGAACAACTCGGCGAACTGATTGGCGTGACGGAAGACGTGGAACAACTCGGCGAACTGATTGGCGTGACGGAAGACGTGGAACAACTCGGCAAACTGATTGGCGTGACGGAAGACGTGGAACAACTCGGCGAACTGATTGGCGTGACGGAAGACGTGGAACAACTCGGCGAAAGGGTGGAAGACCTCTGTCAGCATGTGGACGTCGTGGAGGACGACGGGGAACGTCTTGGCGCCCTGGTAGTAAGAGTTGACGAGAGCGTCAAAGTACTGGATGCCAGGGGCAGACGGAATAGCGCGGACCCGGAGAGGGAGCACCTAGTGGCCGAGGCGACAGTTGCGCCCGTTTCAGATAACGAAAGTGTACGTCTCGGGGAAGACAAAGGGGCAGTTCAGGGACGTCGTCGAGGATCCTCTGGAGGAGTGTGTCGGGTACGTAACCAACCAGGGTATGACGTGGAGGACGATCAGCAGGGAAGCGCACAAGCAAACGAGCAACACGCGAGAACCGACTTGGCGTGTGACATGGGGGGACCGTCGGAGCCATCCAATCACCTGACGCATAGTGCCGTGAACGGAAGAATGGTGGACATCATCGTGGACGGCAGGATACAGGAGAGGCCGTGCCGAGCACGAGTGAACACGAGTGCAGCGGTGGACGTGACTCGCGCGGATGTGGCGGGGTTTGTTGCCGGACCCATCGGAAGCAAGGTGGCTGCGAAGGTGCGCCAGAGAGGTCGGCGGACATGGTACCCAGTGAGCCGTTTCCAAGTGCGCAGGATGGCCCGTCAACACACCAGGAAGAAGGGCAACTGGACGAGGTACCGTCAAGACCGGCGGTACTGTTGCAGAACTTCGAAGCAGGATGGCATACATCGTCCTACCCGGACCAAGGGACACTATCCAACAGCGATACCTAGGATCGTGCCTCCTGGAGAAGAGGTTCGATGGGTTAGTCCACCGGGGCGCAAGGGAGATGCCGCAGTGATAGTGCTGGTCGGGACGACCAACTCTGAGGAGGGAGCAGTGTCACCGCGCCCGCCGCATCTAATTGCCGACAACAGCAGTGTCACATATCGCATTACTGTCGGCACTACCGCAAAGGAGTCGAAGGAAAGAGATAGAGAATGACCGCATTGTTGGGGCGCTTGCCGAAAGAGAGAAAAGGATAGAGGCTACTGGAATCTTCTACTTTGTATCTCACCGCAATAAGTGAACGTTCCTGAAGCTTCCAGAATAGTGCCTGGGAGATATAAATAGCGATAAAGTGTGAGAAGAGGCAGTCAGACGTATGTGAAGGTTGAGGAGTCGTGCCGACGGAGAAGAGTGAGTTCTTTGTGTTACGAGTTCGGAGCCGTGCTGTTGGAGAATCGAGAAAGACTTTCTTGTTGTTGCAACGAGTGTACAAGTTACTGTTTACGGAAATAAAAGTGTTTCTTTATCTCGACTACATCTGTCTACTTTACTTCACACCCAACCAACCAAAGTCACAATAGTAAGAGAAACAATAATAAGCAATAGTTAATAATAATTAACAGTAATAAACAGGAGTAAAATAATAAGAATGTGATACCAACAATACCAATGATAACAATAAATAATAATAACAATAATAACAAAATACAATAATAATGTTCATAAGAAACGAAGAAATGCCAATGAAACATTACGTGCCCTCATGCTTGCACTTTACAATCTGCAATTCAAATGTTAGACAACAGCACCAAATACAGGAGTGAGTTTGTTCCCTGAAAAATGAAGATCCTGTAAGTAAAGTGAGACCTTTTCGGTTGTTTATACTGTAAGTGTAATGTCACAGACTGCATAGCCTAGCTCAATTGCCTCTCACCGCACGTCTCGCTGAGAGGCACAACACGCCACTGGCTTCTCTTACGCCGTGGAGTTCTGCAAATGTTACGGCGGGAACGGCTCCAGTGGGCCACCTGGTAAGCTGCGAATTGTATCGAAAAGGGTTTACCGAAACGGCGAAGTTCTGTACATCGCGTGAAGTTGGCTCTGGGAAGATACGTCTTAATGGAGGATGTTTTTTTCAATAGATCTTTGAAAGTTAAAGATTTACTAAAAGGTTTACTAAATCAAATCCACATTTCCATCTATCTTTACACACACAGTCTGTCCATGTGTATGTGACTGTAAGGTTTCTAAACGGCTGGACTGATTTTTATAAACTTTTGGGTGTGTGATATACGTGATTCGAGAATGGTTTAGATTCACAATTCACAATAGATAAAAAACATGTTCTTTTTAATTAATTAATTGGGTTGTTCACAGAACATATAATCTTTGGATAGTTTAGCTTCACAATTGCAGCGCTGCGACCGCACTCTATAATTTCCGTTATTTGGTGGTGTCATATCCTGGGAATTTTATGTCACAGCTGAGCGTTAATATTACATTAGAAGTACGCGCTTATTGAGAGTAAGTAATTAAAAGTGTACTTAACAAATATACATTGTGCAAATATGTAAGATGCACTACTGAGTAGAGTATGTTACATCCCACTGATGCATACAATAATTGCATCTTATACCTGCAAATGCAATATCTTAATATTTATTGAAGGAAGGCGTAAAAGTGTAATTAAAATACATACGTTGTGCAAATGTGACAGCTGCAGTATAAAAGTGAGTATTTTAGTTGATCTTCATGAATTCCAATGATGTTTTATATACGTGCATTATATCGCAGTTAGTTTAACCTACAAGTGTCATATATTATTATTTATTCAAATATAATTTTAAAATGTAATTTACAAATACATATTGCGCAAATTGTGCTAGAGCTTCGCAGTACGTTTTCTTATACAGTAATATAATCACGTAACTAAAACAAACATGTCCATCTTCCCCCTACAGAGCGAGTGCAATGGCATCTTCTAAGAAGAAAATGAAGTAATTACTTCGGAGTGTAGTTATGTGCAGTGTAGGTACAGCCTGGAACCCTCCCACCTACCCACCCATCCTTCCAGACTCCCACCATTTTAGTATGTTTTCTTATATAATCACGTAACTACAACACACATGGCCATCTTCCCCTACAGAGCATCCACAATGATTACTTCTAACACAAAAGAGAAGCGAAATTCGTGATATTAGTGATGTCTTGATTTTTTCTTTTACAGTGAAACGTTGATACTACATTAAACAATAGAACATAGCTTATAAACGGATCGTACATATACAAATGGCCGTTTTCAGTTACAATAAATGCAACCGAATGACAAATGAATTGCCGAAATGTACTCACCATCCAACATCAACAGCAGCAACAACAACTACAATAGCAATAGTAATAATAATATTATAATAATGGAAACAAAGCGAGTTACGACCTCCCATTTGAGAACAGTACAAGTATTGGAAATCTCACACAAGTAGCAAAGACTATCTCTGAAATGGTTCACTCAAAAAATAAATAAATAACATTTAAAAAAAATAAAAAAGAATTGTACATAAATTGTGCATTTTAACATCTACCGATAAACTCTCACGCATTTGAGAGGTCAAGTTGTGTTAACTGTCCGTGTGGTGGCATCAGGTATCCTAAAAATACTTTTTTACACATTTTTTCACCAAAATATTTGATACAATTTACAGTTTATTTGCAACATTTTATAATTTTTGGATATACAATGTTTGAACAGAACAATGTCTATCGGGTCCGCTAATAGATGTATATAACCTCAATAATTGCTTATTATCTAAAATGACGAGAGTACTGCATGCCAACCTGTAGGGATGAGAACAGATTACCATTTGTTAACCTGCACAGTATCTTTCATCTGTTGCGTAGCATACCTAACCAGCAATGTTATCAACAGTATCAAAATAGTGAGATATGTGTGGACTGACCAACTGACTTATTTGCGATTACAGGTATTTTGAGTTTCAAACCAGAGCATCACGAAAAAAGATATTAGCACATTTATGCCCAATGACTAAGTAGTTTGATCTACATGAAACTAATTAGCTCCTATACTGTTTCCCAAGCGCGCTAAAGTCACTCAACTAACGTCAATCCATAATTTTATGGGGAACATGGAAATGGAGTACCATAATTCTCGGACACTGATCATAGAACAGAGAATTTTTATTAATCCTGGTATGAGCAATAATTTGGACACCGAAGATGATATCGCCATGCCTTACCGCCAATACATTTCACTTCCATAATTTCCAATGAAATGTAGAAATATTCACCAAATTCAAATGCAACCCAAGAATTACATCACAGAGGATGCCTGTGCTCAGATTACGAACATGCAATAGTGCATCACGCACCTGCAAGAAAGCGGTACTCCAGTCATTAGGATGTTCCAGGAGATAGTAAGGGCTTGGTTAGCCTTTGAGTTAAACATACAAGCTGACTATTTTAATGCCTAGATACAAAATTGTCTACGACGTATATGTTAGCGGTACGTTTTTATAACCAATGATGTATTTTACGGTATTGAAAACGTCCTCCCCGTTTTGGTGTTCTGCACTACTAAACAAACAAGTGAAACCTAAAACCTAACAGGTTAACTGTTTTCAATCTCTATATAAAGAAATCCATTTGATGCGGTCCTCCCTAGAGTAAAATTCCAGGAGAATCGAAGCAAAGAGTGAAGATTGGATCGGTGCAAGTGTTCCCTCAGTTTATGGGCATTGATATTTCTTCCAAGTTTCTGGTTTCCTGCCATGTGTCCTTTCCAAAAGCTTCACTGCCTCTTTACATCTTATCAACAGGAGTGTTCAATCTCACAAACTGCCTCGCTGAGAATTAGGAATGTAGTGAAAGCCAAGACACCATCAGAAATTCCTCTTAGTGAATGGGATAAATTTATCCGTCCGCTGTTGCGTTATCTTCTGAGTTCTTTAACTCATACATCGATAATGCAGCAGAAAAGTGTTCCATTATACTGTTTTATTGTTCAGTCTGTGTGACAGGAACCACTACATAGTAAGTGAAAATAATATAAGATCCATGATATGAAAATTATAAATATCAACAAATTTTATGGATCGACTAGGTGCTAATTTCTGGGACTCGAGAAACCTTAAAACACTTTAAAAGTATTCAAAATAATTACTTATTTTTAAGTAAAAGGTCAGATCAGCATCTACTCACGGCCTTCAGTACCTATTACCATTTCACAACATATTGTATGTATACCTACTTATGCTTCCATATATCCATTGTAAGCTAATGTGAACATCAACAGTGCATAACCGATGGTAATATCTACGAAATTTATAGATATATTTGAATGTGAGCATTTAAAGGGAAATATTATTAATTAATCGCCTCCGTAGCGCAGTTGGTAGCGCGCTTGCCTCTGGTGTGGAGGACCCGGTTTGATCTCCGGTACCAGCATGGGGATTTTATCCCCTCTGGGAGGTCTGGCACGGGGTGCACTCAGCTTCGTTAGGTCCCGGGGGACCAATTGAGGAGCTATTTGATGGAGAAGTAGCGGCCCCAGGTCGAGAAGGCCGTCTACCGTATAACTGACCGGGAGGGCTCGGGGCGCTGACCACGTCCCACCCTCCAGTACTGCACCCCACCAATGACGCCTGTAGGGGGAAGAGGTGGGTGACGCAGCGGTTGGTCGGCAAGCCTTGGTCCTTAATGAGCTGTTACACTAGTGGGTAAAGGTATTATTAATTTCGGGAGGAATTACTGATAATTGAGATAGGCACGTTCTCTGCTTTATTTTCATTGTAATTAATGTATTATAAAGCATCCAGTTGTAAAATTGCAGCATTCATAAGGAAGCGGGAAAGATTACGACGCTATGCGGAATAAAAATATTTAAAGGCAGGACTTTATCAGAAATAGTTGCCATTTATTTGTATAACATATTTCACATATGTTAGATATATAATGATGTTCCCGTTAAGAAAGAAGAAAGAAAAAAGGATAAAACGGAAACGTTAAACGCAATTCCAGCTAATTTTAGTCCCACCACTGTTGGTTTGCACAAACATGCCTCAACGAGATCGATCCGGTGTAGTGTCTTGGTGACACAGAAACTGTCGCTGATTAAGCCTAGCATCCAACACTGGAATCATTTTCAGTTATAGTCCACAACTAAATAGAAACACAATAACAACCTATCCTCTGCAGGTGCACTGAAGTTGAATTTACAATGTTTTCCCGTTAATATAGAAGCACTGCTGAAATATTGCTTTTTAAAACTACCAGGTGAGCCGATGGCTGGCATGCCCTCTGAACAGCAAGGGAACTATGGCTAATTTAGTTCTCATACCCTCTATGCAAGTGCGTCTGAGAATTAGTTGACTCTTCCCGCAGGTCTCACTGAAGTTAGATATTTACTTTTGTGAGATATAGTACCTGTCTGTTAGTGGTGAAGTTCAGAAAAGATTTCTTGGTTTTGTTGATAAAAGTGTAGACCGTAGCGCAATTGCTCCGCAAAGGCATGTGTGCCTTTCATTTGAAAACGATGAATGTGGTTCAAAACTAGTAATAAAATGTTATGATGAAGCTGCTATGTTAGCCGGAAAATTGAATGGTTTCAAAAGAGAGTAAATAAACAAATATCCTGACTCAATTTTTATACCGTGTCTTACTCATAGGTTAAACCTAATCTTTCTTAACCCGCATCCTCTATAAAGGAATGCAAAAAATTGTGACACTAAGCTACTATGCTTTCTTTTTCTCTTATTCCACAAAGATAACTTGCTGTGTTGGACAAATTGTTAAAAACAATTTTCTAACAGAGTGCTCCACACATTGGAACTATAATAGAAGGCTAGTTGAAATGGTAAAAGAATACATTTCCGTTCTTAAAAACTGTTTGACAGCAGTCTTCACAATCTTGATGGATGGGACAATGAAACATTCCATGAAGCTCGAGGTTTTGGTAATGTTCTTCAGGAATTTGTATTTCAGTTTTTGCTTCAGATATTTGGTGAGCTATTTGGGAAGACTGATATTCTTTTTCACAATCTACAGACTAAAATCCTGGATATATGCTTTTGTATGACTAAGATAGTAGAAACTAAGTTGCAATTTAACCAGAAAAGAGATGGGTTTGTACAGTTTGGTACAGTTGTGAAGAAATGTGCGAAGGGACCAGGAAAAGACGTTATCACGTATGTGACACCAAAACATACTATCGACGTCTATACTCAAATGTATGAGTCATAAATCAGCAGTTGAAGGTATGGTTTGAAGGACTTGAAAGTTTCTTAGATTATATGCTGCGAAGCAAAATAAAATAAATATTCCTGAGAAAGCTTTTCACTCGCTAAAATATAGCTATGGTCAATATTTTGGTTTTGCTCTTCTCAGAAGCGTTCTCATTGTAGCTAATTTGACGGGGAGATGCTTTCTATGGAACTGCACCAGCTTTTTCTTGTAGTTATTTAAGCGAGCTGACCTACTCACTGAAGAACATTTTGAAGGACCACAGTATGATCGCTTTATACCAAAATTGTATAAATCGGATGAAGTTGAAAAACTAACTGAAACAGCCCTAAAAAGAACCCAAAAAATCACCCAGCAGTAATCCAGCAGTAATGGAGCGATCGATTTATACAAAGCTTTCCTATCTGAGGATTATTCATTTGTCATTCCCTGCATTCACTGAACTTTATAAACTCTGTGCTCTTGTGTTAACAATACTCGCAACCAGTACAAGTGCTGAACGTTCTTTTTCTGCGCTCCACAGAATTCATGGCTATTGCAGGAAATCGCAAGGACAATAAAGACTCTCAAATTTATTAGTGTTGTCTATAGAAAAGGAGCTTTTAAAACTTAAATTAGCTGAAAGTGAAGAAGACTTCCATTGGCACATAATTGAAAGATTCAACAGGAAGGGATACGTGAATTAGCACTGAAATAAAACAAAGACAATGACAGAAACAAATAACTAGTTTTCATTCATAAATGTTTAGAAGGTTCATATGGAGTAGCTTGTCTTTTTCACTGGCTTACTATTTCCCCTATGCCACTCATCTACTTGATAGATTGTGCACATTAACTTAGAATTTAGCATTAAAGGAGTATTCTCCTTGTGACTACAAGAACATTAAAAATAAGATGATTTCTACTCATATTATCTCTATTAATATTAAGTAGAGCAATATCTAGGCGTTTGTACGAATAGTTTGTGCAAGGATAGAAAAATTCATGTCAGAGCAACACATAAGACTTTTACTTTCTCTTCTACGTGCAGTGAGTCGCGGAAATATTGCAGTTCACCCAGAAATTCGATGTTGAAATTTCAGCGAAAATATGTTTTTGGGGCACCCTGAATCTTTAAAAAAAAATTTAAAAAATGCATTTTTAGAGAAACGTCCTATGTGTGTGTCTGCGGGGTGTGCGAGGGTATGTCACTGAATGGCCTAATACAAAAATGCGACACGAAGACTCATGAAATTCTCTCCACTCCAAGCCACTCTTTACAGGAAAACATTTCAGAATTGTTTATTTTCTCGAGGATTTTAATAAAACCACTACCTATATGTTTAAGGTATTTTATGGTACCTGTAATTTATATCTTGAATTTTATGGGAACAGTCCATGAATGGCTTTTTATTCTGGATTATATTCACATAACTGGTAAACCGTAAGAGATAGAGAAAACCTTACTTAAAACATAAACAAGGTGGATCAAATTAACCGACACAACATATGTCAAAAATGTTGTGGAGATACCCACTTTCGAGATATTCCTTGTTATTGGTTTGAATTTTAAAATATGTTTACCTTTCACAAACAGGAAATCATTATTCGTTTATTATGTCCTTGAAAAGAGAATAAAATGTGAAAGCCATCACACAGCAATCAGCTCTTAAGGCATATAACTATCACTTAACCCTATTGTATTCCCCCATTTCCATTGTACCATTAAGGAAACGTGTAATAAAATCATATCTACAAACGTGTATCTCGATTAAGATGAAGTAGATAGAAGATTAAGCGATTTAAAAATAGATTGTACATGGGAGAGTGCGCACATTAGAAAGGTTTAAAACTTTGAGAAACTGCAGGAGTATCACCTTTGCTGGAACATGAGGCAGCTATTATTTGTATATTATACTTTATTCTTACTTACATCAGCTTAAAATTTCCTTCTCACATAATTTCACTTCCCGCACATCACGTGTTACCTCACTCACTCACTTTCCTCCTGTTCTTACATTCTTAAACATTATGTTATTTGTCAAGGCATGATTATAACATAAATAAATGTTTTCAAACAACACTACTATACACTGAATAAAATATTTCTTTTCACTTTTCACGTCCATATGTTATAGCAGAAAAGGTATTCCATTCCAGCCAATAGTCGGTGTGTCTTTCTGTTTGTGAAAACCAGAATTGAAAATCAAAAAGTTGGTTAAATGTTCAACTTGGTAATGATATTCAACTAACTTTGATTTTCTCAAAAAAATGGCTACAACGATTTTCATTAAAATAATACATGTTCAAAATATTTTCATGGCAGATGGAATGTGTCTCTCGAATTTTCTGGGAATAGTCTTCGAATTCCTCTTGATTATGAATGACTTTGCATGACTGGTAAACGGTAAGCGACGGATAAGGTCCTACTGGGAAAAAATGTACATCTCGTTAAAGCACACCATTTATATTTACCATTTTCGTGGTGTTCCTTGTTTTCGGTTCGAATTTTCATATTCATACATTTCCAAGTAGGAGGTTGTTCGTCTTTTTATGTCCTGGCCATGCAAAGAGCACGGCATTTCTAAGACATCATAAAGCGATCAGCTCTTAAAAGATTTGACTATCGCTTAGTGCCTTCTGTATTCTCCGTACAATAAAATATGCAATGGGACAATTTCTGGAAAGGTTAATCTAAATTAACACGAAGTAGATAGTTTGTACAAGAATGAGTGAGAAAGTCATATGAGGATAACAATCAGGTTTCTCCACTTTTGTACAACCGAAAAATATGCCTTTATTTGTATTTATAGTAGCAGTATGGTAGTCAGTGCAGCTTCTATTCAGCACTGATAACGCACAAATTTGCCAACAGAAATATAAGTTTTCTTTTAGCTTCCAAGCAACTGTCCGATTTTAAGGACCATAGAATGCACACAATTATAGTTATAGTTCATAATTTGTGTTAATGATAAGAATAACGATACAACAAAAAAAAAAAAAAAGAGGTTTAGCATTCATCTATCTCTGCCCATTCCTCAGCAAAATATTCTTGCGATTCCTATTTACTTCATATTAATTGAAATAAACAGTAGGCTTAAAAGCTGCTCGCAATGTAATGACTTTGAAATTCTTTTCTCGTTACTTGAACACCAGAACAAACAAGTAACATTTTCCCATTTGAAAGAACTAGGTATTCTCAAAAAGCCTCATTACAATGTAAATATGTCTAGTTAATAAAACTGTAGTATGAGAAAGTGAAAAAATTTACTGAGAAATAAGTGTATTTAAAAATTCATGCCAACAGCAAGGAATATCACGATAAAAAGGATATGATTGCGTGCTTTGTCAGATTAAAAACGTAAATCAGAACGAGGAGGACTTTAAATGCTATTTTTACCTAATGTGCAATATATAAATTACGTTTGTCATGAAAATATCTTAAACATAAGGCATTTTCAAACTAGTAAAAGCTTTAGGGGACTCAACCACTGTAAAACTATACTTGGTGTAAGGAAATCAAGATATCAATTAGCCCTTCCTATAAGTGGAGTTCTTAACGTAATTATGCAAGCTTCTTAGCAATTAGTTCAGTCATTATAGAGCGAAAAGGCGATATACTTATATGCATAAAAAGAAACTATTTAAAACGTCTACTTTAGGATACGTTAAGCTCAAGCTTAATCTTAAATGCTAACATCAGCCGTTATTTAGCTAAGTTCGAAATTATTTTTAAAAATGTGGGTTAATATGTTTTAATATAGATAAAATAGATAAAACAAAGTGCAAAAACAGATAAAACTGAAGATTTACGCCTTATTTAATCGATGTAATACTCTATTCTGTTAACCATTATAAGGTGGTGATTAAGTTTTAATTTAATTTTGCAGTATCCTGTTTTCTTTCATGCAGAATAACATGATAAGAGAAGTGCGCAAGAAAGAGAATCACCATTTGTGCCCCATTTGTGTAATATTAGTACATATCTGTATGGTTAATGGTCTACTTGTATAACGCATAAATATAAACTTTGGGTAATCCAAGCACTTCCGGCTGAATTGTTTGAGAATGTTGTTAAAAATGTCGTTATGAAGTTACACGTATAGTTTTATGAAGTCATCGGGGGAGATTCTGCCGCACGAGGCAGTGCTATTTTTCCCTAAGCAGTAAAGACTCGCTAGAAATATGTGCTCCATAAAAAATGACGTAAAGCAAGTTAACGCAAGTAGCGTTGTATTTCATAAGAATGGGGCAACAAAAATGTCTGAAGCTTTCTTCATATGAACAAGAAACAGGCAATTTCCTGAAATGCGAATAACAAGATAGGGATTTATGTGAGCTCCACGGTAACCCCTAAGTTTGCAGTGATTTTCTAAAGCGTTGCGTACTGAACACTTCCAAATCCAATTTTGTTGAAAGTACTTTTGCATCTCATTAAAAAAAAAACAGTATGCATGATAATCAGAACAAAGACTTACAGAACTAGCAATAGCTCCCTTATAGCAACAGCTGCCTTATAGCAACAGCTACTAGCAATATCTGAAAAACACGAAATATACAGTATTAGGTACGAATCAAATTACAACAGAACAGTCCTATAAGTTTCAACCCTGTCCCAACATATAACAATCTAACATAACCACAAATATTATCATCTAACGGAACTAACGCAACAGCAATATACTGTCACCGCGCCCGCCGCATCTAATTGCCGACAACAGCAGTGTCACCCATCGCATTATTGTTGGCACTACCGCAAAGGAGCCGAAGGAAAGAGACAGCATGGCCGCATTGTTGGGGCGCTTGCCGAAAGAGAGAAAAGGATAGAGACTTCGAGAATCTTCTCTGCTTTGTATCTCACCGCAATAACTGAACGTTCCTGAAGCTTCCAGAATAGTGCCTGGGAGATATAAATAGCGGTAAAGTGCGACAGAAGGGGCAGTCAGACGTATGTGAAGGTTGAGGAGTCGTGCCGACGGAGAAGAGAGAGTTCTTTGTGTTACGAGTTCGGAGCCGTGCTGTTGGAGAATCGAAAAAGACTTTCTTGTTGTTGCAACGAGTGTACAAAGTTACTGTTTACGGAAATAAAAGTGTTTCTTTATCTCGACTACATCTGTCTACTTTACTTTACACCCACCACCAAAGTCACAATACTCTTCTATTGTTAGTAGTGAATTCAACAACTTCCGTAACTGTACGTCAGTTAACCAAGATCTATCGGCCTGTTATGCACATTTATTGTTAACTTGTTACACATATCCTTCTAAATGCCTTATTTGAGATATATCTCCAAAATTTAGGATTGTTCTGCTTTTACTTTTCATGTTCTTTTATGTTAGTTGTGAAGGTTCTTAAATTATATGTGTAAGTTCAAAGATCAGCATTCCAAAACCACATAGCTTGTGACATATTATTAAATGCTACAAATACAAGAAGGACCAATTACGGAAAATACTGCGACGCCTTCTCAGCGTAAAACAATGGACGGGGCCAAACCATTTCACACCACACTCCGGGCCGGCGAGCGTGCAAGGGTGTTCAAGGTCAGACTGCCTAGGGAACGGTTTGTGTGCACGTGACTTAACAAGCGGCTGCATAAAAGGGCCTTTTCCAGTGCCTTCAAGAAAGAACTGATTATGTCACCGCCGGCGTGATTGAAGGAGTTCACGAAAGGTCCTTTAGCTTTTAGTGGGAACTACATGTATACGCCGTTTCCTTGCCACACACCTGAGTAGACGGGCAGCATAATATCTACGCTGCCATAGATGGATTGGTCGCCATTAGGCCTTCGACCAACTGAGGGCTTTCGCGTGGAGCTTCGTCAATTCACTGACATGAAAGACGATATGCCGAAGCCACCATAGTCAGATGTAGAGGACATTTTAGTGGTATAATGTGTGTTTCCGTGTATTTTTAGGAATTTAGGACAAGTCAGAAGTTTACTTGGAAAGCAAGCATAAATGTTGTACTATAATGAGCCCTATGGGCCGCTTCAAAATAGTTAAATGAGCAGAGTGTTGCCCAAAGTATATGGAGTTTGTTACTCAGTATGTATGCCAAAAGGCATGACTTGTCTTGTCTTTGCTTTGTGGAAGTAACTTAGAGTAATAACCGAGCGGGATGGCTCAAATGGTAACGTCTGTGGCCTGCATTCGGGAGATCGCGGGTTTGATCCCCATGGCCGCGCACTCTGATATGGGGTTTTCCGTGGTTACCCCATGTCACTTAGGCGAATGCTGGGGTGCATTATTTCATACCACGGTTTCTTTTCTATCATTTCATTTCATTCCATTTGCTTATCTTTCAGGTGGTGCAGTTCCAGGCATGTAGTGCAAACAGCGTCGGGCAGATGGCGTGGATGATTGCGCATGGTAACTGCTGTTCTAGCAGCTGGGTGGCGTCTTGTGGCCCTTGTCCACACTTCGTGCGATACCGCTCCGGACTCGCGGTGTGATGCTGGCTGCTTGGCGGGGCCTAGCGCCGGGATGAAGACATCTCAGCACTGGTTAGGGACTTCCATGCGTCTTTGGTGGGCCTGTCTAGCTGCGAGTCTGATAGCACCCCTTCGGTTCCCTCATTCATCCCTGCCTCCTGAGGGGTGGTAGTAACAATACACCTGTGTAGGTCGACGTGAGCGAGGTGTTCCCCTCCGTGCTGTTACCTTTACATGTACATGTTATAGTAATTGTGCAACCTTGTTGAATGTCCGTTATATAATTTAGTACTACTTCTGTATTTGTGCTTAGAAAATATTTTACACAAGTTGTCGCTTTAAAGACCTCTAATTTTTACTTTCTCTATCGGTAAGTAGGGGAAGTATTGTGTTCCACCCAAAAATTCTATGCCGAGATGCTTTGAGACCCCCTGAGTCCAAAAAAGCATTTTTTAGAAAAAGGTCCATTGTATTGTGTGTGTGTGTGTGTGTGTGTGTGTGTGTGTGTGTGTGTGTGCGCGCGCGCGTGCTTTTGGACAGCATAACTCAAAAACGAAAAGTCGGTTAAAAACCAAAGTTGGTATCTAAGTTTAATGTCTTTCAAGGATGCGACACGAAGATTTTGAAGAAAATAGTCCCACCCTAAACTACCCTTTACAGGGAACATTTATCGAAAATTTTGATTTCCTTGAAAATAGCTCAAACGATTTTGATTAAAATGTCATTACGTTTGAGATATTTTTATGACAAATGAAATGCATGAATTTTCTGGCTATAGCCCCTGTAGTCATATTTACTCTGGACGACTTTTGCACAACTGGTAAACCGTTAGAGATAGACCAAATCGTACTATACGAAAAATGTAGATCTTGCTAAAATACACAATTTAGGTATGAAAAAATTTTCTTGTAGGTGAACCATTTCGGAGATATTCCTTGTTGTGTGTGTGAGTTTCGGAAAACTTAGAACTTTGGTGAAATGGAACATCGTTGTTCATTTTTTATATGTTAAGTGTGCAAAGAGAACGGAATCTCAGAGCTTTAAAAGATTTGACTATCGCACAAACCCTACTGTATTCCAATGTTCCCTTTGCTCCTGCAAGGAAATAAGCAATAAGATATTTTGTACGAACGTTTATCTTAACTAACAAGACGATATAAGAATAAGAGTTTGTAAGAATGGTTAGTACAAGAGTAGAGAAAGTCATTTGCGTGCAACACATCAGAATTTTTCTGTTAAACGTGTGTCTTTTTTCCAATGTATTTAACATCCAGCAACTACAAGCGCCTTCACGTGTATAGAAAATTCAAAATGATCATTTTATGTATAATACCAGGATTTAAGACATACACTTTAATCAAAATTAGCATGGGATAACTGAAAAAAAAAAAAAAAAAAAAAAAAAAACAATTAACCTTTGTCCATGTGAAATACTCCTTGAGAGGACGCATTTTCTTCAAAATCTGTATTTAGTAGCCTCAAATAGTGACTGATTGAGGCATGGAGTATGATATTCACCCAACGTTTCGTCTTTTAGCTAAACTGTTCACAGACACACTAAGTGCTGTCTCCAGGTGAAACTAATTAACAATGACGAACACTTTGACATTCATGGCAATGTTTTATGAACAACAAACTTAATCAGAAACATTATGCTTGTATACCTCTAATACTGTGACAAAATGACAAAAACATTCTCAATGCAGTGGTGCGGAGCAACCCGGCGTCACAATACAAAACTATATATATATATACAAAACTATATATATAAGGGCAGTGTTTCGATTCACAACGTATACCATTAGAGAATCTTTTTCTTTGGAAAAGGTAATTAAGGCGCCATTCAGCCTATCTCTAAGTAGGACCGCACATTACCTACAGTCGTTTAGAATATTATCGAATGGAAAGGGAACACACACACGGAGGGTACCTGGAGAGAGAAGCACATACCTATACAGAACACCTTTTATTACATTTTAATTTGTACCTTCACGATGGCAAGTTGAACAAAAAACTCCTAATGACAGCAAGAGAGAGAGAGAGAGAGAGAGAGAGAGAGAGAGAGAGAGAGAGAGAGAGAGAGAGAGAGAGAAAGAAAGAGAGAGAGGAAGACAGAGAGAGAGACAGAGTGAAGTGGAGTAAAATATATATATAGAGTTCCGTTCCGTTGTGTTAAGGGGATATCAATCTAATGGCATCCTGCTTTGGCGTTGCTGGACTCCGGTTTCAATTTGCAACACTCCTTTTGAAATTGATAGACTTGTATAACATAACTCCCCACTCCAAACGATTTTCATAGAGAAATTTCAAGGTAGACTTCAGACAAGAGATATCGTACTTATTCCAGATAACATATTGACTGATGCGTTACAGAATACAGTTTGGTTTTGTGTGTATTATGTGTTTTTTTCCAGCACTTGTTTGATGTCTCATTCACTGATTATTGGTGAATATCCGATCAACTCAACTCAAGTCAATGCAAAAAATATCCAATAGTGTAAGGAACGATTATAATAGTAATAATAATAATAATAATAATAATAATAATAATAATAATAATAATAATAATAATAATAATAATAATAATAATAATAATAATAATAA